>QAOA01003293.1:9348-35146 GCA_003255065.1 Cercis canadensis | reverse complement strand
AAAAAAAAAAAAAAAAAAAGGAGAAATGCTACACCAAGAGCAAGATTCCTCACCATTCTTCACCTCTGAATTTTGTTGTGGTGAAAAATGATAAGGAATCTTATGGTGGGGCAGCATTTCACTGAAAAGCAAAAATTAATATTAAGGCAAAATGATAGACCAGCACTAAACTCAAAATCCTTTTAAAACTTTTTTTTTAAATTTTTATGAATATAAAGGGGAATTTCTAGGCTACCTCACTTATTTTAAGGGGGTAAAAATAGAAAAATACCTTTAGTCAGAGTTTAGAGTGCAACAAATTTTTAATTTTAGTACAATTATAATAATCTCAAAAAATTGAGTTACTTAAAATATACCAAAATAGTTAATTCTTTATAAAATGTATAAACAATACAAAATAAAAAATGTGTCAAANAAATTCCAAAATTAGTCCACATCAATAATATAAGAAAAATATCAAACTAATCATAACAGATAATATCAAATTCCTTATCAATTTCACTTACCTAAATGCAATCATAGACCTATACTATTTAGCTACATCCAAAACAACTCCTATACTATCTAAAATAACCAATAAATATTCTAAATAGCTAAATCATATGATATGAATGCAAATTGACAGGCAATTCATCATAAAAAAACACATGAAAAATTAGATACAAGAGAGGGATGGTCAAACCTACCTCAAATACCTAAAAATCTAAAAACTGGTTTGGTAAAGAGGCTTAGGGTGGGGTGTGGAGTAAAACCTAGTAGAAAGATGGGAAAATAGTGGAGAAAGGTTGGGGAAGGGAGAAATGACAGAGGAGAGGAAGAAAAGGAGGTAAGTGAAAATGGAGGTTGCGACTGCATAGTGGGGATGAAGTGCAGGTTTTCTCATGAAATTTCTAACAGATTTATCTGTGAGAAAAACCCTAAATGTCAAATTTTAAGTGAAATGGTGCTCTGCATTTTCTCATAGAATTTCTCACGGATTTGGCATGGCGTGAGAAATTTTGAAGTTTCTCACGAACTTAGTCCGTGAGAACTATAAACACATTTGTGGTTACGGTTGGACACCATTTCTCACAGATTTTCTCATGAATTTTTCTCACAGTTATCACTGTCCACGAGAAAGTTCGTAAGAGAATATTAACAGTTACTTTTCATGAGAAATGTCGCATTTTTGTCATGGAATTTTTTTTTTGTGAGAAATTTCTGTAACTAAAAAACTTTTTTCTTGTAGTGTAAATGACAATTTATTCAATTTTTTTTTCCATAATTCAAAATTTATTAATTCAACATGTATGTGCTCTGCAAGGAAATGGAATAAAAAAAAAAAAAAGGAGAAATGCTACACCAAGAGCAAGATTCCTCACCATTCTTCACCTTTGAATTCTGTTGTGGTGAAAAATGATAAGGAATCTTATGGTGGGGCAGCATTTCACTGAAAAGCAAAAATTAATATTAAGGCAAAATGATAGACCAGCACTAAACTCAAAATCCTTTTAAAACTTTTTTTTTAAATTTTTATGAATATAAAGGGGAATTTCTAGGCTACCTCACTTATTTTAAGGGGGTAAAAATAGAAAAATACCTTTAGTCAGAGTTTAGAGTGCAACAAATTTTTAATTTTAGTACAATTATAATAATCTCAAAAAATTGAGTTACTTAAAATATACCAAAATAGTTAATTCTTTATAAAATGTATAAACAATACAAAATAAAAAATGTGTCAAAAAATATAATTAAAATATTAATAATTTTTTTTTGACTTTGTTAAATTTAGATTCTATTAATAATTTGAAAATGTGTCCAATATTGAGATTTCACTAATATTATCAAAACCAAAAATTCGTTTTTTCTCACACAGTTAATAAAATATTTTTTTTTTGTTTTTATCCCTCCCACACATTAAGGCGAAGTCTACAATACTCATCGATGAAAATCGGCACCGGTGCAAAGGCTCTTTATAAACGTTGGATTTTCATTTAATGGTCTAGATTGTGTTTAGTGCTACTTGAAGAACCAGTTTTAAGAAATACAACAATATGACCCAATACTTTTATAAAATTATGTAGCTCTCCCCTAATATCCATGGCAACTCCACCTTCTTTTACCGTTACAACGCCGCCACCTATGGTAGCAACCCCATCTCGGAATTCTCAACAAAATCCCAACTTCTTCTAAAATCCCTCTCCGAAACGTTGACCCATTTCTACCCCTTCGCTGGCCGCCTCCAAGATGCCTCCACCATTGACTGCAACAACGACGGCGCATTCTTCATTGAAGCCGAACCCATAACCGTCTCTCCGATATCCTCAGCAACCCAGATTTCAACACCATTCAACACTTGCTTCCCACCATCGACAAGGAAACCGTGGAAATATCGAATGCTTCTATGTTGCTTGTCCAGTTCACGTTGTTTGGTTGTGGTGGGACCACCGTGTCTATATCTCTCACCCACAAGATTGCCGACATAGCTGCGTTCATCGCGCTCATTCAGAATCAAGCAAAGCAGAGGGTGGTCAAAGAACTGGACCTAAACGACGACATTCAAGAACTCGTGTTCCTCATCAAAAAATTGGAATTGCAATTGAAATTGAAACATTGTCTATATCTCTGGACCATTAATATTTAAGATCGGAGGAAAAATTGGAATTGAAACAAAAAGCTATTCCACAATACAAATATAGAAACTAAGAAATTACAGATGAAGCTAAGAACAAACCTCATTCCACAGCTTTTTTTTTTTTCCCTGATAGAAAGTAAAAGTGAGCAAGTAGAGAAGACTACCAAACCTCTCTTGATTTTGCTTTCTCAAAACGGGACCTCCGATCTAAGAAGAAGAAGAAGAAGATTACATGGAGCTGCGTGTACTCTATCAAGAGACCAGAATACCAGATTGAGGTGGGTTATGCAATGAAACAAAATTTGAAGAGCCAAGGATCAGAGGAAGCAAATGTTTGTGCAAGGATCAGAGGTGGGTTTCGGCTCTTGAGAAACCCCAACTCTGTTTCCAGCCGGTCCTAGAGAGAGGGGGAGAGAGGGAGAGAGAGAGAGAAAGAAGAGTGTGGTATATGTTTTTGGTTAGTGGGAAATAAATGTAAATAAATAAATTTTTTGGGGTCAAAATATAATTAATTATTTATAGTTAATATTAAGTCATCAAATTTAAATCATACATGTAACTTAATTTTAGTTATTAATTAGCCTTTACACATGTGCTCATTTTTAATAATGAATATTGTAAACTTTGCCACACAAAAAAAACTAGAGGTAGGCTAGAACTTCCCCATATGTCTATCTGCTCCTTTCTCCCTTCATAAATCTTCATTCAATAATTCCAAGAAAGCCTGCTTGATATTTCTTCAAGAAAATAAAGGAGTCCAATATCTCCACGTAGCAGGAAGATAAATAGGAAAGAAAAAGAAAAAGCCCAGTTCGATATTTGCAGCTGAGGCCTATAACTGTAACCGTATAACGACACAGACGTCAGCACATTCTAGACTTGTGACCGTTGCCTGAACATGCTACCACTTTCTATTCCTCCCCTCCCGCGTTCCGTGGCCGTACACGATAAGCCACTATCTATTCTTACAAACTCTACCCCTCTTGTTCCCTCAAATTACACTACTTGCCACTACTCCATTAACATAGCTTCTTCCCAGTTCTCACTCCCTCACTCTCTCGGCCATGGCTTCCTTGCAATCTCTTCAATTCCGCTACTCTATCTCTCCTCTCTCACCCAAGCTTCAATACCTTCGGAGTCCCAAATTTTCTCGCCGTTTCCCGGCGAATTTTCCCGGAAAATTGCGGATTTTCACTTCCAGAAATGAAGTTCACTCAATTCGTTGTTTCTCTAAAACAGGCTCCGAAATTGAAAAGGTTACGGTTCAGGAAGAAGATGAACGGCCTCCGTTTGATATCAATCTTGCCGTTATTTTGGCGGGATTCGCGTTCGAGGCATATACTACTCCCCCTGTAATAATCTATCTCTTTGCTCCGACATTTGAAAATTTTCTATAATTTTTTCTGTGTTGTTTTTTTGAAATTGAGGATAGTTTAGAGGAATTGAGCTTTGATAGAGTATAAGAAGAAATGGTACTAAAATTTTGAGACATTTGGTTTATGATGCTGAACTGGACTTGGTATTTTTGTTGTCTTTTTCTTTTCAGTTAATTTCTAATGTTAGATGATATTGTTAGTAATAATTTGGTGTTTAGCTTTGATTCGTTTTGATTTATTCATTCTCTTTTTGTGTCTTTACCTTTTTGAAATAATGCAGGAAAATATAGGAAGGTCTGAAGTTGATGCTGCAGATTGTAAGACAGTCTATCTTTCTGAGTATGTGTTAATTGCTTTTTATAGTTGTACTTGGGATTGTTCTTGCTGTCTTAAGATTAGATTATCAAACTTCAAATGCTTTTGTTTTTGTTTTTTTTAAATGCATTTGAATGTAAGGCATGCTTGTGTCTAGTCTCTAGTGGTACCTTCTAGTTGGAGAAATGGACTCAAATACAATGGGCATGCTGAACAAGGTATTTTGTCGGATATATGCAGGCAATTTGTTCGTGAAATTTATGATGGTCAACTTTTCGTAAAGTTGAAAAAGGGAGTCAATTTACCTGCCATGGATCCATGGGTTGGTTGTCCTATATAACCTTTACATTATTGAGTCGTTCTATGATGAGATGGGCACTTCTTGTTACTTTGCTTAATATCTGACACTTGTTCTTTTCGTGGCATTTTAGTTACTCAGTATTACTGCCTATATTTCTTTTGATTCTGTTGTTTGCTTTATGTTCCCTCTTTTGTTGTGATTTCCAGGGAACAAGTGATCCATATGTGGTCATACAAATGGATTCGCAGACAGCCAAAAGTAAAGTTAAATGGGGGTTAGTTTTCATTTCACTTTTATTTAGAGGCTTGAATTTGATGCTTGGAGAGACTTTAAAATTTTTTATGGCTCGCAGTCATACTTGCTGGAGAGTTTGTCTAATATTGACTGCCCTGGCTTTCTTTGAAAGAACTCTTATCTTGTGCTTATAAGCACCTAAGACTTAGATCTATTGCTGCTTTTAATTTTGTTTTTATTTTTATTTTTATATTGGGTAAGATTGAGTCAAAAATAGTTCATAGGGGTTTAACTTCCTCATGTCAGCAAATCCACTCTTCCTTTTGGTTTGCTTTACTGAAGTTGAACTTTTTAAATGGAGCTGTAATTTATATATTGATTTTCATTTTACAACAAATTCAGCTTAAGCATATAATTCCAAGAAGTTTTACTTTAAGTTAAGTATAATTAATCAATGGCAGGACAAAAGAGCCAACATGGAATGAGGAGTTCACTTTTAATATAAAGCAGCCCCCAAACAAATCACTTCAGGTCAATATCTCTCTCTTTCCCCTCCTTCATAAGAGAAGCCTTTCTGCATGTTAGAAACAACTTATGAAGTAGAATCTTTTACTTGCAGTAAATTGGAAACTTTATTAGTAGAAAGGCAGAATGCATTTTCCTTTACTGATACATGAAAATATATGGTTACTGATCCCTTCTTAGTACTTATTTTAAGAAAGATATACATTTCCCCCTCTTCCACATTCTTTCTTCCTTTTCTATTATTCTCTTTCCAAACCTGATGCAATTGACTAATTGAGTGTTATGTGACTGTGGGAATGTCTGTAGTTCACTTAAGGTTAAATTATCTTTATGTGGCTGTATACTTAACTAGATGCTTTACACTATGTTTCTTCTCTATTGATGTGCTTTTGCATTAAGTCCCTAATGACTCTTATATCTAACTCTAGATGTGTGTCCAGACTCTTGTATTAGTGTGGTACCTTAACATTCCCTGTGAAATTTATTTTAGCACCCATTATATTTGATGTGTATTCCATAAGAACAACTTTTAGTTGGGCTCTGTCTACACCTCGGAGTTATTACTTCATCTAATATTATGTATAATTTTACTTGTTAATGCACATTTTTGTCCTGCATGAAGATGGGAAGTTCTTTGATTGTTTTATTCTCATTTCTGACTGCCAATATTACATGTATTTCATGTTGACAAAAAATAATGCTTTTCGATCTGCCTTGCATAATGTGACTAATGTCCTGTATGGCATATATGCTATATAACATAACTGAAAAGCTTAAAATTCAGAAAGAATTCATTTCTGATGTAGGATCCTAAAACCCTTGCTCGAGAGATAGCTTCAATATAGATTTTGATGTTTACCTTTTGTTTTAGATCTCATTTATCCTCATTGTGATAATACTCCTGTTATTGCAATTAGATGTGTGGTATTAAGCTTTTATAGCAATAGTTGGTATATATATATATATATTTGAGTGTGCATGTTAGCTTATTAAAATATATGAAAACATTTAAAGTACACACTTCTAATGAAATTGAGAACCAGGAAACTGTTATCTATGATATTTATATTGTAGGATTAAGACAGGAAAAAATGTTTTGAAACATTTTTTTAGGTCACATGTGTGCCCTGTTTTACCTTCTACCGTGATCTGCATTTTTTCACTTCTCACTGACTATTATTATTGCGATAATTAAAATGATATATTTTGCATTGTAACTTAACTAAGCACTTGCCCTGTGGAATATTAACTAGTTTTACAAATAAATTTGTAAATTTTCATGACCAGATTTGGAAAAGAAACTAAATATATTTCAAATTAATTTTAAAATTTTCCTGGTAAGATTACTTTCAAAAAGTTCATATTGGTTTTCTAACATGTGGTTGTATATCTTAGGTTGCGGCTTGGGATGCAAATCTTGTAACTCCACATAAACGGATGGGGAATGCAGGCGTCAACCTGGAATGCCTATGTGATGGTGAGGGCCAGAAAATCATTTACAATTAAGTTGGTGTTAACTTAAGAGATTCTCATGTTTCTAAAATAGGGGTTGGGTTTATTTTTCTATTTCCTTCAGATATGTCTTTGTTTCATTATGATATAAAGGTATTTTAACTGTCAATAGAAGTGTAATAGAAATTGACTTTTGCAATTTTTTTTTTTTTTTTTTAAAGTAACTCTTGTTTAAACACCTTTACTTTCATCTTGGTTCGTTAAGTTAGAGACAATAAAAGTTGAGTTTTAGGATTGGATGTACGGTTACAAATTTTCACCTGTAAATTCTCAAATAACAAACATGCATTTGGTTTAGGAAACTCACATGAAGTACTGGTGGAGTTGGAAGGAATGGGTGGAGGTGGAGAGGTTCAGCTGGAGGTAAGTTTCTTGTAAAGATAAAGACAAACAAAAATAGTATATGTTCATAGTTACGAGGGCAGAATGATTTCCCCCACTTCTCATTTATTGGAAGAATTTACCTTATCTTAACAAATATTCAAAATTTTCTTTGAAATCTTCAAAGTATGCATAGTGGTTTTAACTTAAGTTTACAATGAAGGTATTAGCTACAGAAAGTTAGTAAGGATGAAGTTTTCTCATTATATTACATTTAAAAGGTATTTATGAGAAGATTTTATATGCATTAGAAGTATCCAGAAAGTAATTTATTTTTAGCTTCACAGGTTACTTCATTCAATGGAAAGTTACAGAGTGCTTAAGGTTCTTTTCTTTTAATTTAAATATTTTAATGTCTTGGGAGATTTAAACTTTTGCTACAAGTAGGTTGTAATTTTTGTTTTGTTCAAGAGAACAGTAAAAATCATGGTTTTTGAGGCCCAATTACATATAATATGTGTGTTTTACTAATAAAGTTTAAGTTTTCTTTCCTTGTTTTGAGGCAACACTCTTTGTTTATTATTACTTGCAATGAGTTAAGTAATTTGGAAGGCACATGGTAAGGCCCTAATTCAGCTTAATTAGTACATGAGCAGAGCTTGATTCTGATTTTAGGCTTATTCACTTCAAGGAGCTAAGCATAAGCTCAACTGTGGCCACCTATCCAGGCTGTTGGATTTTATGTATATTTTAGGGGACAACATGGTGTGTCTTTGTGATTGTATATTAGCAATTTTATAATTCTTAATATATATATATACTTATTATAACAAATATCACAATTAAAATATTGTCCTCTTAAAGGGTTTTATATTTTTGAATAAAATGAGTGGGGCTTGATGTTAAACTTGACTTTCTTTTGGATTTCAGTCAAGCCTTCTTTGAGATAAAGATCCAAGCTTTATCATTCGAAGCTCTAACTACTTATACTTAATTTGGTCCGAATTTTCTTAGGTAAATACTGCAAGATTGTATTTGAATGGGTAATCGGTTGTTAATTTCTTTAATGATTTTTTTGTTTTAGGTTAAATATAAATCTTTTGATGAAATAGATGAAGAGAAAAAATGGTGGAAGATCCCTTTTGTTTCAGAGCTTCTAAAGATAAATGGTATTGATTCTGCACTCAAAACGGTTATTGGTTCTGATACAGTGCAAGCCCGCCAGTTTGTGGAATATGCATTTGGGCAGTTAAAGACATTTAATAATCCAAATCTTGGGAAGGACAAGATGGCTGATACTAATGGCTATGACACTGAAGTCTCTGAGAAATTGAATGATTTTTCCGTTGTGTTAGATATGCCTTCTCAAGAAACTGGTAGTTCAGAAGCCTCTATTGATCAAGCCCTCAGTGAACAAAGCAACTTGAAGGAATTTCGCACACATAACAGTGATATGGAGAATGGACATTCTACTGAACCATTGACACAAATTAGCAAGCAAGAGCAAGCAGATAAACTTTTCTGGAGGAACTTTGCTGATATTATCAATCAGAATATTGGTCAAAAGCTGGGTTTTTCTGTTCCTGAGAAATTGAAATGGGATGGAATGGACTTTCTAAACGAGATTGGCTCACAATCTCGAAAGATTGCAGAATCAGTTTATGTTGAATCTGGGCTTGCAGTACCAGGAGGCACAGATGGTACATATGATAAAACAAGTGCCCAACCTGGCATAACTGCAATTCAATCTTCACTTCCAGAGGTCAAAAAAGCAACAGAGAATCTGATGAGGCAGACTGATTCAATTTTAGGAGCATTAATGCTTCTGACTGCAACAGTTTCCAAGATGAACAAGGAAGGGCGTTCTGGAGAAAAGAAGGAAATCAAAGAAGATGGTTCTCCCAAAGTAGCAGATCATGATATACAATATTCCACTACTCAGAAGTTTTCCAGCTCACGAAATGGTTTGTTGTTGGATGAGAAGAAAACTGAGGAGATGAAAGCACTTTTTTCAACAGCAGAAAGTGCCGTGGAGGCTTGGGCAATGCTAGCCACTTCACTGGGTCATCCCAGTTTTATTAAGTCTGAGTTTGAGAAAATATGTTTCTTGGATAATACTATCACAGACACACAGGTATTTCATTATGTCCCATAAATAAGTCTACTTCTCTATAATTTTCTCATTCAACAATCAGTATCTGGCTCAGTTTGCTGTCTTCTATAAAATAAAACATTGGAACTCTCAGGTTGCAATTTGGCGTGATTCTGCTCGGAGAAGGTTAGTTGTTGCTTTCAGGGGAACAGAACAGGTAGCTCATATTCTTTTGTTACTTTAAATTGGATTTAGGTTTCTGTTTGTCTTCAAAATGCTTATATTTGATTTTTGCAGTCACGATGGAAGGACTTAAGAACTGATCTAATGCTTGTTCCTGCTGGGTAACATTCATGTCTATCCAAGATGTGGCTTCTTCAGTGCTTTGATTTAATGTTATTCATTAAAAATGTTGTTTTCCTGTCAATATGTTTAAATTAGTCTGTTGTAGCACTTAACCAGTTTCACATACACATTATTTCAGCGAGAGATTGTGCATGTACCATACAATGCATTATTAGTCTGTTGTAACTAAATAAGCATTATCCAGAATTTTGTAAATAAAGTAAAAGAGGCATTGCATCCTTGTGGCATGATTGACTTTCCACCAAAGCCACTGGTAAAGAGGAAAAATGAAAGAAAAAGGGAGAAACAATAGAAAAGGAAAAAAGATGCATTTTTCTGGGTAAAACAGCAGGATATTTGATTTTGAGATTAGGGAAAATTTATGTCATTATTATAATAATAGAAGTACTGGCAACCGTCATTTTCCATTTTTTTTGTTTCTGGTGTCATGTCTGTTAATGAGGTTATCCCAACCTAGGGGCCCTCAAAAAGGATCCCTCAGTGCTGTATTCATTCATAATTAAGAATAGGGATTTATTGAAATGCATTCATGTCATTTGGTTTTTCCACGTCACGAGATGATTTAATGCCATAATTGACTTTGGTATTACTTTTGTAGGCTGAATCCTGAAAGGATAGGTGGAGATTTCAAGCAAGAGGTTCAAGTATGTTAACTGGTAGTAGGATTATAATTATATATGTCTAACATACTTATTAGATGCCTAGAAAACAACAAGAACAGCACAGTTATGTGGAAATTTTTGCAGGTTCACAGTGGTTTCCTGAGTGCATATGATTCAGTTAGGATCAGGATCATTTCTCTTATTCGGCTTGCAATTGGTTATATGTAAGTGGTATTCTGTAGAAATTTGATTATACAGAGCGCTTTCTTAGGAAAGCATATCAGATTTGTCTTACAATTATGTTTTGCACGTTTATGTAGCATGCTTCCATGCTAGGATTTTCTCTTGTGGCTATACTTGAATTACATGTATCTTTTCTTTCAAAGTACTAAGATGATTTTCTGTAGTTCATTGAACTGATGTAATGCAATGTGAAACCTTTTCTGAGGACTTTAATTTCTGTGATTTCGTTTCTATCAATAATGGTTTTTGATTTCTTTTCATTTCTTTTAGTGTTTCAAATGTGACCATTAAATCCTTGAGCAGTGCCAATGAGATGTGTTCTTGGTTCATTACATCACAATTCACTGTTGTAATCTAATGAGAAGGTCTGTAGGGAATCTTTAAGGTTTTTGTTCTGATGTTCATCCATTCATTAGTTAGTTTTATATATATATATATATATTTATGAATGGTTTAAGCAGTTGGTAATATCTAACTTTTGACATGGTAAGTTTTATATAAGAAAATTGATTACCTTTTCTGTTGTCACGATACATAAAATTCAAGATAATTGTTTTATGTTGACAATTGAAATTGGTAGTTTCTGGCCCTCTCTTTTTCTAATCAAAAGAAAAACATTTATGCTGTAGTTGTTAGCATACACAAATTATCAAAATTTCTATGCTTTCCGAAGTTAAACTGAGATTGGGTGACTTTTCGTATTTCTTTCATCACAAACAGCTTAATTATGTCTCCTTGGATAATTAACAAAGTTGCACTTGGCAATTAACATTCTAGTTGATAAGTCATGCAGACATTCTTTTTTTCTTGAGAAATTTCTAATGGACACATATAGTGTATTTGATAGATTTACTGATTGTTTTCATTGTATGCTTATGTTGTTCTTTATGATTAGGCATATATAATTTCTTTGTATCTTTTTACTGCAACATCGCATTGCTCTTTATCAAATTCATTTACTGCTTACATCAGAATTACTTTTCAAACTGTGATTTAATTATTGACAAAACAGAGCCTATATTGCTTTTGTGCCAGGGATGATCATTCTGAACCACTGCACAAATGGCATGTTTATGTGACTGGTCATAGTTTAGGTGGTGCGTTGGCAACCTTGCTTGCTCTTGAACTGTCATCTAACCAATTAGCTAAGTAAGTTTATCATATCACTTATAATGTTGGTATTCTTTCATTTATAAATTATTTTAACTCCTTATTGTGGGTATGAATGGGCTAGCATTTAGATGTGTTTAGAGGCAATGCTATAATTTATTTACAGTTACTGACTCTTTCCTGTTTGCTCTTCTAGTTCTGTTAAGCATAAAATGTCTGGTTTTTGTTCCTTTCCAGTACAAGAAGTTTATTGCTGGTATAATGAAACATCATTTTTCATGGTTATTTGGATACTATTTGGCGAAAAGGTGTCTAGAGAAAAAAAAATTTGGTGTCAGATTTATAACTACAGTAACCTGACAAGGAAATTTATCTATGAATGGCAATTTTCAAACTGAATTTCTTATCATCTATGCCTAAACAAATAGAAATCTCCTTACCAGAATAATTGATAGCCTTCTTAAATTATTCTCTGTCACATATTTTTGCATGATATAATTGAGATAGAATAGTTGTGTCATGATATTTTTAAATATAAAACATTATACTCAAAAAAATTTCAGTTCGAATGAAGTATGCAAATGTTCACTAGATGTATGAATTTTGTTTTCTATGGGATTGATTACGAAGTGCTTGAGTTTTTCTGAATTTATGTAGTATCCTTGTAATATATATAGCTCTCAAAAATGGCATTTCTTGGCATTATTGTGTCTGACATAATATTGCATATAGAGAATCTTCTTTTGGAACTCATTTAATACTCAAGATTTGAGATTCTTACTTCCTAATATCAATGAAAAAATTGTTGTTATTATTTAGCTTTTCTATCCCCTAAAATATTCTGCCTATTTAGGTTTCAACTTGAAGCCAAATGTTTCTACTTATCAATTATGCCCCATTTAAAATTTATGGTAGTGAATGTATCCACTATCCAATTGATTCTGTGTTCCAGGCAGGAAGCAATTTCTGTGACAATGTATAACTTTGGATCTCCCAGGGTTGGGAACAAACGATTTGCGGAGGTTTATAATGAGGTAAGAAAAGATTATAATTTTTTTTTTTTTGGTTGATATTCATTGCTTTGAATGGAACATTGATGAATGCCTTTCATTGGATTAGAGTAGGTATAGAGATGGATGGGTGTAGAAAATATGATACTGCAAATAACTAGCTTATTCGTTAGCTAGTGCAAGAACTGTCTTTGGCTTTGAAGACAGAGCTCCAGGATGTCGAACTCCTGTCTCATGTTAGTTGATGATTTGCCAATTGGGAAGACTGAGAATGCAAGCTAACATGTTTGTGGAATATCTTCATCTGTTTGAAGTAGTAGCAAAATATGAAGATCCAGCAGAATGAGTGATATCTGAGCTAGAACCAGATCTGTGACCCTTACCAAGTTATCACCATAACTCAGCAGCATCTTGCTCATTAAATTGATCTTCTTGAGAACCTTGAGTGCCATGACCACCAGGTCAACAACTACCATGACCAATTCCTCCTGTTTGATTGGTCCAGGTGTTATGTGCAGACTTACCAATAGTAGCATGAGGGTGTTTAAAATGATATTCCAGTTACCGCCCTAAGCAACACATGATTGTGAACTAAATTATGGATGATGTAGTAAAGCCACATTCTGTGCAGTCCAATCAATAGTTCAAGTCACACACTCCAATAATCCATTTTTTCTTCTGAGAATTCACTTGTACTATTTATGTCTGTAAAATGAATACATTTTTCTTAAGTTGAAGGAAATAGCCAAATAAATGTCGTATTCTTTTTAATCAAATCCATATATGCAGAAATCACTGGTCACTTATAAATCTTCTCAAAGTAAATAGATCACGGATACTTGACAGGTTATCTCTCCAGGATATATAGAGCGAAGTTACTCCATGGTTTTAGATTGTGTCAATGTTCTTAAGCTAATTTCTGGAGTTGAACATCTGTACTAACTAGTATGATCACAGCAGGATTACAAATAGTTTCTCTCTCTCTCTCTCTCTCTCTCTCTCTCTCTTGCGTTGTCATCTTTTCTTGTCAATTACTGATGAATAATTTTCATCTTCTGGTGATCATTGTCATCATTTAACTCCTTAATCAATAAAAAGAAAATTAGAACAAAAGCTCTAAAAGAGAAGTTTTAGAAGAATTCATTTCAAATGCTTTGTAGTTATTGTGGCTAATCATTCTTCCTTTGGGATTTGGCTATAGATAATCAGGTTTTGTGGCCCTTGGATTTAAGTAAGTATAAGTATGGCTTCTCCAACAAACACTACAGCACCACAAAATCAGAAAGCAGTTAGCAACTTAGACAAAAGAAAACCTATCTTATCTTGACTTAATTGTTATATATTGATTTTGGGTAAAAGTAGCACTGTATACGTGTTTCTATTACATTTTTATAAGCTGTAACAATTCGGCCCCTTCACTTGCAGAAGGTTAAAGATAGCTGGCGGGTTGTGAATCACAGAGATATTATTCCTACAGTACCCCGGTTAATGGGTTATTGTCACGTGGCTCAACCTGTTTATCTAGCTCCAGGAGATTTAAGGAATGCCCTGGTGAGTGGCTAGTTTAATGTTTCATATATAGTTTTCCCTTTTCTTCCCTTAACATGTAGTTGATTTTCTTGTCAAACTTCGAAATATAAAAGCATACTCCATGCTCATCATCTGCTAGTTGAACATTTATGGCAACTTTCATGAGCTAAATTATTTGACTATTAGCAGTAGCATTTATTAGTTACTTGAGAATAAGGTAGCCGTCCTTTTATGATTCATTTTTTGAATAAGTATCAACATTGTTTCCATGATTCCCTCAAAAATTGATGCTGCCAGATGTCTTCCCTTAAACAATCAAGGGATTGTTAGTTAAACCAGTTATATTGGTCATCTTTGTATTCAGCAAGTTTCAATCTTTCTGTAGCTTCCAAGTGATCTATGTTAGAATCTCAAATCAGGTTTAATTGAATATTTGTTTGAAAGATATTAGTCATTGATATCTTACCATTTCTAATTGATTTTTTAAGCTCCTTTTCTTTTCTAGGAAAATGTCTATGAACCATGTAAGCATTCTACAGAAGAAGGGATATATAGAATCAATCCATATGATATGTTAGTTATGTTAGGTGGCATCAATACCTGTATGATGTACATTCACATATCTATTAAGAACATGACAGTATATATGTAATTGTTTCCTTATGACAAACAAAAGAAATCTTGAATCTTATATGGCGTGGAGAGTTTCATATGCTTCATCTTTGTTGATGGATAAAATGTATGCTGTCCAGGAAAACATGGAGATTTTGGGAGATGGTTACCAAGGTGATGTGATTGGGGAGTCCACACCAGATGTTCTTGTCAGCGAATTCGTATGTTTCTTGTTATCCAACTTCCTTGTAAATGTTTACTCTTGGTTCCTCTGCTCATTTACGTATGGAAACATTCATATCACTTATTGTTAGATATAAAACCATTCCTAGGCTTTCATCTAAAAGCTTAAGCTTTTGGGTGAAATAGTTTCTTGACATGGTATTAGAGCCTCTTTGACCAAATGGTCAGAAGATCGAATCTTTCTGCTCCCACTTTCTCAATTAAATTGAAATTTCAGCACAAGGTATAAGTAGACTTGTGCTTTGTTCATGCTTCAAGCCCAAAAGGGCTTTCGCGTGCGGGGGTGTGTTAGATATAAAACCATTCCTGGGCTTTCATCTAAAAGCTTAAGCTTTTGGGTGAGATGGTTTCTTGACACTTACTTTCACATATTATACAATAGGTTTGGATGTGCTGGTATGTGTATACTGTGGTTATGAGTGTGAAGTATGATGTCACTTCTTTCATTGATTGACGTCAAGGGAGATAATCTTGATCTTTTCTAAAAGTAATTTCCATCTGTTTCTACAACAATATTAGAATGCCACATGGCAGGCCTAAGAAGTTCATAACTTCATATATATCAGGTATCCAACGTACCTCAGAGGTAATATGCAATGAGATCCCTTATATTGCAATGCTGTTACCTTAATACTTGAAGAGTAGCTTCCACCTCAGGCCCCATGTATTGAGAATCCTTCTCCTCAGGCCTCTATGGCTTAGAAACACGTCCTAGAGGCATACCTGAGGTGCACTATGCGCCTTATGAGCAGTTTGTCTTCCCTTTAGAGAGCTCAATTCTTTGAAGATGATTCATCGTCTAGTGTTGCCTCTTGGAAGATACATAGTCCTCGGGGCAGGCCTGGCTAGGATTGATCCTTCCCTCCATGAGCAATAAAGCCATTGGAGATGACTTGCCATGAGGGGATGTTTTCTGGATGACCCAGTTCCCAAGGTAAACTTGTTGAAGTCCTAGTGTCCCACAACAGGGTCCTACTGACAGGAATTTGCACCCTGTAGCAAGTAATCAACACTCTTCCCCTTCCCCATGGGAAGTAACCAATGGAGGTGGATTGGTAGGATTCTTAGGTAATGGCACGTCATACTGGATAGAGGCTCTTTCTTGGATCCCTTGGGCAAGTTAGCTAGAGAGAGTGGACAAGGAGTTGCTTTAGCCTCGGTTTAGCCATGTGCTCCCTTAGTCACCTCAGACGTTACCATTGACACACATCATGTTGTCTGTCACAGCTGTCATTACCATTTTCCCTCAGCAATGCATATCTTCACTGAGACACACCAGCTTTAGCCGCTAATGTGCCCCACACATGCCTTTTCAGTAAACGTTCTTTGCAACCTGTACCTATGCTTCCTCATAAATGCAAGTGTAATTCCTGGAAATTAAGCAGCTTTAAGGACAAGGTATGTCAAGGAATTCCTTTCCTTCTTTTGACAACTTTGGCAACTCCTCGTTTACTAGTTTCTGCAATAGTTAAATTTGTTGAAACATATAATTACTTTAGGTGTTTAACTAGATAGATATTCACTTTATAGCACCTATGCTAGTCCCCGGAAGTTCATCTCTTAGGTATATATCCTTTTCTCCCCTCTTTAGTTTGCGTATTGGTGATGGTTCTCATTTTAGTTTCTGGGAGGACCATTAGATAGGTCTTACTTTGCATCAAGCTCTTATCTGTAGTTTCTACACATTACAAGGTTCCCATATTTCTTGAAATTTTTAGTTTTTTAGGAACCTTAATGATAGAGAAGCTGTTGACCTTGTTTTGCCATTAGGTAGCTTTGATCGGGTTAAATTTTTGGCCAAACTGATACTTGCTATGGTCTTTGGATTCCTCAGGTGCTTATCAAGATAAGCTGTTGTTCTTTCTCCAGATGTTTGTATTATATGTTTTCACAGTTCAGAAACAAATAGTGACCTTTTTTCTCCATTTTGAGGTTGCTTGGCAACTTTGAAATCATTTGTTTAGTATTTTTGAGGAGCAATGGGTTTGTTCTGTCAGTTTGGATCAGTTTCTGTCCATTCATTTTATATGTTTTGAAAAAGGAAAGGAACCAAAGGCTCTTTGGAAGGATGCTCCTTTTGCTGGGTTAAGGTATCACAGGAACATAATGCCAGGGACTTCAATCAGAAATTTTTTACTCTTGTATCTTTTACGGGATAGAGTAGTTTTCTTATCTTCTACTTGGGTGTCTGCACATGGTTTCTTTAGAGGAGTCTCCTCGATGGATTTGTGGAGGGATTGGAGAGCTCTTATGAGCTGATGTACTTTTCAGATGTTTCACTTGTTCTGTTGTTTTTACTGTCTTAGGATGACTTCTTGCCCTCCTCTGTACTCTTCTTCTTTTTAATAAGTTCTTTTTATCTGAAAAAAATAAAAGAAAAGCTTCTCAAACTAGATACTTAATTAACTTTTGCATTCTTATTATTCAAGCTATTAAATTCTTCCATTTATGATTTAGGAGTTGATTATTGTTTCACATGTGTCGTTGCCAACTTTGATCTCTTTTCAGATGAAGGGTGAGAAGGAACTTATTGAGAAGTTATTGCAAACGGAAATAAACATATTTTACTCAATCAGAGATGGGAGTGCTCTTATGCAGCATATGGAGGATTTCTATTACATTACATTACTAGAGGTTAAGTCCATCGACTTGAAATAATTTCATGCATTATATTTCTACTTCTGCCATTAGGTGTCTATGGTTGCTGAGTAGGGGTCGAGTCATGTTTTGTTTTTGGTGTGATCCAGAGAGAATTTATCCTTTTTGGTTCTTTCTAACTAAAACTTACATTTACATGGGCAAAAACTACCATCTATGTGTAAAAAAATTATTATAAGTAGAAATTAAGTTAATATTTTGTAAAAAGTTAAAAAAAGAACTCAAACTATTTTTTTTTAAAGAAAAATAGTGTTGATGATGAAAATGGTGAGGAAGAATATAATTGTTAAAATTCAATAATTCTTAAAATTTATTATAAGTCTATTTCCATGAAAAAAGAAATCTAATTTATACAGAACTAACAAATTACCCTTTATTTTGGGCCATATGTGATTTACTTATCATCAAGTTTAGTTTAATGAGAACTTCTTATCAAGATCATATATATTGACTTCTCTAGTTTACTTTTAGAACAACAATTAATTTAATGCACATTTGAATATTCCATTTATATGTATTATAGGCTTGCACTAATTTAAGTGTTCAGTGTATGTCCTTTAAATTCTTCTTTAGACAAGATTGTATAAAAAATTTATTGGAAGCCACTTGTTATTTAAAAGAATACAAATTTATTATATCACAAAATAATGGAGGGAGAGGCCCATGGTCTCTCCAGCCTTTTGCTTCTTCCCTGTTGCTGAGAATGGGTAATCAAAGACAACCTAAGATGGACTTATTGATTCATTTATTGTCATTACACAGTATTTAGTTTAGCTTGTACATTTTGATTTTGGTTATTAATTTTTATTGATGCTGATTTATAATCTTTCATTTAGAGTGTGAAGTCGAATTACCAAGCTGTCTCAAGGCCACAATCAGATCAACAAGATAGCGTATTAGCTTGAGCCAATTGTTAAAAGGCTGGCCAGACTTTCATCCACAGCTTGAAGTATGCTTGATAAGAAAGTAGAAGAAAATAGGTGGTGGAGTAGAACATAGTCAGAGATCATATAGCCAAGTCTACTGGTACGGTGGCCTTTATTCTCAGAGTATACATTTTGTTTCCCTTCCAGAAAGAACAAAGAATTAAGAAAAACGAGTAGTTTTTCTCTCAATTTGATGAAAACAGCTATAATAGTAATATGTTATTTCTGTTTATTAATTGGGTCTTGTTAGTATATAATCCATTTGAAGAAGAGCTCTAGCTCAGTGGAGCATCCTCCCGGTCATAAGGCTGGTCTCCTCATCCTCTTCCCCGGTGCGAATCTGCTCGATTGCAATTGTAGTTGCTATTTATCTATTGGTAAAAAATAGTATATAATCCATTTTGAGGTCCAGTATAGTTTAACTTACATATTAAGCTGCAGTTTTGACTAACTGGCATAGTAACAGTTATCTCATATCTAAGCACCAGCTAAGGATATCCGTGGCTTCATTTGGATAACTAGACTAGTTTGTTCGCAAAGAAAAAAATGAGCTACCTGGATCATTCTCTCACATAGAGATCTCTATTTAAACCCCTCTTTATTTTGGCTTTTAGTTTTCCTCCCTTTCTTAGTGTATATGTATTTGGCTGATTTCTGGGTCTAAATTCTAATAAGAAAAATGGTTGCAAATTGCAATGCAGTTATTGCAGGAGAGGTGACACAGAATCATGATTGTAGAAAAGGAATCAGACAGTCATGGTGATAACTGTGCCTCGTGAGAGTTAAAGTGGCAACAAATTATAAATTCTAATCAAGGTTGTGATTTGTGATATTATAGTCTGTGTTGTGATGATGATGATGGAATTTGATTTTTCAATAGCACATTGTATATTTAAGAAATAAAACCTTCACAGCAGCATATTCACGTCTAAAATGTATTTTGTTGTATGTATACATTATATTGAATGCTTTATCTATTATTTTATTTATCATAATCATTATTGTTTCAACTATTCACCATTAACCAAATGCTTCTAGTTATCAATAGCATGACAAAAAAATATCTTCTCAAATCGAAAAGATCACAGCATTTCAAATTTTTCTAGTGTACTTAGCATCTCTTAAGGTCTGTTTGGGAATTTAAAAATGAGGGGAAAAGTAGGAGAGGAGAGGATTAAACTTGTCATCTCTCTTGTTTGAGAGATTTGGCTAAAAAAGGAGAGGAAACCGGAGGTTTCATATCAACCCCACACTCTTTTTTGGCCAAGAGTATGGTTCCCGAAGTTTGTGACGGGAATGATTAATAAAACCTTTAACCCCCATGCAATCCTTTTTTGTGGGGTTTCATCTCAACCCCTCCCATTTTCTTCCTTTTTTTTCTTTCCTTTTCTTCTTTTATCATTTTCCTTCCTTTCCCCTTCAACTCTCAAACAAAGCCTTTGGTTACATGCCAATGGTTTTTTTAGAGTGGTTTTCTTGATGGGTTTGAAAAGGGATTGGAAATATGAGCTAATGTTATTTTTTTTGTTTTTCTATTTGTTAGGAGGACTTCTCAGCTTTTTGGGTTGTCGCCCTCCTTCTTTATACTTTTCTCTTTCATTATTCTTTTAATAAAATCTTTCTTTTATTCAAAAAAAAATAAACTCAACTCTCTTTTCTCATAGATTTCTTTCTGAAAATAAAATTCAGGTCAAGAATCTACTTGTCCTGAATCATTTTTCATGGACAACAATAGACACTCTAGTCCCTCATAAAAGAAGAATACTTAAGAATCTTACATTAACAAGCCAAGTCATAGAACCAAGTATGTAATAACAAAAGTGGTATTCCACACGTCTCAAATTAAATGCCTTAATTTGTTTCAGTCTATAAAAGAGAAATGTGGTGTTCTACATGAATCAGGACACAGACTTCATCTATATTCTATAACATTGCCCATGTTCTAGGGTTCCTCATGATTTCTTATGGTTGGAACAACCCATAAAGGTGGTGGGTCAATCTTGTCCATGTTGTATGGGATCACTGGCTTTATACTCCTATCCTTAACATTGAAAACACCCACATCATGTCCTCCATACAAATCATTCTCATACATCTCATTACATCTATCATCTGTGAAGTAAATAGAGTTTGCTTCACATTGAGGAAAAGCTTGAGCAGACACAGATGCAGATTCATTCCTCCCCAGAAACAGAACTTGATCATTCAAAGACTTGATCTTCTTCCACAATATCTTTTGCATATCAAGTTTATATTCCATATCAAGTTTATACAAACTAAAATGCTTTGTTCTGTAAGGAAAATCCAATGGATGTGAATCCTTGGATGCCTTAAGATTGCCCTCTTCAAGCACTTCTCCATCTGGGTTCACAAAATCCCCAATAAATCTTTTCACCAACAGAAGCTCTCCCAATGATTCCACCAAGTATAACTGCATTGTAAACATCTCTTCTGGAAAGTTTCTGATTTCCTTTCCTCCCATCTCAGCATAGGGTTCGACATCGAAGAACTTAACCGGTTTCTTTCCACTGAAATCCCATCCTTCAACAGAACCATTGTTAGCCAAAGCAAAAAGGGTACTCTTAGAGAATATAATATCACAATAAGATCTCTCAGCATCAAGAAGTTCAATCCAGGTTTTGCCCCAGGACTCACAAAACGCAAGCTTATCTTGAGAACCATATATTATGACTATAGAGAATCTGCAATAGCGGGTAAAAGGAATGCTATCACACAGCAACACAGCTTTGGCTATGAAAATCTTACACATCTCTTTAAAAAAGTAGGATTTACCAATAATAGAAGGGAACGATGGTAATATAATGCGAGTACTTGAAAAAGGGTCCAAGAGAAGGGGTTCTCCGTGTTGGTCCAAAATCACTAGAAACCCTTGAGAAGAACCCACGCACCAAGCATCATGAAGTCCCTTGAATATGTTCTTGGACTCGTAAAGCTTCTTCTCTAACAAGCTCATGATGCTTCGACCAGTGCTTGTTTCATGATCTTGATCTTGATTTTGCATGGTGGGGAGAATGAGGCATGGAGCTGAGACATAAGCCATTTGGGTTTGGAGTTTGAACTAAAGAGGAATAATGAGCAACGCAACTAAGAGCAGTGCGTGTTAATAGGAAGCGAGAGAAGAAATTCTTGCGGGGCGAGGAGTCCCTCTATGACTAGGAAACAATTAATGAGTTTCTTGATCTCAAAGAAATAAAAGAGTAAAACTTACAAAACTCTGCCCACAATATTCAATGAAATAAGGAAAATTGTAATATTCACCTTAATTTATTGATATTCTAACCAATTCCAAATTTTGAACAAATTAGCTATCACTTTGACATGCACAAGGTGGAGAATAGGATTTTAGTGTAAATTGTTTTTAGATAAAATTTCCATAGTAAAATAAAAAGTATAGTGAGGTTTTGATTTTCTTTTTTAAAATTAATGGTTTTAATTTTCTAAATAAATTTAATTTTATAAAATATATGCAAATGCTGTGGAATATTCTGTAAGTCTCGGCCATTTTTCAAATAATGTCTTTTTGACTCATATTAAGGGAGATCTCTCTCTTCCCCCTCCCCCCGGCGCCGGTGCCCCCTCTCTTACTCTTATAAAGTGAATTTATATTATAAACTAATGCCTTAATTGTATGTAATTTTTTTTGGGCTATAATTCTAAGTTTAAACACGAAACAAATAAGTTATAAAAACACCACAAGAACTTATTATTCTACTAATTATATACTGATGAATTGATTCTTCACATGCCAATCTCGGAAGAATTTCATTATTCAATTTTTTAAAAAACAAAAAAGTAGAGAAATACTTAAGAATTAGTAAGTTAATTAAGATCTTCTAGTTTTGTTAAATAGGACAGATTTCATTTACCAATATATATACATATATATATATAGAGGAAAGATTTCAAATATCTTGATGATACGTGACCTTGGAAACAATATTCCGCCCTTGCGATTGATCATAAACTTGACATCAAGATAAATGATATATGTTCAACTACAATAGAGGTGTAGACATGTTTGAAGGGCTCTTTATTTGCATCTAAAATTTGAATGTAATATATTTGATTGACATTAAGCTTATCTAGATTGACATAAAGGGGCTTTTAATTATCTTTTTATCTAAAATAATCAGTAGTCATAATATATATATATNTATATTTTCTTTTTTTTTTTTTTTCTTTTTTTTTCTTTTTCGTTTTTGGGTTGATATAAGGAGTCCTTGGTCCTTACGATGAGTTGAACCTATGACTTTTGTAATTCTTCACAAGTTAAATGTTTGTTTTTTTCTTACCATTAGATAGATATGACTTAATTATTAAGCTGGGGATATAAGAAAATAAGAGATATTCGAGCTTAGGAACTTAACTTTTTTGGGTGATTGCTTGCAACCATATGTTTCATTTGATATGCATATGCAAATATAGAATTTACAGATTATAAATTATTGTAATATGAATTTATTCAATCAGTGTCCTCATATTCTTTAAATACAGCATCCACATATGCCATACATACATTTTAAATATAATATATAAAATCATTCTAAAAATATTGATTTTATTCTCACGACTACATATCTCATATCTTTGTGCCACTATTAATTTGGCTGTCATTTATTTAAAACTAAACCCACTTGACAACTTTTTGTATGGTTCACATTTTTTTTTGGATGTAATATATGGTTCAGATTTTATACCATATCTCTTTTGAGCAGTAACAAACATTTCTCCAAACAAAACATATATGTACCATAAATGTAACAAGGAAAATTTAAAAACTAATTAACTCAAAAGAATAAATGTGGCTCTATAATTATGTGCCTATTTTTTAAAGAAAGTATTACCTTTAACTATAAGAGAAATTTTTACACAAGAATAATCCTTGACACACACTGTCATAAATATAACCTATCAATCTTGCCCTTCTAGCCAAGAATGGGTGGCGCATAATTTCTGACCCTGAATGTATGCTTGGAAGAACCTTCAAGGGGAAATATTTTCCTTACACTTCTTTCCTCAATGCTAGACTTGACGAGCGTTGTTTACTTTCTGGTATTAATGCAGAAACAGAATGTGATTTGTTTATTGAATGCTCAAAAGCCCATGTGGTAGTTAATGGAGATTGGTAGGTAATGATCGAATTACTTTGCTTGTAATTCTTAGGTTCAAATCTCACTGCAAACAGTCTTATTTTGGTAGGCAATCTATAAATATCATTATAAACCCTCGTTGAAACTCATGATATACTTTAGCCGTGGAATGGAATAGTCTTTTCTCATCCTAAATTTTTTCTGACCAAAGAAAAAAACCCATGTGGTATGGAGTTTGTCTCCACTGATAATTAGAATGCCAGAAAATAGGTTTGGGTTCATGATGGATTGGTGGCTGTTCATGCTAACCGAGCTAAACCAAAGTTATATTCCTGTTGGGTATACAAGACTCACTGTTTATATGCTGTGACGTATGTGGCTAGACAGAAATTATCGTATTTTTAATGATAGAACGTTGACTTCTCAAGAGTTGGTTGCCAAAGCTTTGAAGGATTTGAAGGAATGCATGGATGGAAGCTTCAGGGATTTCGGTGTCTTCTCCCTGACAGCATCTATGTTTTGTAGTTTTAAGGTTTTTTTTGGGTTTATATATGGCCAGAGGCCTTTTGTTTCTGTTTTCACCACTCTGGTTGAGTGAGTAGTTGGGCACTTTAGCCCATGATTGGTGTCTCTTGTAAGTTGCAGTACTTTAAAAAAATAAAAAAATAAATAAAAAAGACCTATCAGTCTCACCAGTTTGTGTCTCTTGGGCCACTAGGTTCGAAATTGGTCTATACCAAAATCCTCTATTAAAGAGGTATTCCTTCATCCCAATTTGCTAACTTGAAAAACTATGTCAGCAATACTTGTCTACCAAGTATCCAAGCACCAGCTTAAATATATTTTCTAAAGTCTTGAGAGGTATATTGATTTTAAAAAGCTATACATTAGGATTACAATGGCGCTCATCAAGGCTTTACTGGAAATTATTGATGTATAGATTGAATTATGAAAAAGAGAGAACTGGGGTTAGAAATCAGAACTTTATGAACAAGAAAAATTTACAAATAAAAAATAAAAGAAGGTAGAGACAATTAATCGTAACAAGAACACTATTTTTTCCAACCTTAGAGAGAAAGAATCAATAAACTGCTCTCAATATCATAAACATCAAATTGAGTCAATTATATATTAACTAATTCGTATCTAATATATAGATAGATTCAAGAAAAGGCACTAAACATCTCAAAAGCTAAAGAACCCTAATTCTTTTTTGCAGGAAACGCGAACCGGCACACAGGACAGACGTTCTTCTCATCCAACCACTTCATGATACAATCTTTGTGATAAACATGTGAACAAGGGATGATGACACATACTTCCATCCCAACCTCAAAGTTATCCAAGCAGATGCTGCACTGTCCTTCAGGAATATTGTCTATTTCAACCTTCTGAAGCAGCTTCTCAGCGGATTTAGGGCAAGCCGGCTTAGGCCTGTTTCTGTGGGTTTCAATTGATTCTGTGATCACCCTTTCGAGCACTGCAGTTCCCCTTCGAATCGGAATCCTAATAGTTTCGACCACTGATTCTGTGACTGTGCTTTCGATCTGAATCTCAACCTGTACCACGCCTATGCTTCCGCATCTCAATTCTATAAGCCCCACGGATTCTCCATTTGGACCTTCACTGCGTCTCATTGGGACTGTGGCTCTTAGAACACCATCCATGGCGTTGGAACTCTGTATGAGGAAGAATGCGGCACCTAGTTTTGAATTTGAATGAAGTTGATCTATTGCCTCTGTGTATGATGAAGAATGCAGCGCTCAGCATTGGCAAATATACATATATAGATATTCTCTTGATGCTGGTGTAATTAGGAAACCTAGTTGAAGTATGAAACCTAATTTTTATTGGTTTCCAAGTTTTCTTTCTTTTTTGGATAATTGCTTCTAAGTTTTCTAATGCGTGACGGTGGGTTACTGATGATTTGGCTGGCTTATCCAATAGTTAAAAATTTTAATTTATTAAGATAAGATTAGGTATCCGAAAATAGAAAAAAAAAAACAAAAACAAAAAAAAGGGAGAAAAAACAGTTGTGCGGCGCTGTTTACTTTTTTTTTTTTTTTTTTTTTTTTTTTTTTTTTTTTTTTTTTTTTT
>QAOA01003279.1:279905-301604 GCA_003255065.1 Cercis canadensis | reverse complement strand
CCAGGAAACTGTCTCGTCCCAGATTCAGTGATCTACAAGAAAAATATCTGAGTCAGAAAAAGGGATGAACCGAAACAGGGTCCCGGAACAGATATAGCGACTAACCAGGAAACTGTCCCATCCCTGATTCAGTGATCTACACGAAAAATATCTGAGTCAGAAACAGGGATGAACCGAAACAGGGTCCCGGTCCAGATATAATGACTCTCCAGGAAACTGTCTCGTCCCAGATTCAGTGATATACAAGAAAAATATCTGTGTCAGAGACAGGGATGAACTGAAACAAGCTCCCGGAATAGATATAGATACTCACCAGGAAACTGTCTCGTCCCAGATTCAGTGATCTACAAGAAAAATATTCGAGCCAGAAAAAGGGATGAACCAAAACTGGGTCCCGTTCCAAATATTTCACTGGTGGATTGCTTTCTTGCTTGCGCGTCACTCCATCTCCCCTAAGGATTGCTGTTGCTATCTTGTGTGTCACTCTACTTGCTTGTAGAATGGTTTCTTGCGCGTGACTCCATCTCTCTTGAGAATTGCTTTCCTACCACGTCAATCCATCGCTCCCGAGAATTGCTTTCTTGCACGCTGATGAGGATCAAGGCAGCCCCCATATTGAAGCAGCCTCTAGGCGTCGTTACGCCCGAAACCCAGTGTCGTGACGCCCCGCTAGCATCCAGCGCCCAGAACTCAGCGCCTAGCGCCAGTACCACAGAAGCATCTCTGCCTACCCAACACCCAGCGCCAGGAAGTCAGAAACCAGAGTCATTCAAGAACATGGCCGTGTCACTGAGGAACACGGTCGTGTTGAGGCCATGTCATGGTGACAGCCATTCTGGAAGATCAACACGGGCGGAATTAAGGGATAACACGGCCATGTTGAGGCCGTGTCACTCAAACACGGGCATGAAGAGAGGGAACACGGCCGTGTTACTAGCCGTGTCGCGTTTTTAGGCATCTCCACGTTCTAAGCTCTTTTTGGGCCATTTGTAATAAACCTAGTTGAACTTTCCTTTAGCTATTTAAGGAGCTGAGGCCTTTGTCCTCAGATAACGAACTTTGATATTTTGATAATAGAATTGAGAGTTTCTCTCTTGTTCTCTCCATGGAGAGCTCAAGCCATCTAGGTGGATTCCTAGCATGGTGCCTTAAACCTTATCACTCTCTCCCTTCCCCAATCTAGAGTGTGGCGATTTGTTCACTTCTCCATATTGTTCATGTTGGTTGTTGGTTATACGGATTATGGAGGGTTAGTTAAGCCTTAGGCTGAAACTAGGTTGCCTAATTTGTTAATCAAAGGTCTTCACACTTTTCCATTCATCTTTGCTTGATTTTTCTGTTCTTTGACCTTACTTGGGATCCTTGGCTAATTTGGATTGGATTTGGCTTGATTCCTTCAAGTGGATCCTCATCAATTGGTATCAGAGCTTTGGCTCCAAGAAAGGTTGGCATCTATCTTAAAATTCTGTTGTTTAATCCTTGTTTCATCTCTAGAAACAAATCTGGAAAAAAAATTTCAAAAAAAAAAAAAAAACGTACTGTTCATGGAGTTTTTGAACTTGCTCTATGTTGGATTTTGTTAGATCTAAGCTATTTAAGTTTGGATTATTCAAAATCTGATTGTTTGGACAAATCTGGGCAGATTTAGTTTTTCTGGGTTTTTGCTCTGTTTTTCTAAATTTCTGCCATCCTTGTTCATCTTCTAGTTCTTGAGTTTTTGTTGAAAATCCAGCTTAGCTTGGTTTGTGTATGTTTACTCTAGCTGGATTGTGTTTTGCTAATTCAGTTCATGGTTGAATGAGTTGATGGAATCCTTGATTGTAATTTGAGTTTGATGATTGAGCATTTTCTTGATTTTAATTGATTCTAAGTTAGAGATCTTTCAAAAATCTAGATGTATGCTCTTGAATTTGGCTTGAATGAATGAATCCTTCATGAGTTTCCATGGCTGAAAACTTCCAAAATCTGAGTTAGTTATTCTTTTCAACTATTTCCCATTGTGTCCCTGCTAACTGCCATTAGGGCCTAGTTTGGCATTCTACCATTTCATTTATTTTGGATTAATTGATTAATCTTGCTCTAATCTATAGGAAATTGCTAAGTTGTTTTGAAATACTCCTTTACAGTGTGGCTAAATTCTATATCATGGGGTACTTAGCATTTCTCTTAGCTTAGGTATTTGATCCTAGTTGGCATTAGTTATAAAAAGTCAAAAGAAACAAAGTTGACCAAAGGATTCTGGTGGTATAGAACACAGGCCATGTCCTGGCTGTGTTAGGAAGACAGAGAGCACAGCAAGCACTGAGGGATGAACACGGGCCGTGTCCCTAACCGTGTTGTGCAACACGGGCTGAGTTTTGACCGTGTCCTGGCCGTGTACTACAAACAAAGCATAAAACAAAACAAAAAAAGGAAAGAAGCTCAATTGGGCTAAGGTACTTTCAAGAAAAACAAACCAAAGTGGAAAAGAAATTTGCAAAAGGCCGAGTGGAATTAAACTATAGCAAGCTAGAATTTACCATCTTGTCTAAGCTTAGGTAAAAGACTAGCTGCCCTGTTTTTGGCCACCAAAGTGTATTTCTTAGTAACTTGGTTTATTTTCTATTTGAGCTGAAATTGAACTTTGTTCTTCATACCTTGTTCTGACTCTATTTAGTGCATGCCACACTATTTGTGCATTCTTGTTCTTCTTGCACATTCTTGTATTTTTCTGAGTGTTTGATTCAGTTTGAATACTAGTGCTATTGACTGCCCAGTTGTGCCTTTGCTTTTTATTGAGATTATCAAGAGGGAATTGAGTGCAAAAAAAGGCAAGAGGGATTAAGATTATCTTTTGACAAAAGCCATTAAAGAGAGTCAAACACAAGTGAATAGAGGGGGTAAACAGTTGAGTGCCATACACGTGAGAAGTGTGGTGAGGTTTCTCTTTATTCTAACCATTTTTGTGCAGGTTTTTAACTCTTAATCATGGAAGAAGTGATGCGAATCAGCTTGCTACACGCCCTAACCCTAGGAGTGTTCATGATACCTTGCTTGGAGTTGGAGGCCCGATGACTAGAAGCAGAGCTAAGCGAGTGAGAGAAGGAAACTGTCTCGTCCCTGAATCAGTGATCTGCAAGAAAAATATCCAAGTTAAAAACAGGGATGAACCGAAACAGGTTCCCGGTCCAGATATAGTGACTTACCAGGAAACTGTCCCGTCCCTGATTCAGTGATCTACACGAAAAATATCTGAGTTAGAAACAGGGAAGAACCGAAATAGGGTCCCGGAACAGATATAGTGACTCTCAAGGAAACTGTCTCGTCCCAGATTCAGTGATCTACAAGAAAAATATCTGAGTAAAAAACAGGGATAAACCGAAACAGGGTCCCGGAACAGATATAGTGACTCACCAGGAAACTGTCTCGTCCCTGATTCAGTGATCTGCAAGAAAAATATCCCAGTCAGAAACAGGGATGAACCGAAACAGGGTCCCGGTCCAGATATAGTGACTTACCAGGAAATTGTCCCGTCCCTGATTCAGTGATCTACACGAAAAATATCTGAGTCAGAAACATGGATGAACCGAAACAGGGTCTCGGTCCAGATATAGTGACTCTCCAGGAAACAGTCTCGTCCCAGATTCAGTGATCTACAAGAAAAATCTCTGAGTCAGAAACAACGATGAACCAAAACAGGGTCCCAGAACAGATATAGTGACTCACCAGGAAACTATCTCGTCCCTGATTCAGTGTTCTGCAAGAAAAATATCCGAGTCAGAAACAGGGATGAACCGAAACAGGGTCCCGGTCCAGATATAGTGACTCTCCAGGAAACTGTCCCGTCCCGGATTCAGTTATCTACAAGAAAAATATCTGAGTCAGAAACATGAATGAACTGAAACAGGGTCCCGGAACAGATATAGTGACTTAGCAGGAAACTGTCTCGTCCCTGAATCAGTGATCTGCAAGAAAAATATCCGAGTCAGAAACAGGGTCCCGTTACAGATATAGTGACTCTCAAGGAAATTGCCTCGTCCCAGATTCAATGATCTACAAGAAAAATATCTGAGTCAGAAACAGGGATAAACCAAAACAGGGTCCCGGAACAGATATAGTGACTCACCTGGAAACTGTCTCGTCCCTGATTCAGTGATCTGCAAGAAAAATATCCGAGTCAGAAACAGGGATGAACCGAAACAGGGTCCCGGTCCAGATATAGTGACTTACCAGGAAACTGTCCCGTCCCTGATTCAGTGATCTACACGAAAAATATTTGAGTCAGAAACAGGGATGAATCGAAACAAGGTCTCGGTCCATATATAGTGACTCTCCAGGAAACTGTCTCGTCCCAGATTCAGTGATCTACAAGAAAAATATCTAAGTCAGAAACAGCAATGAACCGAAACATGGTCCCGGAACAGATATAGTGACTCACCAGGAAACTCTCTCGTCCCTGATTCAGTGATCTGCAAGAAAAATATCTGAGTCAAAAACAGGGATGAACCGAAACAGGGTCCCGGTCCAGATATAGTGACTTACCTGGAAACTGTCCCGTCCCTAAATCAGTGATCTACACAAAAAATATCTGAGTCAGAAACAGGGATGAACCGAAACAGGGTCCCGGTCGAGATATAGTGACTTAGCAGGAAACTGTCCCGTCCCTGATTCAGTGATCTACACGAAAAATATCTGAGTCAGAAACAGGGATGAACCGAAACAGGGTCCAAGTCCAGATATAGTGACTCTCAAGGAAACTGTCTCATCCCAGATTCAGTGATCTACACGAAAAATATCTAAGTCAGAAACAGGGATGAACCGAAACAGGGTCCCGTAACAGGTATAGTGAGTTACCATGAAACTGTCTCGTCCCTGATTCAGTGATCTGCGAGAAAAATATCCGAGTCAGAAACCGGGATGAACCGAAACAGGGTCCCGGTCCAGATATAGTTACTTACCAGGAAACTGTCCCGTCCCTGATTCAGTGTTCTACACGAAAAATTTCTGAGTCAAAAACAAAGATGAACTGAAACAGGGTCCTGGAACAGATATAGTGACTTAGCAGGAAACTGTCTCGTCCCTGAATCAGTGATATGCAAGAAAAATATCCGAGTCAGAAAAAGGGTTGAACCGAAACAGGGTCCCGGTCCAGATATAGTGACTTACCTGGAAACTGTCCCGTCCCTGATTCAGTGATATACACGAAAAATATCTGAGTCAGAAACAGGGATGAACCGAAACAGGGTCCCGGTCCAGATATATTAACTTACCAGGAAACTGTCCCGTCCCTGATTCATTGATCAACACTATAAATATCTAAGTCAGAAACAAGGATGAACCGAAACAGAGTCCCGGTCCAGATATATTGACTTACCAGGAAACTGTCTCGTCCCTGAATCAGTGATCTGCAAGAAAGATATCCGAGTCAAAAACAGGGATGAACCGAAACAGGTTCCCGATCCAGATATAGTGACTTACCAGGAAACTGTCCCGTCCCTGATTCAGTGATCTACACGAAAAATATCTGAGTTAGAAACAGGGAAGAACCGAGATAGGGTCCCGGAACAGATATAGTGACTCTCAAGGAAACTGTCTCGTCCCAGATTCAGTGATCTACAAGAAAAATATCTGAGTAAGAAACAGGGATGAACCGAAACAGGGTCCCGGTACAGATATAGTGACTCACCAGGAAACTGTCTCGTCCCTGATTCAGTGATCTGCAAGAAAAATATCCCAGTCAGAAACAGGGATGAACCGAAACAGGTTCCCGATCCAGATATAGTGACTTACCAGGAAACTGTCCCGTCCCTGATTCAGTGATCTACACGAAAAATATCTGAGTTAGAAACAGGGAAGAACCGAGATAGGGTCCCGGAACAAATATAGTGACTCTCAAGGAAACTGTCTCGTCCCAGATTCAGTGATCTACAAGAAAAATATCTGAGTAAGAAACAGGGATGAACCGAAACAGGGTCCCGGAACAGATATAGTGACTCACCAGGAAACTGTCTCGTCCCAGATTCAGTAATCTACAAGAAAAATGTCTGAGTCAGAAACAACGATGAACCAAAACAGGGTCTCAGAACAGATATAGTGACTCACCAGGAAACTGTCTCGTCCCTGATTCAGGGTCCCGGAACAGATATAGTGACTCTCAAGGAAACTGTCTCGTCCAAGATTCAGTGATCTACAAGAAAAATATCTGAGTAAGAAACAGGGTCCCGGAACAGATAGAGTGACTCACCAGGAAACTTTCTCGTCCCTGATTCAGTGATCTGCAAGAAAAATATCCCAGTCAGAAACAGGGATGAACCGAAACTGGGTCCCGGTCCAAATATAGTTACTTACCAGGAAATTGTCCCGTCCCTGATTCAGTGATCTACACGAAAAATATCTGAGTCAGAAACATGGATGAACCGAAACAGGGTCTCGGTCCAGATATAGTGACTCTCCAGGAAACTGTCTCGTCCCAGATTCAGTAATCTACAAGAAAAATGTCTGAGTCAAAAACAACGATGAACCAAAACAGGGTCCCAGAACAGATATAGTGACTCACCAGGAAACTGTCTAGTCCCTGATTCAGTGATCGGCAAGAAAAATATCCGAGTCAGAAACAGGGATAAACCGAAACAGGGTCCTGGTCCAGTTGTAGTGACTCTCCAGGAAACTGTCCCGTCCCGGATTCAGTTATCTATAAGAAAAATATCTGAGTCAGAAACATGAATGAACTGAAACAGGGTCCCGGAACAGATATAGTGACTTAGCAGGAAACTGGCTTGTCCCTGAATCAGTGATCTGCAAGAAAAATATCCGAGTCAGAAAAAGGGTTGAACCGAAACAGGGTCCCGATCCCGATATAGTGACTTACCAGGAAACTGTCCCGTCCCTGATACAGTGATCTACACGAAAAATATCTGAGTCAGAAACAGGGATGAACCGAAGCAGGGTCCCGGTCTAGATATATTGACTTACTAGGAAACTGTCCCGTCCCTGATTCATTGATCTACACTATAAATATCTGAGTCAGAAACAAGGATGAACCGAAACAGGGTCCCGTTCCAGATATAGTGACCTACCAGGAAACTGTCCCGTCCCTGATTTAGTGATCTACACGAAAAATATCTGAGTCAGAAATATGGATGAACTGAAACAGGGTCCCGGAACAGATATAGTGACTTAACAGGAAACTGTCTCGTCCTTAAATCAGTGATCTGCAGGAAAAATATCCGAGTCAGGAAAAGGGATGAACCCAAATAAGGTCCCGGACCAGATATAGTGACTTACCAGGAAACTGTCCCGTCCCTGATTCAGTGATCTACACGAAAAATATCTGCGTCAGAAACAGGGATGAACCGAAACAGGGTCCCGGTCCAGATATAGTGACTTACCAGGAAATTGTCCATCCCTGATTCAGTGATCTACACGAAAAATATTTGAGTCAGAAACAGGGATGAATCGTAACAGGGTCTCGGTCCAGATATAGTGACTCTCCAAGAAATTGTCTTGTTCCAGATTCAGTGATCTACAAGAAAAATATCTAAGTCAGAAACAGCGATGAACCGAAACAGGGTCCCGGAACAGATATAGTGATTCACCAGGAAACTCTCTCGTCCCTGATTCAGTGATCTGCAAGAAAAATATCCGAGTCAGAAACAGGGATGAACCGAAACAAGGTCCCGGTCCAGATATATTGACTTACCAGGAAACTGTCCCGTCCCTGATTCATTGATCTACACTAAACATATCTGAGTCAGAAACAAGGATGAACCGAAACAGGGTCCCGGTCCAGATATAGTGACTTACTAGGCAACTTTCCCGTCGCTGATTTAGTGATCTACACGAAAATATCTGAGTCAGAAACATGTATGAACTGAAACAGGGTCCCGGAACAGATATAGTGACTTACCAGGAAACTGTCTCGTCCCTAAATCAGTGATCTGCAAGAAAAATATCTGAGTCAGAAACAAGGATGAACCGAAAAGGGGTGCTGGTCCTGATATAGTGACTTACACGGAAACTGTCCCGTCCCTGATTCAGTGATCTACACGAAAAATATCTGAGTAAGAAACATGGATGAACTGAAACAGGGTCCCGGAACAGATATAGTGACTTACCAGGAAACTGTCTCGTCCCTAAATCAGTGATCTGCAAGAAAAATATCTGAGTCAGAAACAGGGATGAACCGAAAAGGGGTGCTGGTCCAGATATAGTGACTTACTAGGAAACTGTCCCGTCCCTGATTCAGTGATCTACAAGAAAAATATCTGAGTCAGATACAAGGATGAACCGAAACAGGTTCCGGAACAGATATAGTGACTCACCAGGAAACTGTCTCGTCCCTGATTCAGTGATCTGCAAGAAAAATATCCGAGTCAGAAACAGGGATGAACCGAAACAGGGTCCCGGTCTAGATATAGTGACTTACTAGGAAATTGTCCCGTCCCTGATTCTGTGATCTACACGAAAAATATCTGAGTCAGAAACATGGATGAACAGAAACAGGGTCCCGGAACAGATATAGTGACTCACCAGGAAACAGTCTCGTCCCTGATTCAGTGATCTACAAGAAAAATATCTGAGTCAGAAACAGGGATGAACCGAAACAGGGTCCCAGAACAAATATAGTGACTCACCAGTAAACTGTATCGTCCCTGATTCAGTGATTTACAAGAAAAATATTTGAGTCAGAAACAGGGATGAACGGAAACAGGGTCCCGGAACAGATATAGTGACTCACCAGGAAACTGTCTTGTCCCTGACTCAGTAATTTGCAAGAAAAATATCCGAGTCAGAAACAGGGATGAAGCGAAACAGGGTCCCGGTCCAGATATAGTGACTTACCAGGAAACTGTCCCGTCCCATATTCAGTGATCTACACGAAAAATATCTGAGTCAGAAACAGGGATGAACTGAAACAGGGTCCCTGTCCAGATATAGTGACTTACCAGGAAACTGTCCCGTCCCTGATTCATTGATCTACACGAAAAATATCTGAGTCAGAAACATTGATGAACTGAAACAGGGTCCCGGAACAGATATAGTGACTCACCAAGAAACTATCTCGTCCCTGATTCAGTGATCTACAAGAAAAATATCTGAGTCAGAAACAGGGATGAACCGAAACAGGGTCCCGGTCCAGATATAGTGACTTACCAGGAAACTGTCCCGTCCCTGATTCAGTGATCTACACGAAAAATATCTGAGTCAGAAACATGGATGAACTGAAACAGGGTCCCGGAACAGATATAGTGACTTACCAGGAAACTGTCTCGTCCCTGAATCAGTGATCTGCAAGAAAAATATCCGAGTCAGAAACAGGGTCCTGGTCCTGATATAGTGACTTACCAGGAAACTGTCCCGTCCCTGATTCATTGATCTACACGAAAAATTTCTGAGTCAGAAACATTAATGAACTGAAACAGGGTCCCGGAACAGATATAATCACTTACCAGGAAACTGTCTCGTCCCTGAATCAGTGATCTGCAAGAAAAATATCCGAATCAGAAACAGGGATGAACCGAAACAGGGTCCCGGTCCAGATATAGTAACTTACCAGGAAACTGTCCCGTCGCTGATTCAATGATCTACACGAAAAATATCTGAGTCAGAAACATGGATGAATGGAAACAGGGTCCCGGAACAGATATAGTGACTTACCAGGAAACTGTCCCGTCCCTGATTCAGTAATCTACACGAAAAATATTTGAGTCAGAAACCCGGATGAATCGAAACAGGGTCTCGGTCCATATATAGTGACTCTCCAGGAAACTGTCTCGTCCCTGATTCAGTGATCTACAAGAAAAATATCTAAGTCAGAAATAGCGATGAACCGAAACATGGTCATGGAACAGATATAGTGACTCACCAGGAAACTCTCTCGTCCCTGATTCAGTGATCTGCAAGAAAAATATCCGAGTCAGAAACAGGGATGAACCGAAACAGGGTCCCGGTCCAGATATAGTGACTTACCTGGAAACTGTCCCGTCCCTAATACAGTGATCTACACAAAAAATATCTGAGTCAGAAACAGGGATGAACCGAAACAGGGTCCCGGTCGAGAAATAGTGACTTAGCAGGAAACTGTCCCGTCCCTTATTCAGTGATCTAAACGAAAAATATCTGAGTCAGAAACAGGGATGAACCGAAACAGGGTCCCAGTCCAGATATAGTGACTATCAAGGAAACTGTCTCGTCCCAGATTCAGTGATCTACACGAAAAATATCTAAGTCAGAAACAGGGATGAACCGAAACAGGGTCCCGGAACAGGTATAGTGACTTACCAGGAAACTGTCTCGTCCCTGATTCAGTGATCTGCAAGAAAAATATCCAAGTCAGAAACCGGGATGAACCGAAACAGGGTCCCGGTCCATATATAGTTACTTACCAGGAAACTGTCCCGTCCCTGATTCAGTGATCTACACGAAAAATATCTGAGTCAAAAACAAAGATGAACTGAAACTTGGTCCCGGAACAGATATAGTGACTTAGCAGGAAACTGTCTCGTCCCTGAACCAGTGATGTGCAAGAAAAATATCCGAGTCAGAAAAAGGGTTGAACCGAAACAGGTTTCAGTGATCTACAAGTAAAATATCTGAGTCAGAAACAGGGATGAATCGAAACAGGGTCCCGCTCCAGATATGGTGACTCTCCAAGAAACTGTCTCGTCCCAGATTCAGTGATCTACAAGAAAAATATCTGAGTCAGAAACAGCGATGAACCGAAACAGGGTCCCGGTCCAGATATAGTGACTTACTAGGAAACTGTCCCGTCCCTGATTCAGTGATCTACACGAAAAATATCTGAATCAGATACAGGGAAGAACCGTAACAGGGTCCCGCTCCAGATATAGTGACTCTCCAGGAAACTGTCTCGTCCTCGATTCAGTAATGTACAAGAAAAATATATGAGTCAGAAACAGGGATGAATCGAAACAGGGTCCCGGTCCATATATGGTGACTCTCCAAGAAACTGTCTCGTCCCAGATTCAGTGATCTACAAGAAAAATATCTGAGTCAGAAACAGGGATGAACCGAAACAGGGTCCCGGTCCAGATATAGTGACTTACTAGGAAACTGTCCCGTCCCTGATTCAGTGATCTACACGAAAAATATCTGAATCAGATACAGGGATGAACCGTAACAGGGTCCCGCTCCAGATATAGTGACTCTCCAGGAAACTGTCTCGTCCTAGATTCAGTGATCTACAAGAAAAATATATGAGTCAGAAACAGGGATGAACCGAAACAGGGTCCCGGTCCAGATATGGTGACTCTCCAAGAAACTGTCTCGTCCCAGATTCAGTGATCTACAAGAAAAATATCTGAGTCATAAACAGGGATGAACCGAAACAGGGTCCCGGTCCAGATATAGTGACTCTCTAGGAAACTGTCTCTTCCCAGATTCAATGATCTACAAGAAGAATATCTGAGTCAGAAACAGGGATGAACCGAAACAGGTTGCCAGTCCAGATATAGTGACTTACCAGAAAACTGTCCCGTCCCTGATTCAGTGATCTACACGAAAAATATCTGAGTGAGAAACAGGGATGAACCGAAACAGGGTCCCAGAACAGATATAGTAACTCACCAGGAAAATGTCTCGTCCCTGATTCAGTGATTTGCAAGAAAAATATCCGAACCAGAAAAAGGGATGAACCAAAACTGGGTTCCGGTCAAAATATAGTGACTTACCAGGAAACTACCTAGTCATTGATTCAGTGATCTACACGAAAAATATCTGAGTCAGAAACAGGGATGAACCGAAACAGGGTCCCAGTCCAGATACAGTGACCTTTTAGGAAACTGTCTCTTCCCAGATTCAGTGATCTACAAGAAGAATATCTGAGTCAGAAACAGCGATGAACCGAAACAGGGTCCCGGTCCAGATATAGTGACTCTCCAAGAAACTGTCTCGTCCCAGATTCAGTGATGTACAAGAAAAATATCTGTGTCAGAAACTGGGATGAACCGAAACAAGGTCCCGGAACAGATATAGTGACTCACCAGGATACTGTTTCGTCCCTTATTAAGTGATCTGCAAGAAAAATATCTGAGTCAGAAACAGGGATGAACCAAAACAGGGTCCCGGTCCAGATATAGTGACTCTCTAGGAAACTGTCTCTTCCCAGATTCAGTGATCTACAAGAAGAATATCTGAGTCAGAAACAGCGATGAACCGAAACAGGGTCCCGGTCCAGATATAGTGACTTACCAGGAAACTGTCCCGTCCCTGATTCAGTGATCTACACGGAAAATATCTGAGTTAGATACAGGGATGAACCGAAACAGGGTCCCGGTCCAGATATAGTGACTCTCCAGGAAACTGTCTCGTCCCAGATTCAGTGATCTACAAGAAAAATATCTGAGTCAGAAACAGGGATGAACCGAAACAGGGTCCCGGTCCAGATATAGTGACTCTCCAAGAAACTGTCTCGTCCAAGATTCAGTGATCTACAAGAAAAATATCTGAGTCAGAAACAGGGATGAACCGAAACAGGGTCCCGGTCCAGATATGGTGACTCTCCAAGAAACTGTCTCGTCCCAGATTCAGTGATCTACAAGTGAAATATCTGAGTCAGAAACAACGATGAACCGAAACAGGGTCCCGGTCCAGATATAGTGACTTACTAGGAAACTTTCCCGTCCCTGATTCAGTGATCTACATGAAAAATATCTGAATCAGATACAGGGATGAACCGAAACAGGGTCTCGGTCAAGATATAGTGACCCTCCAAGAAACTGTCTCGTCCAAGATTCAGTGATCTACAAGAAAAATATCTGAGTCATAAACAGGGATGAACCGAAACAGGGTCCCGGTCCAGATATGGTGACTCTCCAAGAAACTGTCTCGTCCCAGATTCAGTGATCTACAAGTAAAATATCTGAGTCAGAAACAGCGATGAACCGAAACAGGGTCCCGGTCCAGATATAGTGACTTACTAGGAAACTGTCCCGTCCCTGATTCAGTGATCTACACGAAAAATATCTGAATCAGATACAGGGATGAACCGTAACAGGGTCCCGCTCCAGATATAGTGACTCTCCAGGAAACTTTCTCGTCCTCGATTCAGTAATCTACAAGAAAAATATATGAGTCAAAAACAGGGATGAAACCAAAACAGGGTCACGGTCCAGATATGGTGACTCTCCAAGAAACTGTCTCGTCCCAGATTCAGTGATCTGCAAGAAAAATATCTGAGTCATAAACAGGGATGAACCGAAACAGGGTCCCGGTCCAGATATAGTGACTCACCAGGAAACTGTCTCGTTCCAGATTCAAGGATCTACAAAAAAAATATCTGAGTCAGAAACAGCGATGAATCAAAACAGGGTCCCGGTCCAAATATAGTGGCTTACCAGGAAACTTTCCCGTCCCTCATTCAGTGATCTACATGAAAAATATCTGTGTCAGATACAGGGATGAATCGTAACAGGGTCCCGGTCCAGATATAGTGACTCTCCAGGAAAATGTCTCGTCTCAGATTAAGTGATCTCCAAGAAAAATATCTGAGTCAGAAACAGCGATGAACCGAAACAGGGTCCCGGTCCAGATATAGTGACTCTCTAGGAAACTGTCTCTTCCCAGATTCAATGATCTAGAAGAAGAATATCTGAGTCAGAAACAGGGATGAACCGAAACAGGGTCCCAGTCCAGATATAGTGACTTACCAGAAAACTGTCCCGTCCCTGATTCAGTGATCTACACGAAAAATATCTGAGTGAGAAACAGGGATGAACCGAAACAGGGTCCCGGAACAGATATAGTGACTCACCAGGAAATTGTCTCGTCCCTGATTCAGTGATTTGCAAGAAAAATATCCGAGCCAGAAAAAGGGATGAACCAAAACTGGGTCCCGGTCAAAATATAGTGACTTACCAGGAAACTACCTAGTCATTGATTCAGTGATCTACACGAAAAATATATGAGTCAGAAACAGGGATGAACCGGAACAGGGTCCCGCAAACGATATAGTGACTTACAGGGAAACTGTCCCGTCCCTGATTCAGTGATCTACACTGAAAATATCTAAGTCAGAAAGGAGGATGAACCGAAACAGGGTCCCGGAACAGATATAGTGACTCAACAGGAAACTGTCTCGTCCCAGATTCGTGATCTACAAGAAAGATATCTGAGTTAGAAACAGGGATAAACCGAAACAGGGTCCCGGAACAGATATAGTGACTCACCAGGAAACTGTCTCGTTCCAGATTCAGTGATCTACAAGAAAAATATCTGAGTCAGAAACAGCGATGAATCGAAACAGGGTTCCGGTCCAAATATAGTGGCTTACCAGGAAACTGTCCCGTCCTTCATTCAGTGATTTACACGAAAAATATCTGAGTCAGATACAGGGATGAACCGTAACAGGGTCCCGGTCCAGATATAGTGACTCTCCAGGAAAATGTCTCGTCTCAGATTAAGTGATCTACAAGAAAAATATCTGAATCAGGTACATCGATGAAACGTAACAGGGTCCCGCTCCAGATATAGTGACTCTCCAGATTCAGTGATCTACAAGAAAAATATCTGAGTCAGAAACAGGGTTGAACCGAAACAGGGTCCCGGAACAGATATAGTGACTAACCAAGAAACTGTCCCATCCCTGATTCCGTGATCTACACGAAAAATATCTGAGTCAGAAACAGGGATGAACCGAAACAGGTTCCCGGTCCAGATATAGTGACTCTCCAGGAAACTGTCTCGTCCCAGATTCAGTGGTATACAAGAAAAATGTCTGTGTCAGAAACAGGGATGAACCGAAACAGGGTCCCGGTCCAGATATAGTGACTCTCCAGGAAATTGTCTCTTCCCAAATTCAGTGATCTACTAGAAGAATATCTGAGTCAGAAACGGGGATGAACCGAAACAGGGTCCCAGTCCAGATATAATGACTTACCAGGAAACTATCACGTCCCTGATTCAGTGATCTACACGAAAAATATCTGAGTCAGAAATAGCGATGAACCGAAACAGGGTCCCGGTCCAAATATAGTGACTTACCAGGAAACTGTCTCATCCCTGATTCAGTGATCTACACGAAAAATATCTGAGTCAGATACAGGGATGAACCGTAACAGGGTCCCGGTCCAGATATAGTGCCTCTCCAGGAAACTGTCTCGTCCCAGATTCAGTGATCTACAAGAAAAATATCTGAATCAGATATAGGGATGAACCGAAACAGAGTCCCGGTCCAGATATAGTGACTCTCTAGGAAACTGTCTCTTCCCAGATTCAATGATCTACAAGAAGAATATCTGAGTCAGAAACAGGGATGAACCGAAACAGGGTCCCAGTCCAGATATAGTGACTCTCGAGGAAACTGTCTCTTCCCAGATTCAGTGATCTACTAGAAGAATATCTGAGTCAAAAACGGGAATGAACCGAAAAAGGGTCTCAGTCCAGATATAATGACTTACCAGGAAACTGTCTCGTCCCTGATTCAGTTATCTACACGAAAAATATCTGAGTCAGAAACAGGGATGAACCGTAACAGGGTCCCGGTCCAGATATAATGCCTCTCCAGGAAACTGTCTCGTCCCAGATTCAGTGATCTACAAGAAAAATATCTGAATCAGATACAGGGATGAACCGTAACAGGGTCCCGCTCCAGATATAGTGACTTTCCAGGAAACCGTCTCGTCCCAGATTCAGTGATCTACAAGAAAAATATATGAGTCAGAAACAGGGATGAACCGAAACAAGGTCCCGGAAGAGATATAGCTATTCACCAGGAAACTGTCTCGTCCCAGATTCAGTGATTTACAAGAAAAATATCTGAGTCAGAAACAGGGATGAACCGAAACAGGGTCCCGGTCCAGATATAGTGACTCTCCAGGAAACTGTCTCGTCCCAGATTCAGTGATCTACAAGAAAAATATCTGTGTCAGAAAAAGGGATGAACCGAAACAGGGTCCCGGTCCAGATATGTTGACTCTCCAGGAAACTGTCTCGTCCCAGATTCAGTGATCTATAAAAAAAATATTTGAGTCATAAACAGGGATGAACAAAAACAGGGTCCCGGTCCAGATATAGTGACTTACCAGGAAACTGTCTTTATTCAGTGATCTATAAGAAAAATATATGAGTCAGAGACAGGGATAAACAGAAATAGGGTCCCGGTCCAGATATAGTGACTCTCCAAGAAAATGTCTCGTCCCAGATTCCGTGATTTACAAGAAAAATATCTGAGTCAGAAACAGGGATGAACCGAAACAGGGTCCCGGTCCAGATATAGTGACTCTCCAGGAAACTGTCTCGTCCCAGATTCAGTGATATACAAGAAAAATATCTGTATCAGAAACAGGGATGAACCGAAACAGGGTCCCGGAACAGATATAGTGACTTACCAGGAAATTGTCTCGTCCCAGATTTAGTGATCTACAAGGAAAATATCTGAGTCATAAATAGGGATGAACCGAAACAAGGTCACGGAACAGATATAGTGACTCACCTCGTCCTAGATTCAGTGATCTACAAGAAAAATATTTGAGTCATAAACTGGGATGAATTAAAACAGGGTCCCGGTCCAGATATAGTGACTCTCCAGGAAACTGTCTTGTCCCAGATTCAGTGATATACGAGAAAAATATCTGTTTCAGAAACAGGGATGAACCGAAACAAGGTCCCGGAACAGATATAGTGACTCTCCAGGAAACTGTCTCGTCCCAGATTCAGTGATATACAAGAAAAATATCTGTGTCAGAAACAGGGCTGAACCGAAACATGGTCCCGGAACAGATATAGTGACTCACCAGGAAACTGTCTCGTCCCAGATTCAGTGATCTACAAGAAAAATATTTGAGTGAGAAACAGCGATGAACCGAAACAGGGTCCCGGTCCAGATATAGTGACTTACTAGGAAACTGTACCGTCCCTGATTCAGTGATCTACACGAAAACTAGCTGAGTCAGATAAAGGGATGAATCGTAACAGGGTCCCGGTCCAGATATAGTGACTCTCCAGGAAACTGTCTCGTCCCAGATTCAGTGATCTACAAGAAAAATATCTGAGTCAGAAACAGGGATGAACCGAAACAGGGTCCCGGTCCAGATATAGTGACTTACCAGGAAACTGTACCGTCCTTGATTCAGTAATTTACACGAAAAATATTTGAGTCAGAAACAGGGATGAACCGAAACAGGGTCCCGGTCCAGATATCAGAAACAGGGATGAACCGAAACAGAGTCCCGGTCCAGATAAAGTGGCTCTCCAAGAAACTGTCTCTTCCCAGATTCAGTGATCTACAAGAAGAATATCTGAGTCAGAAACAGGGATGAACCGAAACAGGGTCCCAGTCCAGATATAGTGACTTACCAGGAAACTGTCCCGTCCCTGATTCAGTGATCTACACGAAAAATATCTGAGTCAGAAACAGGGATGAACCGAAACAGGGTCCCGGAACAGATATAGTGACTCACCAGGGAACTGTCTCGTCCCTGATTCAGTGATCTACACGAAAAATATCTGAGTTAGAAAGAGGGATGAACCGGAACAAGGTCCCGCAACAGCTATAGTGACTTACAGGGAAACTGTCCCGTCCCTGATTCAATGATCTACACGAAAAATATCTGTGTCAGAAAGAGGGATGAACCGAAACAAGGTCCCGCAACAGATATAATGACTTACAGGGAAACTGTCCCGTCCCTGATTCAGTGATCTACACGAAAAATATCTGTGTAAGAAAGATGGATGAACCGAAACAGGGTCCCGGAACAGATATAGTGGCTTACCAGGAAACTGTCCCATCCCTGAGTCAGTGATCTACACTAAAAATGTCTGACTCAGAAACAGGGATGAACCGAAACAGGGTCCCAGTCCAGATATAGTGACTCTCGAGGAAACTTTCTCTACCCAGATTCAGTGATCTACTAGAAGAATATCTGAGTCAGAAACGGGGATGAACCGAAAAAGGGTCCCAGTCCAGATATAATGACTTACCAGGAAACTGTCCCCTCCCTGATTCAGTGATCTACACGAAAAATATCTCAGGGATGAACCGAGACAGGGTCCCGGAACAGATATAGTGACTCACCAGGAAATTGTCTCGTCCCTGATTCAGTGATCTACACGAAAAATATCTGAGTCAGATGCAGCGATGAACCATAACAGTGTCCCGGTCCAGATATAGTGACTCTCCAGGAAACTGTCTCATCCCAGATTCAGTGATCTACAAGAAAAATATATGAATCAGATACAGGGATGAACCGTAACAGGGTCCCGCTCCAGATACAGTGACTCTCCAGGAAACTGTGTCGTCCCAGATTCAGTGATCTACAAGAAAAATATATGAGTCAGAAACAAGGATGAACCAAAACAAGGTCCCAGAATAGATATAGTGACTCACCAGGAAACTGTCTCGTCCTAGATTCAGTGATCTACACAAAAATTATCTGAGTCAGAAACAGGGATGAACCGAAACAGGGTCCCGGTCCAGATATAATGACTCTCGAGGAAACTGTCTCTTCCCAGATTCAGGGATCTACTAGAAGAATATCTGAGTCAAAAACGGGGATGAACCGAAAAAGGATCCCAGTCCAGATATAATGACTTACCAGGAAACTGTCCCGTCCCTGATTCAGTGATCTACACGAAAAATATCTGAGTCAGAAACAGGGATGAACCGAAACAGGGTCCCGGAACAGATATAGTGACTCACCAGGAAACTGTCTCGTCCCTGATTCAGTGATCTACACGAAAAACATCTGAGTCAGAAACAGGGAAGAACCGGAACAAGGTCCCGCAACAGCTATGCTGACTTACAGGGAAACTGTCCCGTCCCTGATTCAGTGATCTACACGAAAAATATCTGAGTCAGAAAGAGGGATAATCCGAAACAGGGTCCCGAAACAGATATAGTACCGAAACAGGGTCCCGGAACAGATATAGTGGCTTACCAGGAAACTATCCCATCCCTGATTCAGTGATCTACACAAAAAATATCTGACTCAGAAAAAGGGATGAACCGAAACAGGGTCCCGGTCCAGATATAGTGACTCTCGAGGAAACTGTCTCTTCCCAGATTCAGTGATCTACTAGAAGAATATCTGAGTCAGAAACGGGGATGAACCGAAAAAGGGTCCCAGTCCAGATATAATGACTTACCAGGAAACTGTCCCCTCCCTGATTCAGTGATCTACACGAAAAATATCTGAGTCAGAAACAGAGATGAACCGAAACAGGGTCCTGGTCCAGATATAGTGACTCTCCAGGAAACTGTCTCGTCCCAGATTCAGTGATCTACATGAAAAATATCTGAGTCAGATACAGCGATGAACCATAACAGTGTCCCGGTCCAGATATAGTGACTCTCCAGGAAACTGTCTCATCCCAGATTCAGTGATCTACAAGAAAAATGTATGAATCAGATACAGGGATGAACCGTAACAGGGTCCCGCTCCAGATACAGTGACTCTCCAGGAAACTGTCTCGTCCCAGATTCAGTGATCTACAAGAAAAATATCTGAGTCAGAAACAGGGATGAACCGAAACAGGGTCCCGGAACAGATATAGTGACTCACCAGGAAACTGTCTCGTCCCTGATTCAGTGATCTACACGAAAAATATCTGAGTCAGAAACAGGGAAGAACCGGAACAAGGTCCCGCAACAGCTATACTGACTTACAGGGAAACTGTCCTGTCCCCGATTCAGTGATCTACACGAAAAATATCTGTGTCAGAAAGAGGGATAATCCGAAACAGGGTCCCGAAACAGATATAGTGACTTAACAGGAAACTGTCCCATCCCTGATTCAGTGATCTACACAAAAAATATCTGAGTCAGAAACAGGGATGAACCGAAACAGGGTCCCGGTCCAGATATAATGACTCTCCAGGAAACTGTCTCTTCCCAGATTCAGTGATCTACTAGAAGAATATCTGAGTCAGAAACGGGGATGAACCGAAAAAGGGTCCCAGTCCAGATATAATGACTTACCAGGAAACTGTCCCGTCCCTGATTCAGTGATCTACACGAAAAATATCTGAGTCAGAAACAGGGATGAACTGAAACAGGGTCCTGGTCCAGATATAGTGACTCTCCAGGAAACTGTCTCGTCCCAGATTCAGTGATCTACAAGAAAAATATCTGAGTCAGAAACAGGGATGAACCGAAACAGGGTCCCGATTCATATATAGTGACTTACCAGAAAACTGTCTCGTCCCAGATTCAGTGATCTACAAGAAAAATATCTGAGTCATAAACAGGGATGAACCAAAACAGGGTCCCGGTCCAGATATAGTGACTTACCAGGAAACTGTCCCGTCCCTGATTCAGTAATCTACATGAAAAATATCTGAGTCAGAAATAGGGATGAACCCAAACAGGGTCCCGGAACAGATATAGTGACTCAACAGGAAACTGTCTCGTCCCTTATTCAGGGATCTACAAGAAAAATATCTGAGTCAGAAACAAGGATGAAGCGTAACAGGGTCCCGGTCCAGATATAGTGACTCTCCAGGAAACTGTCTCGTCCCAGATTCAGTGATCTAAAAGAAAATTATATTAGTTAGAAACAGGGATGAACCGAAACAAGGTCCCGGAACAGATATAGTGACTCACCAGGAAACTGTCTCGTCCCAGATTCAGTGATCTACAAGAAAAATATCTGAGTCAGAAACAGGGATGAACCGAAACAGGGTCCCAGAACAGATATAGTGACTTACCAGGAAACTGACCCGTCCCTGATTCAGTGATCTACAAGAAAAATATATGAGTCAGAAACAAGGATGAACCGAAACAGGGTCCCAGTCCAGATATAGTGACTCTCCATGAAACTGTCTCGTCCCAGATGAAGTGATCTACAAGAAAAATATCTGAGTCAGAAACAAGGATGAACCGAAACAGGGTCCCGGTCCAGATATAATGACTCTACAGGAAACTGTCTCTTCCGAAATTCAGTGATCTACTAGAAGAATATCTTAGTCAGAAACGGGGATGAACCGAAACAGGGTCCCAGTCCAGATATAATGACTTACCAGGAAACTATCCCGTCCCTTATTCAGTGATCTACACGAAAAATATCTGAGTCATAAACCAGGGATGAACCGAAACAGGGTCCCGGAACAGATATAGTGACTCACCAGGAAATTGTCTCGTCCCTGATTCAGTGATTTGCAAGAAAAATATCCGAGCCAGAAAAAGGGATGAACCAAAACTGGGTCTCGGTCCAAATATAGTGACTTACCAGGAAACTATCCAGTCACTGATTCAGTGATCTACACGAAAAATATCTGAGTCAGAAACAGGGAAGAACCGGAACAGGGTTCCGGAACAGATGTAGTGACTTACAGGGACATATTCCCGTCCCAGATTCAGTGATTTACACGAAAAATATCTGAGTCAGAAACAGGGATGAACCGGAACAGGCTCTCGCAACAGATATAGTGACTTACAGGGAAACTGTCCCGTCCCCGATTCAGTGATCTACACGAAAAATATCTGAGTCAGAAAGGTGGATGAACCAAAACAGGGTCCCGGAACAGATATAGTGACTCACCAGGAAGCTGTCTCGTCCCTGATTCAGTGATCTACACGAAAAATATCTGAGTCAGAAACAGGGATGAACCGAAACAGGGTCCTGGTCTAGATATAGTGACTCCCCAGGAAACTGTCTCTTCCCAGATTCAGTGATCTACAAGAAGAATATCTGAGTCAGAAACAGGGATGAACCGAAACAGGGTCCCAGTCCAGATATAGTGACTTACCAGGAAACTGTCCCGTCC
>QAOA01003279.1:245431-271150 GCA_003255065.1 Cercis canadensis | reverse complement strand
GATATAGTGACTCTCCAGGAAACTGTCTCGTCCCAGATTCAGTGATCTACAAGAAGAATATCTGAGTCAGAATTAGGGATGAATCGAAACAGGGTCCCAGTCTAGATATAGTGACTTACCAGGAACTGTCCCGTCCCTGATTCAGTAATCTACACGAAATATATCTGAGTCAGAAACAGGGATGAACCGAAACAGGGTCCCGGTCCAGATATAGTGACTCTCCAGGAAACTGTATCTTCCCAGATTCAGTGATCTACAAGAAGAATATCTGAGTCAGAAACAGGGATGAACCGAAACAAGGTCTCAGTCCAGATATAGTGACTTACCTGGAAACTGTCTCGTCCCTGATTCAGTGATCTACACGAAAAATATCTGAGTCAGAAACAGCGATGAACCGAAACAATGTCCCGCAACAGATATAGTGACTTACAGGGAAACTGTCCCGTCCCTGATTCAGTGATCTACACGAAAAATATCTATGTCAGAAAGATGGATGAACCGAAACAGGGCCCCGGAACAGATATAGTGACTTACCAGGAAACTGTCCCATCCCTGATTCAGTGCTCTACACAAAAAATATCTGAGTCAGAAACAGGGATGAACCGAAACAGGGTGCCGGTCCAAATATAGTGACTAACCAGGAAACTGTCTCGTCCCAGATTCAGTGATCTACAAGAAAAATATCTGAGTCAGAAACAGGGATCAACCGAAACAGGGTCCCGGTTCAGATATAGTGACTTACCAGGAAACTGAATCGTCCCAGATTCAGTGATATACAAGAAAAATATCTGAGTCAGAAACAGGGTTGAACCGAAACAGGGTCCCGGTCCAGATATAGTGACTCTCCAGGAAACTGTCTCGTCCCAGATTCAGTGATCTACAAGAAAAATATCTGAGTCAGAAACAGGGATGAACCGAAACAGGGTCCCGGTCCAGATATAGTGACTCTCCAGGAAACTGTCTCGTCCCAGATTCAGTGATCTATAAGAAAAATATTTGAGTCATAAATAGGGATGAACCAAAACAGGGTCCCGGTCCAGATATAGTGACTAACCAGGAAACTGTCCCGTCCCTGATTCAGTAATCTACACAAAAAATATCTGAGTCAGAAACAGGGATGTACCGAAACAGGGTCCCGGTCCAGATATAGTGACTCACCAGGAAACTGTCTCGTCCCAGATTCAGTTATCTACAAGAAAAATATCTGAGTCGGAAACAGGGATGAACCGAAACAGTGTCTCGGAACAGATATATTGATTCAACAGGAAACTGTCTCGTCCCTGATTCAGTGATCTACACGAAAAATATCTAAGTGAGAAACAGGGATGAACCGAAACAAGGTCCCGCAACAGATATAGTGATCTGTCTCGTCCCTGATTCAGTGATCTACACGAAAAATATCTAAGTCAGAAATAGGGATGAACCGAAACAAGGTCCCGCAACAGATATAGTGACTTACAGGGAAACGGTCCTGTCCCTGATGCAGTGATCTACACGAAAAATATCTGTGTCAGAAAGATGGATGAACCGAAACAGGGTCCCGGAACAGATATAGTGACTTACCAGGAAACTGTCCCATCCCTGATTCAGTGATCTACACAAAAAATATCTGAGTCAGAAACAGGGATGAACCGAAACAAGGTCCCGCAACAGATATAGTGACTTACAGGGAAACTGTCCCGTCCCTGATTAAGTGACCTACACGAAAAATATCTGTGTCAGAAAAATGGATGAACCGAAACAGGGTCCCGGAACAGATATAGTGACTTACCAGGAAACTGTCCCATCCCTGATTCAGTGATCTACACAAAAAATAACTGAGTCAGAAACAGGGATGAACCGAAACAGGGTCCCGGTCCAGATATAGTGACTCTCCAGGAAACTGTCTCGTCCCAGATTCAGTGATCTACAAGAAAAATATCTGAGTCAGAAACAGGGATGAACCGAAACAGGGTCCCGGTCCAGATATAGTGACTCTCCAGGAAACTGTCTCGTCCCAGATTCAGTGATCTACAAGAAAAATATCTGAGTCAGAAACAGGGATGAACCGAAACAGGGTCCCGGAACAGATATAGTGACTCACCAGGAAACTGTCTCATCCATGATTCAGTGATCTACACGAAAAATATCTGAGTCAGAAACAGGGATTTCATCCCTGATTCAGTGATCTACACGAAAAATATCTGAGTCAGAAAAAAGGATGAACCGAAACAGGGTCCCGGTCCAGATATAGTGATTCTCCAGGAAACAGTATCTTCCCAGATTCAGTGATCCACAAGAAGAATATCTGAGTCAGAAACAGGGATGAACCGAAACAGGGTCCCAGTACAGATATAGTGACTTACCAGGAAACTGTCCCGTCCCTGATTCAGTAATCTACACGAAAAATATCTGAGTCAAAAAATGGGATGAACCGAAACAGGGTCCCGGACCAGATATAGTGACTCTCCAGGGAACTGTATCTTCCCAGATTCAGTGATCTACAAGAAGAATATCTGAGTCAGAAACAGGGATGAACCGAAACAGGGTCCCAGTCCAGATATAGTGACTTACCTGGAAAATGTCCCGTCCCTGATTCAGTGATCTACACGAAAAATATCTGAGTTAGAAACATAGATGAACCGAAACAGGGTCCCGGAACAGATATATTGACTCACCAGGAAACTGTCTCGTCCCTGATTCAATGATCTACACAAAAAATATCTGAGTTAGAAACAGGGATGAACCGAATAGTCAGAAACAGGGATGAACCGAAACAAGGTCCCGCAACAGATATAATGACTTATAGGGAAACTGTCCCGTCCCTGATTCAGTGATCTACACGAAAAATATCTGTGTCAGAAAGATGGATGAACTGAAACAGGGTCCCGGAACAGATATAGTGACTTACCAGGAAACTGTCACATCCCTGATTCAGTGATCTACACAAAAAATATCTGAGTCAGAAACAGGGATGTACCGAAACAGGGTCCCGGTCCAGATATAGTGACTCACCAAGAAACTGTCTCGTCCCAGATTCAGTGATCTACAAGAAAAATATCTGAGTCAGAAACAGGGATGAACCGAAACAGTGTCCCGGAACAGATATATTGACTCAACAGGAAACTGTCTCGTCCCTGATTCAGTGATCTACACGAAAAATATCTAAGTCCGAAATAGGGATGAACCGAAACAAGGTCCCGCAACAGATATAGTGACTTACAGGGAAACTGTCCTTTCCCTGATTCAGTGATCTACACGAAAAATATCTGTGTCAGAAAGATTATCTACACGAAAAATATCTGAGTCAGAAACAGGGATGAACCGAAACAAGGTCCTAGTCCAGATATAGTGACTTACCTGGAAACTGTCCCGTCCCTGATTCAGTGATCTACACGAAAAATATCTGAGTCAGAAACATAGATGAACAGAAACAGGGTCCCGGGACAGATATAGTGACTCTCTAGGAAAGACTCTCCAGGAAACTGTCTCGTCCCAGATTCAGTGATCTACTAGAAGAATATCTGAGTCAGAAACGGGGATGAACCGAAAAAGGGTCCTAGTCCAGAAATAATGACTTACCTTGAAACTGTCCCGTCCCTGATTCAGTAATCTACACGAAAAATATCTGAGTCAAAAAATGGGATGAACCGAAACAGGGTCCCGGACCAGATATAGTGACTCTCCAGGGAACTGTATCTTCCCAGATTCAGTGATCTACAAGAAGAATATCTGAGTCAGAAACAGGGATGAACCGAAACAGGGTCCCAGTCCAGATATAGTGACTTACCTGGAAACTGTCCCGTCCCTGATTCAGTGATCTACACAAAAAATATCTGAGTCAGAAACATAGATGAACCGAAACAGGGTCCCGGGACAGATATAGTGACATACCAGGAAACTGTCCCATCCCTGATTCAGTGATCTACACAAAAAATATCTGGGTCAGAAAAAGGGATGAACCGAAACAGGGTCCCGGTCCAGATATAGTGACTCACCATGAAACTGTCTCGTCCCAGATTCAGTGATCTACAGGAAAAATATCTGAGTCAGAAACAAGGATGAACCGAAACAGGGTCCCGGAACAGATATATTGGCTCACCAGGAAACTGTCTCGTCCCTGATTCAGTGATCTACACAAAAAATATCTGAGTCAGAAACATAGATGAACCGAAACAGGGTCCCGGGACAGATATAGTGACTTACCAGGAAACTGTCCCATCCCTGATTCAGTGATCTACACAAAAAATATCTGGGTCAGAAAAAGGGTTGAACCGAAACAGGGTCCCGGTCCAGATATAGTGAGTCACCATGAAACTGTCTCGTCCCAGATTCAGTGATCTACAGGAAAAATATCTGAGTCAGAAATAAGGATGAACCGAAACAGGGTCCCGGAACAGATATATTGGCTCACCAGGAAACTGTCTCGTCCCTGATTCAGTGATCTACACAAAAAATATCTGAGTCAGAAACATAGATGAACCGAAACAGGGTCCCGGGACAGATATAGTGACTTACCAGGAAACTGTCCCATCCCTGATTCAGTGATCTACACAAAAAATATCTGGGTCAGAAAAAGGTATGAACCGAAACAGGGTCCCGGTCCAGATATAGTGACTCACCATGAAACTGTCTCGTCCCAGATTCAGTGATCTACAGGAAAAATATCTGAGTCAGAAACAAGGATGAACCGAAACAGGGTCCCGGAACAGATATATTGGCTCACCAGGAAACTGTCTCGTCACTGATTCAGTGATCTACACAAAAAATATCTGAGTCAGAAACAGGGATGAACCGAAACAAGGTCCCGCAACAGATATAGCGACTTACAGGGAAACTGTCCCGTCCCTGATTCAGTGATCTACACGAAAAATATCTGTGTCAGAAAGATCGATGAACCGAAACAGGGTCCCGGAACAGATATAGTGACTTAGCAGGAAACTGTCCCATCCCTGATTCAGTGATCTACACAAAAAATTTCTGAGTCAAAAACAGGGATGAACCGAAACAGGGTCCCGGTCCAGATATAGTGACTCACCAGGAAACTGTCTCGTCCCAGATTCAGTGATCTACAAGAAAAATATCTGAGTCAGAAACAGGGATCAACCGAAACATGGTCCCGGTTCATATATAATGACTTACCAGGAAACTGAATCGTCCCAGATTCAGTGATATACAAGAAAAATATCTGAGTCAGAAACAGGGATGAACCGAAACAGGGTCCCGGTCCAGATATAGTGACTCACCAGGAAACTGTCTCGTTCCAGATTCAGTGATCTACAAGAAAAATATCTGAGTCAGAAACAGGGATTAACCGAAACAGGGTCCCGGTTCATATATAGTGACTTACCAGGAAACTGAATCGTGCCAGATTCAGTGATATACAAGAAAAATATCTGAGTCAGAAACAGGGATGAACCGAAACAGGGTCCCGGTCCAAATATAGTGACTCTCCAGGAAACTGTCTCGTCCCAGATTCAGTGATCTACAAGAAAAATATCTGAGTCAGAAACAGGGATGAACTGAAACAGGGTCCCGGTCCAGATATAGTGACTCTCCAGGAAACTGTCTCGTCCCAGATTCAGTGATCTATAGGAAAAATATTTGAGTCATAAATAGGGATGAACCAAAACAGGATCTCGGTCCAGATATAGTGACTAACCAGGAAACTGTCCCGTCCCTTATTCAGTAATCTACACAAAAAATATCTGAGTCAGAAACAGGGATGAACCGAAACAGGGTCCCAGTCCAGATATAATGACTTACCAGGAAACTATCCAGTCCCTGATTTAATGATCTACACGAAAAATATCTGAGTCATAAAACAGGGATGAACCGAAACAGGGTCCCGGAACAGATATAGTGACTTACCAGGAAATTGTCTCGTCCCTGATTCAGTGATTTGCAAGAAAAATATCCGAGCCCGAAAAAGGGATGAACCAAAACTGGGTCCCGGTCCAAATATAGTGACTTACCAGGAAACTATCCAGTCACTGATTCAGTGATCTACACGAAAAATATTTGAGTCAGAAACAGGGATGAACCGGAACAGGGTCCCGGAATAGATATATTGACTTACAGGGAAACTGTCCCGTCCCTGATTCAGTGATCTACACGAAAAATATCTGAGTCAGAAACATAGATGAACCAAAACAGGGTCCCGGAACAGATATAGTGACACACCAGGAAACTGTCTCGTCCCTGATTCAGTGATCTACACGAAAAATATCTGAGTCAAAAACAGGGATGAACAGGAACAGGGTCCCGCAACAGATATAGTGACTTACAGGGAAACATTCTCGTCCCTGATTAAGTGATCTACAAGAAAAATATCTGAGTCAGAAACAGGGATGAACCGAAACAGGGTCCCGGTCCAGATATAGTGACTTAACAGGAAACTGTCCCGTCCCGGATTCAGTAATCTACACGAAAAATATCTGAGTCAGAAACAGGGATGAACCGAAACAGGGTCCCGGTCCAGATATAGTGACTCTCCAGGAAACTGTATCTTCCCAGATTCAGTGATCTACAAGAAACATATCTGAGACAAAAACAGGGATGAACCAAAACAGGGTCCCTGTCCAAACAGGGTCCCGGTCCAGATATAGTGACTCTCCAAGAAACTGTCTCATCCCAAATTCAGTGATCTACAGGAAGAATATCTGAGTCAGAAATAGGGATGAACCGAAACAGGGTCCCGGTCCAGATATAGTGACTTACCAGGAAACTGTCCCGTCCCTGATTCAGTTATCTACACGAAATATATCTGAGTCAGATACAGGGATGAACCGTAACAGGGTCCCGGTACAGATATAGTGACTCTCCAGGAAACTGTCTCGTCCCAGATTCAGTGATCTACAAGAAAAATATCTGAGTCAGAAACAGGGATGAACCGAAACAGGGTCCCGGTCCAGATATAGTGACTCTCCAGGAAACTGTCTCGTCCCAGATTCAGTGATCTACAAGAAAAATATCTGAGTCAGAAACAGGGATGAACCGAAACAGGGTCCCGGTCCAGATATAGTGACTCTCCAGGAAACTGTCTCGTCCCAGATTCAGTGATCTACAAGAAAAATATCTGAGTCAGAAACAGGGATGAACCGAAACAGGGTCCCGGTCCAGATATAGTGACTCTCCAGGAAACTGTCTCGTCCCAGATTCAGTGATCTACAAGAAAAATATCTGAGTCAGAAACAGGGATGAACCGAAACAGGGTCCCGGTCCAGATATAGTGACTCTCCAGGAAACTGTCTCGTCCCAGATTCAGTGATCTACAAGAAAAATATCTGAGTCAGAAACAGGGATGAACCGAAACAGGGTCCCGGTCCTGATATAGTGAATCTCCAGGAAACTGTCTCTTCCCAGATTCAGTGATCTACAAGAAAAATATTTGAGTCATAAACAGGAATGAACCAAAACAGGGTCCCGGTCCAGATATAGTGACTTACCAGGAAACTGTCCCGTCCCTGATTCAGTGATCTGCACGAAATATATCTGAGTCAGATACAGGGTTGAACCGTAACAGGGTCCTTGTACAGATATAGTGACTCTCCAGGAAACTGCCTCGTCCCAGATTCTAGGGATGAACCGTAACAGGGTCCCGGTACAGATATAGTGACTCTCCTGGAAACTGCCTCGTCCCAGATTCAATGATCTACAAGAAAAATATCTGAATCAGATACAGGGATGAACCGTAATGGGGTCCCGCTCCAGATATAGTGACTCTCCAGGAAACTGTCTCGTCCCAGATTCAGTGATCTACAAGAAAAATATATGAGTCAGAAACAGAGATGAACCGAAACAAGGTCCCGGAACATATATAGTGACTCACCAGGAAACAGTCTCGTCCCAGATTCAGTGATCTACAAGAAAAATATCTGAGTGAGAAAAAGGGATGAATCGAAACAAGTTCCCGATTCATATATAGTGACTTACAAGGAAACTGTCTCTTCCCAGATTCAGTGATCTACAAGAAAAATATCTGAGTCAGAAACAGGAATAAACCGAAACAGGGTCCCGGTCCAGATATAGTGACTCTCCAGGAAACTGTCTCGTCCCAGATTCAGTGATCTACAAGAAAAATATCTGAGTCAGAAACAGGGATGAACCGAAACAGGGTCCCGGTCCAGATATAGTGACTCTCCAGGAAACTGTCTCGTCCCAGATTCAGTGATCTACAAGAAAAATATTTGAGTCATAAACAGGGATGAACCAAAACAGGGTCCCGGTCCAGATATAATGACTTACCAGGAAACTGTCCCGTCCCTGATTCAGTGATCTACCCGAAAAATATCTGTGTCAGAAACAGGGATGAACCGAAACAGGTTCCCGGTCCAGATATAGTGACTCTCCAAGAAACTGTCTCTTCCCAACGAAACAGGGTCCCGGTCCAGATATAGTGACTTAGCAGGAAATTGTCCCGTCCCAGATTCAGTGATCTACAAGAAAAATCTCAGAGTTAGAAACAGGAATGAACCGAAACAGGGTCCCGGTCCAGATATAGTGACTCTCCAGGAAATTGTCTCGTCCCAGATTCAGTGATCTACAAGAAAAATATCTGAGTCAGAAACAGGGATGAACCGAAACAGGGTCCCGGTCCAGATATAGTGACTCTCCAGGAAACTGTCTCTTCCCAGATTCAGTGACCTACACGAAAAATATCTGAGTCAGAAACAGGGATGAACCGAAACAGGGTCCCGGTCCAGATATAGTGACTCTCCAGGAAACTGTCTCTTCCCAGATTTAATGATCTAAAAGAAGTATATCTAAGTCAGAAACAGGGATGAACCGAAACAGGGTCCCGGTCCAGATATAGTGACTCTCCAAGAAACTGTCTCGTCCCAGATTCAGTGATCTACAAGAAAAATATTTGAGTCATAAACAGGGATGAACCAAAACAGGNCTAGATATATTGACTTACCAGGAAACTGTCCCGTCCCTGATTCAGTAATCTACACGAAAAATATGAGTCAGAAACAGGGATGAACCGAAATAGGGTCCCAGTCCAGATGTAGTGACTCTCCAGGAAACTGTCTGTTCCCAGATTCAGTGATCTACAAGAAGAATATCTGAGTCAGAAACAGGGATGAACCGAAACAGGGTCCCGGTGCAGTTATAATGACTCTCCAGGAAACTGTCTCGTCCCAGATTCATTGATCTACAAGTGGAAACTGTCTCGTCCCTTATTAAGTGATCTGCGAGAAAAATTTCTAAGTCAGAAACAAGGATGAACCGAAATAGGGTCCCGGTCCAGATATAGTGACTCTCCAGGAAACTGTCTCGTCCCAGATTCAGTGATCTACAAGAAAAGTATCTGAGTCAGAAACAGGGATGAACCGAAACAGGGTCCCGGTCCAGATATAGTGACTCTCCAGGAAACTGTCTCGTCCCAGATTCAGTGATCTACAAGAAAAGTATCTGAGTCAGAAACAGGGATGAACCGAAACAGGGTCCCGGTCCAGATATAATAACTTACCAAGAAACTGTACCGTCCCTGATTCAGTGATCTACACGAAAAATATCTGCGTCAGAAACAGGGATGAACCGGAACAGGGTCCTGGAACATATATAGTGACTCAAAAGGAAACTGTCTCATCCCAGATTCAGTGATCTACAAGAAAAATATCTGAGTCAAAAACAGCGATGAACTGAAACAGGGTCCCGGTCCAGATATAGTGACTTACCAGGAAACTGTCCCGTCCCTGATTCAGTGATCTACACAAAAAATATCTGAGTCAGAAACAACAGGGTCCCGGTCCAGATATAGTGACTCTCTAGGAAAATTTTCTCGTCCCAAATTCAGTGATATACAGGAAAAATATCTGTGTCAGAAACAGGGATGAACCGTAACAGGGTCCTGCTTCAGATATAGTGATTCACCAGGAAACTGTCTCGTCCCAGATTCAGTGATCTACAAGAAAAATATTTGAGTCATAAACAGGGTTGAACCAAAACAGGGTCCCGGTCCAGATATAGTGACTTACCAGGAAACTGTCCCATCCCTGATTCAGTTATCTACACGAAAAATATCTGAGTCAGAAACAGGGATGAACCGAAAAAGGTCCCGGTCCAGATATAGTGACTCTCCAGGAAACTGTCTCGACCCAGATTCAGTTATATACAAGAAAAATATCTGTGTCAGAAACAGGGATGAACTGAAACAAAGTCTCGGAACAGATATATTGACTCACCAGGAAACTGTCTCTTCCCTTATTAAGTGAACTGCGAGAAAAATATCTGAGTCAGAAACAAGGATGAACCGAAACAGGGTCCCGGTCCAGATATAGTGACTTTCCAGGAAATTGTCTCGTCCCAGATTCAGTGATCTACAAGAAAAGTATCTGAGTCAGAAACAGGGTCCCAGAACATATATAGTGACTCAACAGGAAACTGTCTCGTCCCAGATTCAGTGATCTACAAGAAAAATATCTGAGTCAGAAACAGCGATGAACCGAAACAGGGTCCCGGTCCAGATATAGTGACTTACCAGGAAACTGTCCCGTCCCTGATTCAGTGATCTACACGAAAAATATCTGAGTCAGAAACAGGGATGAACCGTAACAGGGTCCCGGTCCAGATATAGTGACTCTCCAGGAAACTGTCTCGTCCCAGATTCAGTGATCTACAAGAAAAATATCTGAGTCAGAAACAGGGATGAACCGAAACAGGGTCCCGGTCCAGATATAGTGACTCTCCAGGAAACTGTCTCGTCCCAGATTCAGTGATCTACAAGAAAAATATCTGAATTAGATACAGGGATGAACCGAAACAGGGTCCCGGTCCAGATATAGTGACTTACCAGGAAACTTTACCGTCCCTGATTCAGTGATCTACACGAAAAATATCTGAGTCAGAAACAGGGATGAACCGTAACAGGGTCCCGGTCCAGATATAGTGACTCTCCAGGAAACTGTCTCGTCCCAGATTCGGTTATGTACAAGAAAAATATCTGTGTCAGAAACAGGGATGAACCGTAACAGGGTCCCGGTCCAGATATAGTGACTCTCCAGGAAACTGTCTCGTCCCAGATTCAGTGATCTACAAGAAAAATATCTGAGTCAGAAACAGGGATGAACCGAAACAGGGTCCCGGTCCAGATATAGTGACTCTCCAGGAAACTGTCTCGTCCCAGATTCAGTGATCTACAAGAAAAATATCTGAGTCAGAAACAGGGATGAACCGAAACAGGGTCCCGGTCCAGATATAGTGACTCTCCAGGAAACTGTCTCGTCCCAGATTCAGTGATCTACAAGAAAAATATCTGAGTCAGAAACAGGGATGAACCGAAACAGGGTCCCGGTCCAGATATAGTGACTCTCCAGGAAACTGTCTCGTCCCAGATTCAGTGATCTACAAGAAAAATATCTGAGTCAGAAACAGGGATGAACCGAAACAGGGTCCCGGTCCAGATATAGTGACTCTCCAGGAAACTGTCTCGTCCCAGATTCAGTGATCTACAAGAAAAATATCTGAGTCAGAAACAGGGATGAACCGAAACAGGGTCCCGGTCCAGATATAGTGACTCTCCAGGAAACTGTCTCGTCCCAGATTCAGTGATCTACAAGAAAAATATCTGAGTCAGAAACAGGGATGAACCGAAACAGGGTCCCGGTCCAGATATAGTGACTCTCCAGGAAACTGTCTCGTCCCAGATTCAGTGATCTACAAGAAAAATATCTGAGTCAGAAACAGGGATGAACCGAAACAGGGTCCCGGTCCAGATATAGTGACTCTCCAGGAAACTGTCTCGTCCCAGATTCAGTGATCTACAAGAAAAATATCTGAGTCAGAAACAGGGATGAACCGAAACAGGGTCCCGGTCCAGATATAGTGACTCTCCAGGAAACTGTCTCGTCCCAGATTCAGTGATCTACAAGAAAAATATCTGAGTCAGAAACAGGGATGAACCGAAACAGGGTCCCGGTCCAGATATAGTGACTCTCCAGGAAACTGTCTCGTCCCAGATTCAGTGATCTACAAGAAAAATATCTGAGTCAGAAACAGGGATGAACCGAAACAGGGTCCCGGTCCAGATATAGTGACTCTCCAGGAAACTGTCTCGTCCCAGATTCAGTGATCTACAAGAAAAATATCTGAGTCAGAAACAGGGATGAACCGAAACAGGGTCCCGGTCCAGATATAGTGACTCTCCAGGAAACTGTCTCGTCCCAGATTCAGTGATCTACAAGAAAAATATCTGAGTCAGAAACAGGGATGAACCGAAACAGGGTCCCGGTCCAGATATAGTGACTCTCCAGGAAACTGTCTCGTCCCAGATTCAGTGATCTACAAGAAAAATATCTGAGTCAGAAACAGGGATGAACCGAAACAGGGTCCCGGTCCAGATATAGTGACTCTCCAGGAAACTGTCTCGTCCCAGATTCAGTGATCTACAAGAAAAATATCTGAGTCAGAAACAGGGATGAACCGAAACAGGGTCCCGGTCCAGATATAGTGACTCTCCAGGAAACTGTCTCGTCCCAGATTCAGTGATCTACAAGAAAAATATCTGAGTCAGAAACAGGGATGAACCGAAACAGGGTCCCGGTCCAGATATAGTGACTCTCCAGGAAACTGTCTCGTCCCAGATTCAGTGATCTACAAGAAAAATATCTGAGTCAGAAACAGGGATGAACCGAAACAGGGTCCCGGTCCAGATATAGTGACTCTCCAGGAAACTGTCTCGTCCCAGATTCAGTGATCTACAAGAAAAATATCTGAGTCAGAAACAGGGATGAACCGAAACAGGGTCCCGGTCCAGATATAGTGACTCTCCAGGAAACTGTCTCGTCCCAGATTCAGTGATCTACAAGAAAAATATCTGAGTCAGAAACAGGGATGAACCGAAACAGGGTCCCGGTCCAGATATAGTGACTCTCCAGGAAACTGTCTCGTCCCAGATTCAGTGATCTACAAGAAAAATATCTGAGTCAGAAACAGGGATGAACCGAAACAGGGTCCCGGTCCAGATATAGTGACTCTCCAGGAAACTGTCTCGTCCCAGATTCAGTGATCTACAAGAAAAATATCTGAGTCAGAAACAGGGATGAACCGAAACAGGGTCCCGGTCCAGATATAGTGACTCTCCAGGAAACTGTCTCGTCCCAGATTCAGTGATCTACAAGAAAAATATCTGAGTCAGAAACAGGGATGAACCGAAACAGGGTCCCGGTCCAGATATAGTGACTCTCCAGGAAACTGTCTCGTCCCAGATTCAGTGATCTACAAGAAAAATATCTGAGTCAGAAACAGGGATGAACCGAAACAGGGTCCCGGTCCAGATATAGTGACTCTCCAGGAAACTGTCTCGTCCCAGATTCAGTGATCTACAAGAAAAATATCTGAGTCAGAAACAGGGATGAACCGAAACAGGGTCCCGGTCCAGATATAGTGACTCTCCAGGAAACTGTCTCGTCCCAGATTCAGTGATCTACAAGAAAAATATCTGAGTCAGAAACAGGGATGAACCGAAACAGGGTCCCGGTCCAGATATAGTGACTCTCCAGGAAACTGTCTCGTCCCAGATTCAGTGATCTACAAGAAAAATATCTGAGTCAGAAACAGGGATGAACCGAAACAGGGTCCCGGTCCAGATATAGTGACTCTCCAGGAAACTGTCTCGTCCCAGATTCAGTGATCTACAAGAAAAATATCTGAGTCAGAAACAGGGATGAACCGAAACAGGGTCCCGGTCCAGATATAGTGACTCTCCAGGAAACTGTCTCGTCCCAGATTCAGTGATCTACAAGAAAAATATCTGAGTCAGAAACAGGGATGAACCGAAACAGGGTCCCGGTCCAGATATAGTGACTCTCCAGGAAACTGTCTCGTCCCAGATTCAGTGATCTACAAGAAAAATATCTGAGTCAGAAACAGGGATGAACCGAAACAGGGTCCCGGTCCAGATATAGTGACTCTCCAGGAAACTGTCTCGTCCCAGATTCAGTGATCTACAAGAAAAATATCTGAGTCAGAAACAGGGATGAACCGAAACAGGGTCCCGGTCCAGATATAGTGACTCTCCAGGAAACTGTCTCGTCCCAGATTCAGTGATCTACAAGAAAAATATCTGAGTCAGAAACAGGGATGAACCGAAACAGGGTCCCGGTCCAGATATAGTGACTCTCCAGGAAACTGTCTCGTCCCAGATTCAGTGATCTACAAGAAAAATATCTGAGTCAGAAACAGGGATGAACCGAAACAGGGTCCCGGTCCAGATATAGTGACTCTCCAGGAAACTGTCTCGTCCCAGATTCAGTGATCTACAAGAAAAATATCTGAGTCAGAAACAGGGATGAACCGAAACAGGGTCCCGGTCCAGATATAGTGACTCTCCAGGAAACTGTCTCGTCCCAGATTCAGTGATCTACAAGAAAAATATCTGAGTCAGAAACAGGGATGAACCGAAACAGGGTCCCGGTCCAGATATAGTGACTCTCCAGGAAACTGTCTCGTCCCAGATTCAGTGATCTACAAGAAAAATATCTGAGTCAGAAACAGGGATGAACCGAAACAGGGTCCCGGTCCAGATATAGTGACTCTCCAGGAAACTGTCTCGTCCCAGATTCAGTGATCTACAAGAAAAATATCTGAGTCAGAAACAGGGATGAACCGAAACAGGGTCCCGGTCCAGATATAGTGACTCTCCAGGAAACTGTCTCGTCCCAGATTCAGTGATCTACAAGAAAAATATCTGAGTCAGAAACAGGGATGAACCGAAACAGGGTCCCGGTCCAGATATAGTGACTCTCCAGGAAACTGTCTCGTCCCAGATTCAGTGATCTACAAGAAAAATATCTGAGTCAGAAACAGGGATGAACCGAAACAGGGTCCCGGTCCAGATATAGTGACTCTCCAGGAAACTGTCTCGTCCCAGATTCAGTGATCTACAAGAAAAATATCTGAGTCAGAAACAGGGATGAACCGAAACAGGGTCCCGGTCCAGATATAGTGACTCTCCAGGAAACTGTCTCGTCCCAGATTCAGTGATCTACAAGAAAAATATCTGAGTCAGAAACAGGGATGAACCGAAACAGGGTCCCGGTCCAGATATAGTGACTCTCCAGGAAACTGTCTCGTCCCAGATTCAGTGATCTACAAGAAAAATATCTGAGTCAGAAACAGGGATGAACCGAAACAGGGTCCCGGTCCAGATATAGTGACTCTCCAGGAAACTGTCTCGTCCCAGATTCAGTGATCTACAAGAAAAATATCTGAGTCAGAAACAGGGATGAACCGAAACAGGGTCCCGGTCCAGATATAGTGACTCTCCAGGAAACTGTCTCGTCCCAGATTCAGTGATCTACAAGAAAAATATCTGAGTCAGAAACAGGGATGAACCGAAACAGGGTCCCGGTCCAGATATAGTGACTCTCCAGGAAACTGTCTCGTCCCAGATTCAGTGATCTACAAGAAAAATATCTGAGTCAGAAACAGGGATGAACCGAAACAGGGTCCCGGTCCAGATATAGTGACTCTCCAGGAAACTGTCTCGTCCCAGATTCAGTGATCTACAAGAAAAATATCTGAGTCAGAAACAGGGATGAACCGAAACAGGGTCCCGGTCCAGATATAGTGACTCTCCAGGAAACTGTCTCGTCCCAGATTCAGTGATCTACAAGAAAAATATCTGAGTCAGAAACAGGGATGAACCGTAACAGGGTCCCGGTCCAGATATAGTGACTCTCCAGGAAACTGTCTCGTCCCAGATTCAGTGATCTACAAGAAAAATATCTGAATCAGATACAGGGATGAACCGAAACAGGGTCCCGGTCCAGATATAGTGACTTACCAGGAAACTTTACCGTCCCTGATTCAGCGATCTACACGAAAAATATCTGAGTCAGAAACAGGAATGAACCGTAACAGGGTCCCGGTCCAGATATAGTGACTCTCCAGGAAACTGTCTCGTCCCAGATTCAGTTATGTACAAGAAAAATATCTGTGTCAGAAACAGGGATCAACCGAACAGGGTCTTGGTCCAGATATAGTGACTTACCAGGAAACTGTCCCGTCCCTGATTCAGTAATCTACAGGAAAAATATCTGAGTCAGAAACAGGGATCAACCGAAACAGGGTCCCGGTCCAGATATAGTGACTCTCCAGGAAACTGTCTCTTCCCAGATTCAGTGATCTACAAGAAGAATATCTGAGTCAGAAACAGGGATGAACCGAAACAGGGTCCCGGTCCAGATATAGTGACTTACCAGAAAACTGTCCCGTCCTTGATTCAGTGATCTACACGAAAAATATCTGAATCAGATACAGGAATGAACCGTAACAGGGTCCCGCTCCAGATATAGTGACTCTCCAGGAAACTGTCTCGTCCTAGATTCAGAGATCTACAAGAAAAACATCTGAATCAGATATAGGGATGAACCGTAACAGGGTCCCGCTCCAGATATAGTGACTCTCCAGGAAATTGTCTCGTCCTAGATTCAGAGATCTACAATAAAAACATATGAGTCAGAAACAGGGATGAACCGAAACAAGGTCCCGGAACAGATATAGTGACTCACCAGGAAACTGTCTCGTCCCAGATTCAGTGATCTACAAGAAAAATATCTGAGTCAGAAACAGGGATGAACCGAAACAGGGTCCCGGTCCAGATATAGTGACTCTCCAGGAAACTGCCTCGTCCCAGATTCAGTGATCTACAAGAAAAATATCTGAATCAGAAACAGGGATGAACCGAAACAGGGTCCCGGTAAAGATATAGTGACTTACCAAGAAACTGTACCGTCCCTGATTCAGTGATCTACACAAAAAATATCGGAGTCAGAAACAGGGATGAACCGGAACAGGGTCCCGGAACATATATAGTGACTCAACAGGAAACTGTCTCGTCCCAGATTAAGTGATCTACAAGAAAAATATCTGAGTCAGAAACAAGGATGAACCGTTCTGAACGTCCGAATTAGCTTTGGAGCCCTGAAATAAAGTTGTAGCCAATTCTCTCAGCTTTCCAACAAGGTATGACTCGGAATTTTTGGACATTCAGAACTCAAGATATGCCTGAAACACAGAGACAGCATATAATGCCCAGTATTGCTGGAAATTGCAATTAAGCATAAATGGATCCTAAGTCATGAAATGAGGTCTAAGTCTATGCAATTCAGCCCAAAAGAGGTTTAAGAGACTAAGTATGAGGAATAACTATTGTATAAAAAGTGTGTTCATCAATCTACACGAAAAATATCTGAGTCAGAAACAGGGATGAACCGAAACAGGGTTCCGGTCCAGATATAGTGACTCTCCAGGAAACTGTCTCTTCCCAAATTCAGTGATCTACAAGAACAATATCTGAGTCAGAAACAGGGATGAACCGAAAAAGGGTCCCGGTCCAGATATAGTGACTCTCCAAGAAACTGTCTCGTCCCAGATTCAGTGATCTACGATAAAAATATATGAGTCAGAAACAGGGATGAACTGAAACAAGGTCCCGGTCCAGATATAGTGACTCTCCAGGAAACTGTCTCGTCCCAGTTTCAGTGATATACAAGAAAAATATCTGTGTCAGAAACAGGGATGAATCGAAACAAGGTCCCGGAACAGATATAGTGACTCACCAGGAAACTGTCTCGTCCCTTATTAAGTGATCTGCAAGAAAAATATCTGAATCAGATACAGGGATGAACCGAAACAGGGTCCCGGTCCAGATATAGTGACTTACCAGGAAACTGTCTCGTCCCTGATTCAGTGATCTACACGAAAAATATCTGAGTCAGATACAGGGATGAACCGTAACATGGTCCCGGTCCAGATATAGTGACTCTCCAGGAAACTGTCTCGTCCCAGATTCAGTGATCTAAGAGATAAATATCTGAATCAGATACAGGGATGAACCGTAACAGGGTCTCGCTCCAGATATAGTGACTCTCCAGGAAACTGTCACGTCCTAGATTCAGAGATCTACAATAAAAATATATGAGTCAGAAACAGGGATGAACCGAAACAAGGTCCCGGAACAAATATAGTGACTCACCAAGAAACTGTCTCGTCCCAGATTCAGTGATCTAAAAGAAAAATATTTGAGTCAGAAACAGGGATGAACCGAAACAGGTTCCCGATTCATATATAGTGATTTACCAGGAAACTGTCTCGTCCCAGATTCAGTGATCTACAAGAAAAATATCTGAGTCAGAAACAGGGATGAACCGAAACAGGGTCCCGGTACAGATATAGTGACTCTCCAGGAAACTGTCTCGTCCCAGATTCAGTGATCTACAAGAAAAATATTTGAGTCATAAACAGGGATGAACCAAAACAGCGTCATGGTCCAGATATTGTGACTTACCAGGAAACTGTCCCGTCCCTGTTTCAGTGATCTACAAGAAATAGTGACTCTCCAGGAAACTGTCTCGTCCCAGATTCAGTGATCTACAGGAAAAGTATCTGAGTCAGAAACAGGGATGAAACGAAACAGGGTCCCGGTCCAGATATAATGACTTACCAGGAAACTGTCCCGTCCCTGATTCAGTGATCTACAAGAAAAATATCTGAGTCAGAAACAGCGATGAACCGAAACAGGGTCCCGGTCCAGATATAGTGACTTACCAGGAAACTGTCCCGTCCCTGATTCAGTAATCTACACGAAAAATATCTGTGTCGAGAAACAGGGATGAACCGAAACAGCGTCCCGGTCCACATATAGTGACCCTCCAGGAAACTGTCTCTTCCCAGATTCAGTGATCTACAAGAAGAATATCTGAGTCAGAAATAGGGATGAACCGAAACAGGGTCCCGGTCCAGATATAGTGACTCTCCAGGAAACTGTCTCGTCCCAGATTCAGTGATCTACAAGAAAAATATCTGAGTCAGAAACAGGGATGAACCGAAACAGGGTCCCGGTCCAGATATAGTGACTCTCCAGGAAACTGTCTCTTCCCAGATTCAGTGATCTACAAGAAGAATATCTGAGTCAGAAATAGGGATGAACCGAAACAGGGTCCCGGTCCAGATATAGTGACTCTCCAGGGAACTGTCTCGTCCCAGATTCTGTGATATACAAGAAAAATATCTGTGTCAGAAACAGGGATGAAACGAAACAGGGTCCCGGTCCAGATATAGTGACTTACCAGGAAACTGTCCCGTCCCTGATTCAGTGATCTACACGAAAAAAATCTGAGTCAGAAACAGAGATTAACCGAAATAGGGTCCCGGAACAGAAATAGTGACTCACCAAGAAACTGTCTCGTCCCAGATTCAGTGATCTACAAGAAAAATATCTGAGTCAGAAACATAGATGAACCGAAACAAGGTCCCGGAACAGATATAGTGACTCACCAGGAAACTGTCTCGTCCCTGATTCAGTGATCTACACAAAAAATATCAGAGTCAGAAATAGGGATGAACCGGAACAAGGTCCCGCAACAGATATAGTGACTTACAGGGAAACTGTCCCGTCCCTAATTCAGTGATCTACACGAAAAATATCTGAGTCAGAAAGATGGATGAACCGAAACAGGGTCCCGGAACAGATATAGTGACTCATCAGGAAACTGTCTCGTCCCAGATTCTGTGATCTACAAGAAAAATATCTGAGTCAGAAACAGGGATGATCCGAAATAAGGTCCCGGAACAGATATAGTGTCTTACCAGGTAACTGTCCCATCCCTGATTTAGTGATCTACACGAAAAATATCTGAGTCAGAAACAGGGATGAACCGAAACAAGGTCCCGGTCCAGATATAATGACTCTCCAGGAAACTGTCTCGTCCTAGATTCTCTGATATACAAGAAAAATATGTGTCTGAAATCGGAATAAACCGAAACAATGTCTCGGAGCAGATATAGTGACTCACAAAGAAAATGTCTCATCCCTTATTCAGTGATCTGCAAGAAAAATATCTGAGTCAGAAACAAGGATGAACCGAAACAGTGTCCCGGTCCAGATATAGTGACTCTCCAGGAAACTGTCTCGTCCCAGATTCAGTGATCTACAAGAAAAGTATCTGAGTCATAAACAGGGATGAACCGAAACAGGGTCCCGGTCCAGATATAGTGACTTACCAGGAAACTGTCCCATCCCTAATTCAGTAATCTACACGAAAAATATCTGAGTCAGAAACCGGGATGAACCGAAACAGTTTCCCGGTCCAGATATAGTAACTCTCTAGGAAACTGTCTTTTCCCAGATTCAGTGATCTACAAGAAGAATATCTGTGTCTGAAACAGGGATAAACCGAAACAGGGTCCCGATTCATATATAGTGACTTACCAGGAAACACAGGGTCCCGGTCCAGATATAGTGACTCTCCAGGAAACTATCTCGACCCAGATTCAGTGATATACAAGAAAAATATCTGTGTCAGAAACAGGGATGAACCGAAATAAGGTCTCGGAACAGATATAGTGACTCACCAGGAAACTGTCTCGTCCCTTATTAAGTGATCTGCGAGAAAAATATCTGAGTCAGAAACAAGGATGAACCGAAACAGGGTCCCGGTCCAGATATAGTGACTCTCCAGGAAACTGTCTCGTCCTATATTCAGTAATCTACAAGAAAAGTATCTGAGTCAGAAACAGGGATGAACCGAAACAGGGTCCCGGTCCAGATATAGTGACTAACCAGGAAACTGTACCGTCCCTGATACAGTGATCTACACGAAAAATATCTGAGTCAGAAACAGGGATGAACCGAAACAGGGTCCCGGTCCAGATATAGTGACTAACCAGGAAACTGTACCGTCCCTGATACTGTGATCTACAAGAAAAATATCTGAGTCAGAAACTGCGATGAACCTATTCAGTGATCTACAAGAAAAATATCTGAGTCAGAAACAGGGATGATCCGAAACAGGGTCCCGGTCCAAATATAGTGACTCTCCAGGAAACTGTCTCATCCCAGATTCAGTGATCTACAAGAAAAATGTTTGAGTCATAAACAGGGATGAACCAAAACAGGGTCCCGGTCCAGATAAGGTGACTTTCCAGGAAACTGTCCCGTCCCTGATTCAGTAATCTACACGAAAAATATCTGAGTTAGAAACAGGGATGAACCGAAACAGGGTCCCGGTCCAGATATAGTGACTCTCCAGGAAACTGTCTCTTCCCAGATTCAGTGATCTACAAGAAAAATATCTGAGTCAGAAACAGGGATGAACCGAAACAGGGTCCCGTTCCAGATATAGTGACTCTCCCGGAAACTGTTTTCGTCCCAGACTCAGTGATCTACAAGAAAAATATTTGAGTCATAAACAGGGATGAACCAAAACAGGGTCCCGGTCCAGATATAGTGACTTACTAGGAAACTGTCCCGTCCCTGATTCAGTAATCTACACGAAAAATATCTGTTTCAGAAACCGGAATGAACCGAAACAGGGTCCCGGTCCAGATATAGTGACTCTCCAGGAAACTGTCTCTTCCCAGATTCAGTGATCTACAAGAAGAATATCTGAGTCAGAAACAGGGATGAACCGAAACAGGGTCCCGGTCCAGATATAGTGACTCTCCAGGAAACTGTCTCGTCCCAGATTCAGTGATCTACAAGAAAAATATATGAGTCAGAAACAGGGATAAACCGAAACAAGGTCCCGGAACATATATAGTGACTCACTAAGAAACAGTCTCGTCCCAGATTCAGTGATCTACAAGAAAAATATCTGACTCAGAAACAGGGAAGAACCGAAACAGGGTCCCGGTCCAGATATAGTGACTTACCAGGAAATTGTCTCGTCCCAGATTCAGTGATCTACAAGAAAAATATCTGAGTCAGAAACAGGGATGAACCGAAACAGGGTCCCGGTCCAGATATAGTGACTCTGTAGGAAACTGTCTCTTCCCAGATTCAGTGATCTACAAGAAGAATATCTGAGTCAGGAACAGGGATGAACCGAAACAGGGTCCCGGTCCAGATATAGTGACTCTCCAGGAAATTGTCTCGTCCCAGATTCAGTGATCTACAAGAAAAATATCTGCGTCAGAAACAGGGATGAACCGAAACAGGGTCCCGGTCCAGATATAGTGACTCTCTAGGAAACTGTCTCGTCCCAGATTCAGTCATATACAAGAAAAATATCTGTGTCAGAAACAGGGATGAACCGTAACAGGGTCCCGCTCCAGATATAGTGACTCTCCAGGAAACTGTCTCGTCCCAGATTCAGTGATCTACAAGAAAAATATCTAAATCAGATACAGGGATGAACCGTAACAGGGTCCCGTTCCAGATATAGTGACTCTCCCGGAAACTGTTTTCGTCCCAGATTCAGTGATCTACAAGAAAAATATTTGAGTCATAATCAGTGATCTATAAGAAGAATATCTGAGTCAGAAACAGGGATGAACCAAAACAGGGTCCCAGTTCAGATATAGTGACTTACCAGGAAACTGTCCCGTCCCTGATTCAGTGATCTACACGAAAAATATCTGTGTCAGAAACAGGGATGAACCGAAACAGGGTCCCGGTCCAGATATAGTGACTCTCCAGGAAACTGTCTCGTCCCAGATTCAGTGATCTACAAGAAGAATATCTGAGTCAGAAACAGGGATGAACCGAAACAGGGTCCCAGTCCAGATATAGTGACTTACCAGGAAACTGTCCCGTCCCTGATTCAGTGATCTACACGAAAAATATCTGAGTCAGAAAGATGGATGAACCGAAACAGGGTCACGGAACAGATATAGTGACTCACCAGGAAACTGTCTCGTCCCAGATTCAGTGATCTAAAAGACAAATATCTGGGTCAGAAACAGGGATAAACCGAAACAGGGTCCCGGAACAGATATAATACAGGGATGAACCGAAACAAGGTCCCGGAACAGATATAGTGTCTTATCAGGAAACTGTCCCATCCCTGATTTAGTGATCTACACGAAAAATATCTGAGTCAGAAACAGAGATGAACCGGAACAAGGTCCCGCAACAGATATAGTGACTTATAGGGAAACTGTCCCGTCCCTGATTCAGTGATCTACACGAAAAATATCTGAGTCAGAAAGATGGATGAACCGAAACAGGGTCCTGGTCCACATATAGTGACTCTCCAGGAAACTGTCTCGTCCCAGATTCAGTGATATACAAGAAAAATATCTGTGTCAGAAACAAGGATGAACCGAAACAAGGTTCCGGAACAGATATAGTGACTTACAGTGAAACTGTCCCGTCCCTGATTCAATGATGTACACGAAAAATATCTGAGTCAGAAATATGGATGAACCGAAATAGGGTTCCGGAACAGACATAGTGACTTATTAGGAAACTGTCTCGTCCCAGATTCAGGGATGAACCGAAACAGGGTCCCGGAACAGATATAGTGACTAATCAGGAAACTGTCTCGTCCCAGATTCTGTGATCTACAAGAAAAATATCTAAGTCAGAAATAGGGATGAACCGAAACACGGTCCCGGAACAGATATAGGGACTTACCAGGAAACTGTCCCATCCCTGATTCAGTGATCTACACGAAAAATATCTGAGTCAGAAATAGGGATGAACCGAAACAGGGTCCCGGACCAGATATAGTGACTCTCCAGGAAACTGTCTCGTCCCAGATTCAGTGATATACAAGAAAAATTTCAGTGTCAGAAACTGGGATGAACCGAAACAAGGTCCCGGAATAGATATAGTGACTCACCAGGAAACTGTCTCGTCCCTTATTCAGTGATCTGCAAGAAAAATATCTGAGTCAGAAACAAGGATGAACCGAAACAGGGTCCCGGTTCAGATATAGTGACTCTCCAGGAAACTGTCTCGTCCATGATTTAGTGATCTATAAGAAAAATATCTGAGTCAGAAACAGGGATGAACCGAAACAGGGTCCCAGTCCAGATATAGTGACTTACCCGGAAACTGTCCCGTCCCTGATTCAGTGATCTACACGAAAAATATCTTAGTCAGAAACATGGATGAACCGAAACAGGGTCCCGGAACAGATATAGTGACTCTCCAGGAAACTGTCTCGTCCATGATTTAGTGATCTATAAGAAAAATATCTGAGTCAGAAACCGGGATGAACCGAAACAGGGTCCCGGTCCAGAAATAGTGACTCTTTAGGAAACTGTCTCTTCCAAGATTCAGTGATCTACAAAAAGAATATCTGAGTCAGAAACAGGGATGAACCGAAACAGGGTCCCAGTCCAGATATAGTGACTTACCAGGAAACTGTCCCGTCCCTGATTCAGTGATCTACACGAAAAATATCTGAGTCAGAAACAGGGTCCCGGAACAGATATAGTGACTCACCAGGAAATTGTCTCGTCCCTTATTAAGTGATTTGCAAGAAAAATATCCGAGCCAGAAAAAGGGATGAACAAAAACTGGGTCTCGGTCGAAATATAGTGACTTACCAGGAAACGATCTAGTCACTGATTCAGTGATCTACACGAAAAATATCTAAGTCAGAAACAGTGTTGAACCGGAACAGGGTCCCGGAACAGATATAGTGACTTAGAGGGAAACTGTCCCGCCCCTGATTCAGTGATCTACACGAAAAATATCTGAGTCAGAAACATAGATGAACCGAAACAGGGTCTCGGAACAGATATAGTGACTCACCAGGAAACTGTCTCGTCCCTGATTCAGTGATCTACACGAAAAATATCTGAGTCAGAATCAGAGATGAACTGGAACAAGGTCCCGCAACAGATATAGTGACTTACAGGGAAACTGTCCCGTCCCTGATTCAGTGATCTACACGAAAAATATCTGAGTCAGAAACAGGGATGAACCGAAACAGGGTCCCGGAACAGATATAGTGACTCATCAGGAAACTGTCTCCTCCCAGATTCTGTGATCTACAAGAAAAATATCTAAGTCAGAAATAGGGATGAACCGAAACACGGTCCCGGTCCAGATATAGTGACTTACCAGGAAACTGTCCCGTCCCTGATTCAGTGATCTACACGAAAAATATCTGAGTCAGAAACAGGGTCCCGGTCCAGACATAGTGACTCTCTAGGAAACTGTCTCTTCCCAGATTCAGTGATCTACAAGAAGAATATCTGAGTCAGAAACAGGGATGAACCGAAACAGGGTCCCAGTCCAGATATAGTGACTCTCTAGGAAACTGTCTCTTCCCAGATTCAATGATCTACAAGAAGAATATCTGAGTCAGAAACAGGGATGAACCGAAACAGGGTCCCAGTCCAGATATAGTGACTTACCAGGAAACTGTCCCGTCCCTGATTCAGTGATCTACACGAAAAATATCTGAGTCAGAAACAGGGTCCCGGAACAGATATAGTGACTCACCAGGAAATTGTCTCGTCCCTGATTCAGTGATTTGCAAGAAAAATATCCGAGCCAGAAAAAGGGATGAACAAAAACTGGGTCCCGGTCGAAATATAGTGACTTACCAGGAAACTACCTAGTCACTGATTCAGTGATTTACACGAAATATTTCTAAGTCAGAAACAGGGATGAACCGGAACAGGGTCCCGGAACAGATATAGTGACTTAAAGGGAAACTGCCCCGTCCCTGATTCAGTGATCTACACGAAAAATATCTGAGTCAGAAACAGAGATGAACCGAAACAGGGTCCCGGTCCAGATATAGTGACTCTCCAGGAAACTGTCTCGTCCATGATTTAGTTATCTATAAGAAAAATATCTGAGTCAGAAACAGGGATGAACCGAAACAGGGTCCCAGTCCAGATATAGTGACTTACCAGGAAACTGTCCCGTCCCTGATTCAGTGATCTACACGAAAAATATCTTAGTCAGAAACAGGGATGAAACGAAACAGGGTCCCGGTCCAGATATAGTGACTCTCCAGGAAACTGTCTCGTCCCAGATTCAGTGAT
>QAOA01003279.1:212554-227825 GCA_003255065.1 Cercis canadensis | reverse complement strand
GAAAAATATCTGAGTCAGAAACAAGGATGAACCGAAACAGGGTCCCGGTCCAGATATAGTGACTCTCTAGGAAACTGTCTCGTCCCAGATTCAGTGATCTATAAGAAAAATATCTGAGTCATAAACAGTGATGAACCGAAACAGGGTACCGGTCCAGATATAGTGACTTACCAGGAAACTGTCCCGTCCCTGATGATCAACACGAAAAATATCTGAGCCAGAAACAAGGATGAAACGAAACAGGGTCCTGGAATAGATATAGTGACTCACCAGGAAATTGTCTCGTCCCTGATTCAGTGATTTGCAAGAAAAATATCCGAGCCAGAAAAAGGGATGAACAAAAACTGGGTCCCGGTGGAAATATAGTGACTTACCAGGAAACGATCTAGTCACTGATTCAGTGATATACACAAAAAATATCTGAGTCAGAAATAGGGATGAACCGGAACAGGGTCCAGGAACAGATATAGTGACATAGAGGGAAACTGTCCCGTCCCTGATTCAGTGATCTACACGAAAAATATCTGAGTCAGAAATATAGATAAACCGAAACAGGGTCCCGGTTCATATATAGTGACTTACCAGGAAACTGTCTCGTCCCAGATTCAGTGATCTACAATAAAAATATCTGAGTCAGAAACAGGGATGAACCGAAACAGGGTCCCGGAACAGATATAGTGACTTACCAGGAAACTGTCCCGTCCCTGATTCAGTGATCTACAAGAAAAATATCTTAGTCAGAAACAGGGATGGACCGAAACAGGGTCCCGGTCCAGATATAATGACTCTCCAGGAAACTGCCTCGTCCCAGATTCAGTGATCTACAAAAAAAATATCTGAGTTAGAAACAGGGATGAACCGAAACAGGGTCCCGGAACAGATATAGTGACTCGCCAGGAAATTGTCTCGTCCCTGATTCAGTGATTTGCAAGAAAAATATCCGAGCCAGAAAAAGGGATGAAACAAAACTGGGTCCCGGTCGAAATATAGTGACTTACCAGGAAACTACCTAGTCACTGATTCAGTGATCTACACGAAATATTTCTGAGTCAGAAACAAAGATGAACCGAAACAGGGTCCCGGTCCAGATATAGTGACTCTCTAGGAAACTGTCTCGTCCCAGATTCAGTGATCTACAAGAAAAATATCTTAATCAGATACAGGGATGAACCGTAACATGGTCCCTGTCCAGATATAGTGACTCTCCAGGAAACTGTCTCGTCCCAGATTCAGTGAACTACAAGAAAAATATCTGAATCAGATACAGGGATGAACCGTAACAGGGTCCCGCTCCAAATATAGTGACTCTCCAGGAAACTGTCTCGTCCCAGATTCAGTGATCTACAAGAAAAATATCTGAGTCATAAACAGGGATGAACCGAAACAGGGTCCCGGTCCAGATATAATGACTTACCAGGAAACTATCCCGTCCTTGATTCAGTAATCTACACGAAAAATATCTGAGTCAGAAACAGGGATGAACCGAAACAGGGTCCCGGTCCAGATATAGTGACTCTCTAGGAAACTGTCTTTTCCCAGATTCAGTGATCTACAAGAAGAATATCTGAGTAAGAAACAGGGATGAACCGAAACAGGGTCCCAGTCCAGATATAGTGACTTTCCAAGAAACTGTCTCGTCCCAGATTCAGTGATCTACAAGAAAATTATCTGAGTCAGAAACAGCGATGAACCGAAACAAGGTCCCGGAACAGATATAGTGACTTACAGGGAAACTGTCCCGTCCCTGATTCAGTGATCTACACGAAAAATATCTGAGTCATAAACAGGGATGAAACGAAACAGGGTCCCGGAACAGATATAGTGACTCACCAGGAAATATTCTCGTTCCTGATTCAGTGATCTACAAGAAGAATATCCGAGCCAGAAATAGGGATGAACCAAAACTGGGTCCCGGTCGAAATATAGTGACTTACCCGGAAACTACCTAGTCACTGATTCAGTGATCTACACGAAATATTTCTGAGTCAGAAACAGGGATGAACTGGAACAGGGTCCCGGAACAGATATAGTGTCTTACAGGGAAACTGCCCCGTCCCTGATTCAGTGATCTACACGAAAAATATCTGAGTCAGAAACATAGATGAACCGAAACAGGGTCCCGGAACAGATATAGTGACTCACCAGGAAACTGTCTCATCCCTGATTCAGTGATCTACAAGAAAAATATCTGAGTCAGAAACAGGGATGAACCGGAACAAGGTCCCGCAACAGATATAGTGACTTACAGGGAAACTGTCCCGTCCCTGATTCAGTGATTTACACGAAAAATATCTGAGTCAGAAATATGGATGAACCGAAACAAGGTCCCGGAACAGATCTAGTGACTCATCAGGAAACTGTCTCGTCCCAGATTCTGTGATCTACAAGAAAAATATCTGAGTCAGAAACAGGGATGAACCGAAACAGGGTCCCAGTCCAGATATAGTGACTTACCAGGAAACAGTCCCGTCCCTGATTCAGTGATCAACACGAAAAATATCTGAGTCAGAAACAAGGATGAAACGAAACAGTGTCCTGGAATAGATATAGTGACTCACCAGGAAATTGTCTCGTCCCTGATTCAGTGATTTGCAAGAAAAATATCCGAGCCAGAAAAAGAGATGAACAAAAACTGGGTCCCGGTGGAAATATAGTGACTTACCAGGAAACGATCTAGTCACTGATTCAGTGATATACACGAAAAATATCTGAGTCAGAAACAGGGATGAACCGGAACAGGGTCCCGGAACAGATATAGTGACTTAGAGGGAAACTGTCCCGTCCCTGATTCAGTGATCTACACGAAAAATATCTGAGTCAGAAACATAGATAAACCGAAACAGGGTCCCGGTTCATATATAGTGACTTACCAGGAAACTGTCTCGTCCCAGATTCAGTGATCTACAATAAAAATATCTGAGTCAGAAAAAGGGATGAACCTAAACAGGGTCCCGGAACAGATATAGTGACTTACCAGGAAACTGTCCCGTCCCTGATTCAGTGATCTACAAGAAAAATATCTTAGTCAGAAACAGGGATGGACCGAAACAGGGTCCCGGTCCAGATATAATGACTATGCAGGAAACTGCCTCGTCTCAGATTCAGTGATCTACAAAAAAAATATCTGAGTTAGAAACAGGGATGAACCGAAACAGGGTCTCGGAACAGATATAGTGACTCGCCAGGAAATTGTCTCGTCCCTGATTCAGTGATTTGCAAGAAAAATTTCCGAGCCAGAAAAAGGGATGAACCAAAACTGGGTCTCGGTCGAAATATAGTGACTTACCAGGAAACTACCTAGTCACTGATTCAGTGATCTACACGAAATATTTCTGAGTCAGAAACAAGGATGAACCGAAACAGGGTCCCGGTCCAGATATAGTGACTCTCTAGGAAACTGTCTCGTCCCAGATTCAGTGATCTACAAGAAAAATATCTGAGTCATAAACAGGGATGAACCGAAACAGGGTCCCGGTCCAGATATAATGACTTACCAGGAAACTATCCCGTCCCTGATTCAGTAATCTACACGAAAAATATCTGAGTCAGAAACAGGGATGAACCTAAACAGGGTCCCGGTCCAGATATAGTGACTCTCTAGGAAACTGTCTTTTCCCAGATTCAGTGATTTACAAGAAAAATATCTGAGTCAGAAACAGCGATGAACCGAAATAGGGTCCCGGAACAGATATATTGACTTGCAGGGAAACTGTCCCGTCCCTGATTCAGTGATCTACACGAAAAATATCTGAGTCAGAAACAGGGATGAAACGAAACAGGGTCCCGGAACAGATATAGTGACTCACCAGGAAATTGTCTCGTCCCTGATTCAGTGATTTGCAAGAAAAATATCCGAGCCAGAAAAAGGGATGAACCAAAACTGGGTCCCGGTCGAAATATAGTGACTTACCAGGAAACCACCTAGTCACTGATTCAGTGATCTACACGAAATATTTCTGAGTCAGAAACAGGGATGAACCGGAACAGGGTCCCGGAACTGATATAGTGACTTACAGGGAAACTGCCCCGTCCCTGATTCAGTGATCTACACGAAAAATATCTGAGTCAGAAACATAGATGAACCGAAACAGGGTCCCGGAACAGATATAGTGACTCACCAGGAAACTGTCTCATCCCTGATTCAGTGATCTACAAGAAAGATATCTGAGTCAGAAACAGGGATGAACCGGAACAAGGTCCCGCAACAGATATAGTGACTTACAGGGAAACTGTCCCGTCCCTGATTCAGTGATTTACACGAAAAATATCTGAGTCAGAAATATGGATGAACCGAAACAAGGTCCCGGAACAGACCTAGTGACTCATCAGGAAACTGTCTCGTCCCAGATTCTGTGATCTACAAGAAAAATATCTGAGTCAGAAACAGGGATGAACCGAAACAGGGTCCCAGTCCAGATATAGTGACTTACCAGGAAACAGTCCCGTCCCTGATTCAGTGATCAACACGAAAAATATCTGAGTCAGAAACAAGGATGAAACGAAACAGGGTCCTGGAATTGCTATAGTGACTCACCAGGAAATTGTCTCGTCCCTGATTCAGTGATTTGCAAGAAAAATATCCGAGCCAGAAAAAGGGATGAACAAAAACTGGGTCCCGGAACAGATATAGTGACTTAGAGGGAAACTGTCCCGTCTCTGATTCAGTGATCTACACGAAAAATATCTGAGTCAGAAACATAGAAAAACCGAAACAGGGTCCCGGTTCATATATAGTGACTTACCAGGAAACAGTCTCGTCCCAGATTCAGTGATCTACAATAAAAATATCTGAGTCAGTTCAGTGATATACACGAAAAATATCTGAGTCAGAAACAGGGATGAACTGGAACAGGGTCCCAGAACAGATATAGTGACTTAGAGGGAAACTGTCCCGTCCCTGATTCAGTGATCTACACGAAAAATATCTGAGTCAGAAACATAGATAAACCGAAACAGGGTCCCGGTTCATATATAGTGACTTACCAGGAAACTGTCTCGTCCCAGATTCAGTGATCTACAATAAAAATATCTGAGTCAGAAACAGGGATGAACCGAAACAGGGTCCCGGAACAGATATAGTGACTTACCAGGAAACTGTCCCGTCCCTGATTCAGTGATCTACAAGAAAAATATCCGAGCCAGAAAAAGGGATGAACCAAAACTGGGTCCCGGTCGAAATATAGTGACTTACCAGGAAACTACCTAGTCACTGATTCAGTGATCTACAAAAAAAATATCTGAGTTAGAAACAGGGATGTCTACACGAAAAATATCTGAGTCAGAAACAGGGATGAAACGAAACAGAGTCCCAGAACAGATATAGTGACTCACCAGGAAATTGTCTCGTTCCTGATTCAGTGATTTGCAAGAAAAATATCCGAGCCAGAAAAAGGGATGAACCAAAACTGGGTCCCGGTCGAAATATAGTGACTTACCAGGAAACTACCTAGTCACTGATTCAGTGATCTACACGAAATATTTCTGAGTCAGAAACAGGGATGAACCGGAACAGGGTCCCGGAACAGATATAGTGACTTACAGGGAAACTGCCCCGTCCCTGATTCAGTGATCTACACGAAAAATATCTGAGTCAGAAACATAATGAACCGAAAAGGGGTCCCAGAACAGATATAGTGACTCACCAGGAAACTGTCTCATCCAGGTTCTGGAACAGATATATTGACTCACCAGGAAACTGTCTCGTCCCCGATTCAGTGACCTACACGAAAAATATCTGAGTCAGAAACAGGGATGAACCGGAACAAGGTCCCGCAACAGATATAGTTACTTACAGGGAAACTGTCCCGTCCCTGATTTAGTGATCTACACGAAAAATATCTGAGTCAGAAAGATGGATGAACCGAAACAGGGTCCCGAAACAGATATAGTGACTCATCAGGAAACTGTCTCGTCCCAGATTCTGTGATCTACAAGAAAAATATCTGAGTCAGAAACAGGGATGAACCGAAACAAGGTCCCAGAACAGATATAGTGTCTTACCAGGAAACTGTCCCATCCCTGATTTAGTGACCTACACGAAAAATATCTGAGTCAGAAACAGGGATGAACCGAAACAGGGTCCCGGTCCAGATATAGTGACTCTCCAGGAAACTGTCTCGTCCCAGATTCAGTGATATACAAGAAAAATATATGTGTCAGAAAAAGGGATGAACCGAGACAAGGTCCCGGAGCAGATATAGTGACTCACCAAGAAACTATGTCGTCCCTGATTTAGTGATCTGCACGAAAAATATCTGAGTCAGAAACAAGGATGAACCGAAACAGGGTCCCGGTCCAGATATAGTGACTCTCCAGGAAACTGTCTCGTCCCAGATTCAGTGATCTACAAGAAGAATATCTGAGTTAGAAAAAGGGATGAACCGAAACAGGGTCCCAGTCCAGATATAGTAACTTACCAGGAAACTGTCCCGTCCCTGATTCAGTGATCTACACGAAAAATATCTGAGTCAGAAATAGGGATGAAATGAAACAGGGTCCCGGAACAGATATAGTGACTCACCAGGAAATTGTCTCGTCCCTGATTCAGTGATTTGCAAGAAAAATATCCGAGCCAGAAAAAGGGATGAACCAAAACTGGGTCCCGGTCGAAATATAGTGACTTACCAGGAAACTACCTAGTCACTGATTCAGTGATCTACACGAAAAATATCTGAGTCAGAAACATAGATGAACCGGAACAGGGTCCCGGAACAGATATAGTGACTCACCAGGAAACTGTCTCGTCCCAGATTCTGTGACCTACAAGAAAAATATCTGAGTCAGAAACAGGGATGAACCAAAATAGGGTCCCGGAACAGATATAGTGAATTACCAGGAAACTGTCCCATCCCTGATTCAGTGATCTACACGAAAAATATCTGAGTCAGAAATAGGGATGAATCGAAACAGGGTCCCGGTCCACATATAGTAACTCTCCAGGAAACTGTCTCGTCCCAGATTCAGTGATATACAAGAAAAATATCTGTGTCAGAAACAGGGATGAACCGAAACAAGGTCCCGGAACAGATATAGTGACTCACCAGGAAACTGTCTATTCCCTTATTTAGTGATCTGCAAGAAAAATATCTGGGTCAGAAACAAGGATGAACCGAAACAGGGTCCCGCTTCAGATATAGTGACTCTTTAGGAAACTGTCTCGTCCCAGATTCAGTGATCTACAAGAAAAATATCTGAGTCAGAAACAGGGATGAACCGAAACAGGGTCCCAGTCCAGATATAGTGACTTACCAGAAAACTGTCCCGTCCGTGATTCAGTGATCTACACGAAAAATATCTGAGTGAGAAAAAGGGATGAACCGAAACAGGGTCCTGGAACAGATATAGTGACTCACTAGGAAATTGTCTCGTCCCTAATTCAGTGATTTGCAAGAAAAATATCCGAGCCAGAAAAAAAGGATAAACCAAAACTGGGTCTCGGTCGAAATATAGTGACTTACCAGGAAACTACCTAGTCACTGATTCAGTGATTTACAAGAAAAATATCTGAATCAAAAAGGTGGATGAACCGAAACAGGGTCCCGGAACAGATATAGTTACTCACCAGGAAACTGTCTCGTCCCAGATTCAGTGATCTACAAGAAAAATATCTGAGTCAGAAACTGGGATGAACCGAAACAGGGTCCCGGTCCAGATATAGTGACTCTCCAGGAAACTGTCTCGTCCCAGATTCAGTGATCTACAAGAAAAATATTTGAGTCATAAACAGGGATTTACCAAAACAGGATCCCGGTCCAGATATAGTGACTTACCAGGAAACTGTCTCGTCCCAGATTAAGTGATTTGCAAGAAAAATGTCTGAGTCAGAAACAAGGATGAACCGAAACAGGGTCCCAGTCCAGATATAGTGACTCTCCAGGAAACTGTCTCTTCCAAGATTCAGTGATCTACAAGAAAAGTATTTGAGTCAGAAACAGGGATGAACCGAAACAGGGTCCCGGAACAGATATAGTGACTCAACAGGAAACTGTCTCGTCCCAGATTCAGTGATCTACAAGAAAAATATCTGAGTCAGAAACAGGGATGAACCGAAACAGGGTCCCGGTCCAGATATAGTGACTCACCAGGAAACTGTCCCGTCTCTGATTCAGTGATCTACACGAAAAATATCTGAATCAGATACAGGGATGAACCGTAACAGGTTCCCGCTCAAGATATGGTGACTCTTCAGAAATTGTCTCGTCCCAGATTCAGTGATCTACAAGAAAAATATCTGAGTCCGAAACAGGGATAAACCGAAACAGGGTCCCGGTCTAGATATAGTGACTCTCCAGGAAACTGTCTCGTCCCAGATTCAGTGATCTACAAGAAAAATATCTGAATCAGATACAGGGATGAACCGTAACAGGGTCCCGCTCCAGATATAGTGACTCTTCAGGAAACTGTCTCGTCCCAGATTCAGTGATCTACAAAAAAAATATCTGAGTCAGAAACAGGGATAAACCGAAACAGGGTCCCGGTCCAGATATAGTGACTCTCTAGGAAACTGTCTCTTCCCAGATTCAGTGACTTAGCAGGAAACTATCCAGTCACTTATTTAGTGATCTACACGAAAAATATCTGAGTCAGAAGCAGGGATGAACCGGAACAGGGTCCCGGAACAGATATAGTGACTCACCAGGAAATTGTCCCGTCCCTAATTCTGTTATTAGCAAGAATATATCCGAGCCAGAAAAAGGGGTGATCCAAAACTGGGTCCCGGTCCAAATATAGTGACTTACAGGGAAACTGTCCCGTCCCTGATTCAGTGATCTACACGAAAAATGTCTGAGTCAGAAAGATAGATGAACCGAAACAGGGTCCCGGAACAGATATAGTGACTCACCAGGAAACTGTCTCGTCCCTGATTCAATGATCTACACGAAAAATATCTGAGTCAGAAACAGGGATGAACCGGAACAGGGTCCCGGAACAGATATAGTGACTTACAGGGAAACTGTCCCGTCCCTGATTCAGTGATCTACACGAAAAATGTCTGAGTCAGAAACATAGATGAACCGAAACAGGGTCCCGGAACAGATATAGTGACTCACCAGGAAACTGTCTCGTCCCTGATTCAGTGATCTACACGAAAAATATCTGAGTCAGAAACAGGGATGAACCGGAACAGGGTCCCGGAACAGATATAGTGACTTACAGGGAAACTGTCCCGTCCCTGATTCAGTGATCTACACGAAAAATATCTGAGTCAGAAACAGGGATGAACCGAAACAGGGTCCCGGTCCAGATATAGTGACTCTCTAGGAAACTGTCTCGTCCCAGATTCAGTGATCTACAAGAAAAATATCTGAAACAGATACAGGGATGAACCGTAACAGGGTCCAGCTCCAAATATAGTGACTCTCCAGGAAACTGTCTCGTCCCAGATTCAGTGATCTACAAGAAAAATATTTGAGTCAGAAACAGCGATGAACCGAAACAGGGTCCCGGTCCAGATATAGTGACTTACCAGGAAACTGTCCCGTCCCTGATTTATTAATCTACAGGAAAAATATCTGAGTCAGAAACAGGGATGAACCAAAATAGGGTCCTGGTCCAGATATAGTGAGTCTCTAGGAAACTGTCTCGTCCCAGATTCAGTGATCTACAAGAAAAATATCTGAAACAGATACAGGGATGAACCGAAACAGGGTCCCGGTCCAGATATAGTGACTCTCTAGGAAACTGTCTCGTCCCAGATTGAGTGATCTACAAGAAAAATATCTGAAACAGATACAGGGATGAACCGTAACAGGGTCCCGGTCCAGATATAGTGACTCTCCAAGAAACTGTCTCGTGCCAGATTCAGTGATCTACAAGAAAAATATCTGAGTCATAAACAGGGATGAACCGAAACAGGGTCCCGGTCCAGATATAGTGACTTACCACGAAACTGTCCCGTCCCTGATTCAGTAATCTACACGAAAAATATCTGAGTCAGAAACAGGGATGAACCGAAACAGGGTCCCGGTCCAGATATAGTGACTCTCTAGGAAACTGTCTCTTCCCAGATTCAGTGATCTACAAGAAGAATATCTGTGTTAGAAACAGGGATGAACCGAAACAAGGTCCCGGAACAGATATAGTGACTCTCGAGGAAACTGTCTCGTCCCAGATTCAGTGATCTATAAGAAAAATATCTGAGTCAGAAACAGGGATGAACCGAAACAGGGTCCCGGAACAGATATAGTGACTCACTAGGAAATTGTCTCTTCCTTAATTCAGTGATTTGCAAGAAAAATATCCGAGCCAGAAAAAGGTATGAACCAAAACTGGGTCCCGGTCGAAATATAGTGACTTACCAGGAAACTACCTAGTCACTGATTCAGTGATCTACAAGAAAAATATCTGAGTCAGAAACAGGGATGAACCGGCACAGGGTCCCGCAACGGATACAGTGACTTACAGGGAAACTGTCCCGTCCCTGATTCAGTTATCTACACAAAAAATATCTGAGTCAGAAAGGTGGATGAACCGAAACAGGGTCCCGGAACAGATATAGTGACTCACCAGGAAACTGTCTCGTCCCAGATTCAGTGATATACAAGAAAAATATCTGAGTCAGAAACAGGGATGAACCGAAACAGGGTCCCAGAACAGATATAGTGACTCACCAAGAAACTGTCTCGTTCCAGATTCAGTGATCTACAAGAAAAATATCTGAGTCAGAAATAGCGATGAACCGAAACAGTGTCTCGGTCCAAATATAGTGACTTACCAGGAAACTATCCCATCCCTGATTTAGTGATCTACACGAAAAATATCTGAGACAGATAAAGGGATGAACCGTAACAGGGTCCCGGTCCAGATATAGTGACTCTCCAGGAAACTGTCTCGTCCCAGATTCAGTGATCTACAAGAAAAATATTTGAGTCATAAACAGGGATGAACCAAAACAGGGTCCCGGTCCAGATATAGTGACTTACCAGGAAACTGTCCCGTCCCTGATTCAGTAATCTACATGAAAAATGTCTGAGTCAGAAACAGGGATGAATCGAAACAGGGTCCCGGTCCAGATATAGTGACTCTACAGGAAACTGTCTCTTCACAGATTCAGTGATCTACAAGAAGAATATCTGAGTCAGAAACAGGGATGAACCGAAACAGGGTCCCGGTCCAGATATAATGACTCTTAAAGAAACTGTCTCGTCCCAGATTCAGTGATCTACAAGAAAAATATCTGAGTCATAAACAGGGATGAACCGAAACAGGGTCCCGGTCCAGATATAGTGACTTACCAGGAAACTGTCCCGTCCCTGATTCAGTAATCTACACGAAAAATATCTGAGTCAGAAACAGGGATGAACCAAAACAGGGTCCCGGTCCAGATATAGTGACTCTCCAGGAAACTGTCTCGTCCCAGATTCAGTGATCTACAAGAAAAATATCTGAGTCAGAAACAGGGATGAACCGAAACAGGGTCCCGGTCCAGATATAGTGACTCTCCAGGAAACTGTCTCGTCCCAGATTCAGTGATCTACAAGAAAAATATCTGAGTCAGAAACAGGGATGAACCGAAACAGGGTCCCGGTCCAGATATAGTGACTCTCCAGGAAACTGTCTCGTCCCAGATTCAGTGATCTACAAGAAAAATATCTGAGTCAGAAACAGGGATGAACCGAAACAGGGTCCCGGTCCAGATATAGTGACTCTCCAGGAAACTGTCTCGTCCCAGATTCAGTGATCTACAAGAAAAATATCTGAGTCAGAAACAGGGATGAACCGAAACAGGGTCCCGGTCCAGATATAGTGACTCTCCAGGAAACTGTCTCGTCCCAGATTCAGTGATCTACAAGAAAAATATCTGAGTCAGAAACAGGGATGAACCGAAACAGGGTCCCGGTCCAGATATAGTGACTCTCCAGGAAACTGTCTCGTCCCAGATTCAGTGATCTACAAGAAAAATATCTGAGTCAGAAACAGGGATGAACCGAAACAGGGTCCCGGTCCAGATATAGTGACTCTCCAGGAAACTGTCTCGTCCCAGATTCAGTGATCTACAAGAAAAATATCTGAGTCAGAAACAGGGATGAACCGAAACAGGGTCCCGGTCCAGATATAGTGACTCTCCAGGAAACTGTCTCGTCCCAGATTCAGTGATCTACAAGAAAAATATCTGAGTCAGAAACAGGGATGAACCGAAACAGGGTCCCGGTCCAGATATAGTGACTCTCCAGGAAACTGTCTCGTCCCAGATTCAGTGATCTACAAGAAAAATATCTGTGTCAGAAATAGGGATGAAACGAAACAAGGTCCTGGAACAGATATAGTGACTCACCAGGAAACTGTCTCGTCCCTTATTAAGTGATTTGCAAGAAAAATATCTGAGTCAGATACAAGGATGAACCGAAACAGGGTCCCAGTCCAGATATAGTGACTCTCCAGGAAACCGTCTCCTCCCATATTCAGTGATCTACAAGAAAAGTATCTGAGTCAGAAACAGGGATGAACCGAAACAGGGTCCCGGTCCAGATATAGTGACTTACTAGGAAACTGTCCCGTCCCTGATTCAATGATCTACACGAAAAATATCTGAATCAGATACAGGGATGAACCGTAACAGGGTCCCGCTCCAGATATAGTGACTGTTCAGGAAACTATCTCGTCCCAGATTCAGTGATCTACAAGAAAAATATCTGAGTCAAAAACAGGGATGAACCGAAAAAGGGTCCCGGAACAGATATAGTGACTCAACAGGAAACTGCCTCGTCCCAGATTAAGTGATCTACAAGAAAAATATCTGAGTCAGAAACAGCGATGAACCGAAACAGGGTCCCGGTCCAGATATAATGACTTACCAGGACACTGTCCCGTCTCTGATTCAGTGATCTTGACGAAAAATATCTGAATCAGATAAAGGGATGAACCGTAACAGGGTCCCGCTCCAGATATAGTGACTCTTCAGGAAACTGTCTCGTCCCAGATTCAGTGATCTACAAGAAAAATATCTGAGTCAGAAACAGGGATAAACTGAAAGAGGGTCCCGGTCCAGATATAGTGACTTACTAGGAAACTGTCCCGTCCCTGATTCAGTGATCTACACGAAAAATATCTGAGTCAGAAACATAGATGAACCGAAACAGGGTCCTGGAACAGATATAGTGACTCACCAGGAAACTGTCTCGTCCCAGAATCAGTGATCTAAAAGAAAAATATCTGAGTCAGAAACAGCGATGAACCGAAACAGGGTCCCGGTCCAGATATAGTGACTTACCAGGAAACTGTCTCGTCCCAGATTCTGTGATCTACAAGAAAAATATCTGAGTCAGAAACAGGGATGAACCGGAACAAGGTCCCACAACAGATATAGTGACTTACAAGGAAACTGTCCCGTCCCTGATTCAGTGATCTACACGAAAAATATCTGAGCCAGAAAGATGGATGAACCGAAACAGGGTCCCGGAACAGATATAGTGACTCATCAGGAAACTGTCTCGTCCCAGATTCTGTGATCTACAAGAAAAATATCTGAGTCAGAAACAGGGATGAACCGAAACAAGGTCCTGGAACAGATATAGTGTCTTACTAGGAAACTGTCCCATTCCTGATTTAGTGATGTACACGAAAAATATCTGAGTCGGAAACAGGGATGAACCGGAACAAGGTCCCGCAACAGATATAGTGACTTACAGGGAAACTGTCCCGTCCCTGATTCAGTGATCTACACGAAAAATATCTGAGTCAGAAACAGGGATGAACTGGAACAAGGTCCCGCAACAGATATAGTGACTTACAGTGAAACTGTCCCGTCCCTGATTCAGTGATCTACACGAAAAATATCTGAGTCAGAAATATGGATGAACCGAAACAGGGTCCTGGGACAGATATAGTGACTCATCAGGAAACTGTCTCGTCCCAGATTCTGTGATCAACAAGAAAAATATCTGAGTCAGAAACAGGGATGAACCGAAATAGGGTCCCGGAACAGATATAGTGACTTACCAGGAAACTGTCCCATCCCTGATTCAGTGATCAACACGAAAAATATCTGAGTCAGAAACAGGGATGAACCGAAATAGGGTCCCGGTCCACATATAGTAACTCTCTAGGAAACTGTCTCGTCCCAGACTCAGTGATCTACAAGAAAAATATCTGAGTCATAAACAGGGATGAACCGAAACAGGGTCCCGGTCCAGATATAGTGACTCTCTAGGAAACTGTCTCTTCCCAGATTCAGTGATCTACAAGAAGAATATCTGAGTCAGAAACAGGGATGAACCGAAACAGGGTCCCGGTCCAGATATAGTGACTCTCCAGGAAACTGTCTCGTCCCAGATTTAGTGATCTACAAGAAAAATATTTGAGTCATAAACAGGGATGAACCAAAGCAGGGTCCCGGTCCAGATATAGTGACTTACCAGGAAACTGTCCCGTCCCTGATTCAGTAATCCACACGAAAAATATCTGTGTCAGAAACAGGGATGAACCGAAACAGGGTCCCAGTCCAGATATAGTTACTCTCCAGGAAACTGTCTCGTCCCAGATTCAGTGATATACAAGAAAAATATCTGTGTTAGAAACAGGGATGAACCGAAACAAGGTCCCGGAACAGATATAGTGACTCTCCAGAAAACTGCCTCGTCCCAGATTCAGTGATCTATAAGAAAAATATCTAAGTCAGAAACAGGGATGAACCGAAACAGGGTCCCGGTCCAGATATAGTGACTTACCAGGAAACTATCCCGTCCCTGCTTCAGTGATCTACATGAAAAATATATGAGTTAGAAACAGGGATGAACCGAAACAGGGTCCCGGTCCAGATATAGTGACTCTCCAGGAAACTGCCTCTTCCCAGATTCAGTGATCTACAAGAAAAATATCTGAGTCAGAAACAGGGATGAACCGAAACAGGGTCCCGGTCCAGATATAGTGACTCTCCAGGAAACTGTCTCGTCCCAGATTCAGTGATATACAAGAAAAATATCTGTGTCAGAAACAGGGATGAACCGAAACAAGGTCCCGGAACAGATATAGTGACTCACCAGGAAATTGTCTATTCCCTTATTTAGTGATCTGCAAGAAAAATATCTGGGTCAGAAACAAGGACGAACCGAAACAGGGTACCGGTCCAGATATAGTGACTCTTTAGGAAACTGTCTCGTCCCAGACTAGGTCCCGGAACAGATATAGTGACTCACCAGGAAACTGTCTCGTCACTTATTAAGTGATCTGCAAGAAAAATATCTGAATCAGATACAGGGATGAACCGAAACAGGGTCCCGGTCCAGATATAGTGACTTACCAGGAAACTGTCCCGTCCCTGATTCAGTGATCT
>QAOA01003279.1:187751-212439 GCA_003255065.1 Cercis canadensis | reverse complement strand
AGATACAGGGATGAACCGTAACAGGGTCCCGCTCCAGATATAGTGACTCTCCAGGAAACTGTCTTGTCCTAGATTCAGAGATCTACAATAAAAATATATGAGTCAGAAACAGGGATGAATCGAAACAAGGTCCCGGAACAGATATAGTGACTCACCAAGAAACTGTCTCGTCCCAGATTCAGTGATCTAAAAGAAAAATATCTTAGTCAGAAAGAGGGATGAACCGAAACAGTTTCCCGATTCATATATAGTGACTTACCAGGAAACTGTCTCGTCCCAGATTCAGTGATCTACAAGAAAAATATCTGAGTCAGAAACAGGGATGAACCGAAACAGGGTCCCGGTCCAGATATAGTGACTCTCCAGGAAACTGTCTCGTCCCAGATTCAGTGATCTACAAGAAAAATATTTGAGTCATAAACAGGGATGAACCAAAACAGGGTCCCGGTCCAGATATAGTGACTTACCAGGAAACTGTCCCGTCCCTGATTCAGTAATCTACACGAAAAATATCTGAGTCAGAAACAGGGATGAACCGAAAAAGGTCCCGGTCCAGATATAGTGACTCTCCAGGAAACTGTCTCTTCCCAGATTCAGTGATCTACAAGAAGAATATCTGAGTCAGAAACAGGGATGAACCGAAACAGGGTCCCGGTCTAGATATAGTGACTTACCAGGAAACTGTACCGTCCCTGATTCAGTGATCTACACGAAAAATATCTGAGTCAGAAACAGAGATGAACCGAAACAGGGTCCCGGAACAGATATAGTGACTCAACAGGAAACTGTCTCGTCCTAGATTCAGTGGTCTACGAGAAAAATATCTGAGTCAGAAACACCGATGAACCGAAACAGGGTCCCGGTCCAGATATAGTGACTTACCAGGAAACTGTCTCGTCCCTTATTCAGTGATCTACAAGAAAAATATCTGAGTCATAAACAGGGATGAACCGAAACAGGGTCCCGGTCCAGATATAGTGACTTACCAGGAAACTGTCCCGTCCCTGATTCAGTGATCTACACGAAAAATATCTGAGTCAGATACAGGGATGAACCGTAACACGGTCCCGGTCCAGATATAGTGAGTCTCCAAGAAACTGTGTCGTCCCAGATTCAGTGATCTACAAGTAAAATATCTGAATCAGATAAAGGAATGAACCGTAACAGGGTCCCGCTCCAGATATAGTGACTCTCCTGGAAACTGTCTCGTCCCAGATTCAGTGATCTACAAGAAAAATATTTGAGTCATAAACAGGGATGAACCAAAACAGGGTCCCGGTCCAGATATAGTGACTTACCAGGAAACTGTCCCGTCCCTGATTCAGTAATCTACACGAAAAATATCTGAGTCAGAAACAGGGATGAACCGAAACAGGGTCCCGGTCCAGATATAGTGACTCTCCAAGAAACTCTCTCGTCCCAGGTTCAGTTATCTACAAGAAGAATATCTGAGTCAGAAACAGGGATGAACCGAAACAGGGTCCCGGTCCAGATATAGTGACTCTCCAGGAAACTGTCTCGTCCCAGATTCAGTGATATACAAGAAAAATATCTGTGTCAGAAACTGGGATGAACCGAAACATGGTCCCGGAACAGATATAGTGACTCTCCAGGAAACTGTCTCGTCCTATATAGTGACTCTCCAGGAAATGTCTCGTCCCAGATTCAGTGATTTTCAAGAAAAATATCTGAGTCAGAAACGGGGATGAACCGAAACAGGTTCCTGGTCCAGATGTAGTGATTCTCCAGGAAACTGTCTCGTCCCAGATTCAGTGATCTACAAGAAAAATATTTGAGTCATAAACAGGGATGAACCAAAACAGGGTCCCGGTCCAGATATAGTGACTTACCAGGAAACTGTCCCGTCCCTGATTCAGTAATCTACACGAAAAATATCTGAGTCAGAAAAAGGGATGAACCGAAAAAGGTCCCGGTCCAGATATAGTGACTCTCCAAGAAACTGTCTCTTCCCAGATTCAGTGATCTACAAGAAGAATATCTGAGTCAGAAACAGGGATGAACCGAAACAGGGTCCCGGAACAGATATAGTGACTCTCCAGGAAACTATGTCGTCCCAGATTCAGTGATCTACAAGAAAAATATGTGAGTCAGAATACCAGGGAACTGTCTCGTCCCAGATTCAGTGATCTACATGAAAAATCTCTGAGTCAGAAATTGGGATGAACCGAAAAAGGGTCCCGGTCCAGATATAGTGACTCTCCAGGAAACTGTCTCGTCCCAGATTCAGTGATCTACAAGAAAAATATTTGAGTCATAAACAGGGATGAACCAAAACAGGGTCCCGGTCCAGATATAGTGACTTACCAGGAAACTGTCCCGTCCCTGATTCAGTTATCTACAAGAAAAATAAATGAGTCAGAAATTGGGATGAACCGAAAAAGGGTCCCGGTCCAGATATAGTGACTCTCCAGGAAACTGTCTCGTCCCAGATTCAGTGATCTACAAGAAAAATATCTGAGTCAGAAACAGGGATGAACCAAAACAGGGTCCCGGTCCAGATATAGTGACTTACCAGGAAACTGTCCCGTCCCTGATTCAGTAATCTACACGAAAAATATCTGAGTCAGAAACAGGGATGAACCGAAACAGGGTCCCGGTCCAGATATAGTGACTTACCAGGAAACTGTCCCGTCCCTGATTCAGTGATCTACACGAAAAATATCTGAGTCAGATACAGGGATGAACCGTAACAGGGTCCTGGTCCAGATATAGTGACCCTACAGGAAACTATCTCGTCCCAGATTCAGTGATCTACAAGAAGAATATCTGAGTCAGAAAAAGCGATGAACCGAAACAGTGTCCCGGTCCAGATATAGTGACCCACCAGGAAACTGTCTCGTCCCAGATTCAGTGATATACAAGAAAAATACGGTCCAGATATATTGACTTACCAGGAAACTGTCCCGTCCCTGATTTAGTTATCTACAAGAAAAATATCTGAGTCATAAACAGGGATGAACCGAAACAGGGTCCCGGTCCAGTTATAGTGACTCTCTAGGAAATTGTCTCGTCCCAGATTCAGTGATCTACAAGAAAAATATCTGAGTCAGAAACAGGGATGAACCGAAACAGGGTCCCGGTCCAGATATAGTGACTCTCCAGGAAACTGTCTCGTCCCAGATTCAGTGATCTACAAGAAAAATATTTGAGTAAGAAATAGCGATGAACCGAAACAGGGTCCCGGTCCAAATATAGGGACTTACCAGGAAACTATGTCGTCCCTGATTCACTGATCTACACGAAAAATATCTGAGTCAGATACAGGGATGAACCGTAACAGGGTCCCGGTCCAGATATAGTGACTCTCCAAGAAACTGCCTCGTCCCAGATTCAGTGATCTACAAGAAAAGTATCTGAAGCAGATACAGGGATGAACCGTAACAGGGTCCCGATCCAGATATAGTGACTCTCCAGGAAACTGTCTCGTCCTAGATTCAGTGATCTACAAGAAAAATATTTGAGTCATAAACAGGGATGAACCAAAACAGGGTCCCGGTCCAGATATAGTGACTTACCAGGAAACTGTCCCGTCCCTGATTCAGTAATCTACACGAAAAATATCTGAGTCAGAAACAGGGATGAACCGAAACAGGGTCCCGGTCCAGATATAGTGACTCTCCAAGAAACTGTCTCGTCCCAGATTCAGTGATCTACAAGAAAAATATCTGAGTCAGAAACAGGGATGAACCGAAACAGGGTCCCGGTCCAGATATAGTGACTCTCCAGGAAACTGTCTCGTCCCAGATTCAGTGATCTACAAGAAAAATATCTGTGTCAGAAACAGGGATGAACCGAAACAAGGTCTCGGAACAGATATAGTGACTCCCCAGGAAACTGTCTCGTCCCTTATTAAGTGATCTGCAAGAAAAATATCTGAGTCAGAAACAAGGATGAACCGAAACAGGGTTCCGGAACAGATATAGTGACTCAACAGGAAACTGTCTCGTCCGAGATTCAGTGTTCTACAAGAAAAATATCTGAGTCAGAAACAGCGATGAACCGAAAAAGGGTCCCGGTCCAGATATTGTGACTTACCAGGAAACTGTCCCGTCCCTGAATCAGTAATCTACACGAAAAATATCTGAGTCAGAAACAGGGATGAGCCGAAACAGGGTTCCGGTCCAGATATAGTGACTCTCCAGGAAACTGTCTCCTCCCAAATTCAGTGATCTACAAGAACAATATCTGAGTCAGAAACAGGGATGAACCGAAACAGGGTCCCGGTCCAGATATAGTGACTCTCCAGGAAACTGTCTCGTCCCAGATTCAGTGATCTACAAGAAAAATATTTGAGTCAGAAATAGCGATGAACCGAAACAGGGTCCCGGTCCAAATATAGGGACTTACCAGGAAACTGTCTCGTCCCTGATTCAGTGATCTACACGAAAAATATCTGAGTCAGATACAGGGATGAACCGTAACAGGGTCCCGGTGCAGATATAGTGACTCTCCAAGAAACTGCCTCGTCCCAGATTCAGTGATCTACAAGAAAAGTATCTGAACCAGATACAGGGATGAACCGTAACAGGGTCCCGCTCCAGATATAGTGACTCTCAAGAAAACTGTCTCGTCCTAGATTCAGTGATCTACAAGAAAAATATTTGAGTCATAAACAGGGATGAACCAAAACAGGGTCCCGGTCCAGATATAGTGACTTACCAGGAAACTGTCCCGTCCCTGATTCAGTAATCTACACGAAAAATATCTGAGTCAGAAACAGGGATGAACCGAAACAGGGTCCCGGTCCAGATATAGTGACTCTCCAGGAAACTGTCTCGTCCCAGATTCAGTGATCTACAAGAAAAATATCTGAGTCAGAAACAGGGATGAACCGAAACAGGGTCCCGGTCCAGATATAGTGACTCTCCAGGAAACTGTCTCGTCCCAGATTCAGTGATCTACAAGAAAAATATCTGAGTCAGAAACAGGGATGAACCGAAACAGGGTCCCGGTCCAGATATAGTGACTCTCCAGGAAACTGTCTCGTCCCAGATTCAGTGATCTACAAGAAAAATATCTGAGTCAGAAACAGGGATGAACCGAAACAGGGTCCCGGTCCAGATATAGTGACTCTCCAGGAAACTGTCTCGTCCCAGATTCAGTGATCTACAAGAAAAATATCTGAGTCAGAAACAGGGATGAACCGAAACAGGGTCCCGGTCCAGATATAGTGACTCTCCAGGAAACTGTCTCGTCCCAGATTCAGTGATCTACAAGAAAAATATCTGAGTCAGAAACAGGGATGAACCGAAACAGGGTCCCGGTCCAGATATAGTGACTCTCCAGGAAACTGTCTCGTCCCAGATTCAGTGATCTACAAGAAAAATATCTGAGTCAGATACAGGGATGAACCGAAACAGGGTCCCGGTCCAGATATAGTGACTCTCCAGGAAACTGTCTCGTCCCAGATTCAGTGATCTACAAGAAAAATATCTGAGTCAGAAACAGGGATGAACCGAAACAGGGTCCCGGTCCAGATATAGTGACTCTCCAGGAAACTGTCTCGTCCCAGATTCAGTGATCTACAAGAAAAATATCTGAGTCAGAAACAGGGATGAACCGAAACAGGGTCCCGGTCCAGATATAGTGACTCTCCAGGAAACTGTCTCGTCCCAGATTCAGTGATCTACAAGAAAAATATCTGAGTCAGAAACAGGGATGAACCGAAACAGGGTCCCGGTCCAGATATAGTGACTCTCCAGGAAACTGTCTCGTCCCAGATTCAGTGATCTACAAGAAAAATATCTGAGTCAGAAACAGGGATGAACCGAAACAGGGTCCCGGTCCAGATATAGTGACTCTCCAGGAAACTGTCTCGTCCCAGATTCAGTGATCTACAAGAAAAATATCTGAGTCAGAAACAGGGATGAACCGAAACAGGGTCCCGGTCCAGATATAGTGACTCTCCAGGAAACTGTCTCGTCCCAGATTCAGTGATCTACAAGAAAAATATCTGAGTCAGAAACAGGGATGAACCGAAACAGGGTCCCGGTCCAGATATAGTGACTCTCCAGGAAACTGTCTCGTCCCAGATTCAGTGATCTACAAGAAAAATATCTGAGTCAGAAACAGGGATGAACCGAAACAGGGTCCCGGTCCAGATATAGTGACTCTCCAGGAAACTGTCTCGTCCCAGATTCAGTGATCTACAAGAAAAATATCTGAGTCAGAAACAGGGATGAACCGAAACAGGGTCCCGGTCCAGATATAGTGACTCTCCAGGAAACTGTCTCGTCCCAGATTCAGTGATCTACAAGAAAAATATCTGAGTCAGAAACAGGGATGAACCGAAACAGGGTCCCGGTCCAGATATAGTGACTCTCCAGGAAACTGTCTCGTCCCAGATTCAGTGATCTACAAGAAAAATATCTGAGTCAGAAACAGGGATGAACCGAAACAGGGTCCCGGTCCAGATATAGTGACTCTCCAGGAAACTGTCTCGTCCCAGATTCAGTGATCTACAAGAAAAATATCTGAGTCAGAAACAGGGATGAACCGAAACAGGGTCCCGGTCCAGATATAGTGACTCTCCAGGAAACTGTCTCGTCCCAGATTCAGTGATCTACAAGAAAAATATCTGAGTCAGAAACAGGGATGAACCGAAACAGGGTCCCGGTCCAGATATAGTGACTCTCCAGGAAACTGTCTCGTCCCAGATTCAGTGATCTACAAGAAAAATATCTGAGTCAGAAACAGGGATGAACCGAAACAGGGTCCCGGTCCAGATATAGTGACTCTCCAGGAAACTGTCTCGTCCCAGATTCAGTGATCTACAAGAAAAATATCTGAGTCAGAAACAGGGATGAACCGAAACAGGGTCCCGGTCCAGATATAGTGACTCTCCAGGAAACTGTCTCGTCCCAGATTCAGTGATCTACAAGAAAAATATCTGAGTCAGAAACAGGGATGAACCGAAACAGGGTCCCGGTCCAGATATAGTGACTCTCCAGGAAACTGTCTCGTCCCAGATTCAGTGATCTACAAGAAAAATATCTGAGTCAGAAACAGGGATGAACCGAAACAGGGTCCCGGTCCAGATATAGTGACTCTCCAGGAAACTGTCTCGTCCCAGATTCAGTGATCTACAAGAAAAATATCTGAGTCAGATACAGGGATGAACCGAAACAGGGTCCCGGTCCAGATATAGTGACTCTCCAGGAAACTGTCTCGTCCCAGATTCAGTGATCTACAAGAAAAATATCTGAATCAGATACAGGGATGAACCGTAACAGGGTCCCGCTCCAGATATAGTGACTCTCCAGGAAACTGTCTCGTCCCAGATTCAGTGATCTACAAGAAAAATATCTGAGTCAGAAACAGGGATGAACCGAAACAGGGTCCCGGTCCAGATATAGTGACTCTCCAGGAAACTGTCTCGTCCCAGATTCAGTGATCTACAAGAAAAATATCTGAATCAGATACAGGGATGAACCGTAACAGGGTCCCGCTCCAGATATAGTGACTCTCCAGGAAACTGTCTCGTCCCAGATTCAGTGATCTACAAGAAAAATATCTGAGTCAGAAACAGGGATGAACCGAAACAGGGTCCCGGTCCAGATATAGTGACTCTCCAGGAAACTGTCTCGTCCCAGATTCAGTGATCTACAAGAAAAATATCTGAGTCAGAAACAGGGATGAACCGAAACAGGGTCCCGGTCCAGATATAGTGACTCTCCAGGAAACTGTCTCGTCCCAGATTCAGTGATCTACAAGAAAAATATCTGAGTCAGAAACAGGGATGAACCGAAACAGGGTCCCGGTCCAGATATAGTGACTCTCCAGGAAACTGTCTCGTCCCAGATTCAGTGATCTACAAGAAAAATATCTGAGTCAGAAACAGGGATGAACCGAAACAGGGTCCCGGTCCAGATATAGTGACTCTCCAGGAAACTGTCTCGTCCCAGATTCAGTGATCTACAAGAAAAATATCTGAGTCAGAAACAGGGATGAACCGAAACAGGGTCCCGGTCCAGATATAGTGACTCTCCAGGAAACTGTCTCGTCCCAGATTCAGTGATCTACAAGAAAAATATCTGAGTCAGAAACAGGGATGAACCGAAACAGGGTCCCGGTCCAGATATAGTGACTCTCCAGGAAACTGTCTCGTCCCAGATTCAGTGATCTACAAGAAAAATATCTGAGTCAGAAACAGGGATGAACCGAAACAGGGTCCCGGTCCAGATATAGTGACTCTCCAGGAAACTGTCTCGTCCCAGATTCAGTGATCTACAAGAAAAATATCTGAGTCAGAAACAGGGATGAACCGAAACAGGGTCCCGGTCCAGATATAGTGACTCTCCAGGAAACTGTCTCGTCCCAGATTCAGTGATCTACAAGAAAAATATCTGAGTCAGAAACAGGGATGAACCGAAACAGGGTCCCGGTCCAGATATAGTGACTCTCCAGGAAACTGTCTCGTCCCAGATTCAGTGATCTACAAGAAAAATATCTGAGTCAGAAACAGGGATGAACCGAAACAGGGTCCCGGTCCAGATATAGTGACTCTCCAGGAAACTGTCTCGTCCCAGATTCAGTGATCTACAAGAAAAATATCTGAGTCAGAAACAGGGATGAACCGAAACAGGGTCCCGGTCCAGATATAGTGACTCTCCAGGAAACTGTCTCGTCCCAGATTCAGTGATCTACAAGAAAAATATCTGAGTCAGAAACAGGGATGAACCGAAACAGGGTCCCGGTCCAGATATAGTGACTCTCCAGGAAACTGTCTCGTCCCAGATTCAGTGATCTACAAGAAAAATATCTGAGTCAGAAACAGGGATGAACCGAAACAGGGTCCCGGTCCAGATATAGTGACTCTCCAGGAAACTGTCTCGTCCCAGATTCAGTGATCTACAAGAAAAATATCTGAGTCAGAAACAGGGATGAACCGAAACAGGGTCCCGGTCCAGATATAGTGACTCTCCAGGAAACTGTCTCGTCCCAGATTCAGTGATCTACAAGAAAAATATTTGAGTCATAAACAGGGATGAACCAAAACAGGGTCCCGGTCCAGATATAGTGACTTACCAGGAAACTGTCCCGTCCCTGATTCAGTAATCTATACGAAAAATATCTGTTTCAGAAACAGGAATGAACCGAAACAGTGTCCCGGTCCAGATATAGTGACTCTCCAGGAAACTGTCTCTTCCCAGATTCAGTGATCTACAAGAAGAATATCTGAGTCAGAAACAGGGATGAACCGAAACAGGGTCCCGGTCCAGATATAGTGACTCTCCAGGAAACTGTCTCTTCCCAGATTCAGTGATCTACAAGAAGAATATCTGATTCAGAAAAAGGGTTGAACCGAAACAGGGTCCCGGTCCAGATATAGTGACTCTCCAGGAATTTGTCTCGTCCCAGATTCAGTGATCTACAAGAAAAATATCTGAGTCATAAACAGGGATGAACCAAAACAGGGTCCCGGTCCAGATATAGTGACTTACCAGGAAACTGTCCCGTCCCAGATTCAGTAATCTACACGAAAAATATCTGTTTCAGAAACGAGAATGAACCGAAACAGGGTCCCGGTCCAGATATAGTGACTCTCCAGGAAACTGTCTCTTCCCAGATTCAGTGACCTACAAGAAGAATATCTGAGTCAGAAACAGGGATGAACCGAAACAGGGTCCCGGTCCAGATATAGTGACTCTCCAGGAAACTGTCTCGTCCCAAATTCAGTGATATACAAGAAAAATATTTGTGTCAGAAACAGGGATGAACCGAAACAAGGTCCCGGAACAGATATAGTGACTCACCAGTAAACTGTCTCGTCCCTTATTAAGTGATCTGCAAGAAATGTATCTGAGTCAGAAACAAGGATGAACTGAAACAGGATCCCGGTCCAGATATAGTGACTCTCCAGGAAACTGTCTCGTCCCAGATTCAGTGATCTACAAGAAAAGTATCTGAGTCAGAAACAGGGATGAACCGAAACAGGGTCCCGTTCCAGATATAGTGACTCTCCAGGAAATTGTCTCGTCCCAGATTCAGTGATCTACACGAAAAATATCTGAGTCAGAAACATGGATGAACCGAAACAGGGTCCCGGTCCAGATATAATGACTCTCTAGGAAACTGTCTCCTCCCAGATTCAGTCATATACAAGAAAAATATCCGTGTCAGAAACAGGGATGAACCGTAACAGGGTCCCACTCCAGATATAGTGACTCTCCAGGAAACTGTCTCGTCCCAGATTCAGTGATCTACAAGAAAAATATCTGAGTCAGAAACAGCGATGAACCGAAACAGGGTCCCGGTCCAGATATAGTGACTTACCAGGAAACTGTCCCGTCCCTGATTCAGTGATCTACAAGAAAAATATCTGAGTCATAAACAGGGATGAACCGAAACAGGGTCCCGGTCCAGATATAGTGACTTACCAGGAAACTGTCCCGTCCCTGATTCAGTAATCTACACGAAAAATATCTGAGTCAGAAACAGGGATGAACCGAAACAGGGTCCCGGTCCAGATATAGTGACTCTCCAGGAAACTGTCTCTTCCCAGATTCAGTGATCTACAAGAAGAACATCTAAGTCAGAAACAGGGATGAACCGAAACAGGGTCCCGGTCCAGATATAGTGACTTTCCAGGAAACTGTCTTGTCCCAGATTCAGTGATATACAAGAAAAATATCAGTGTCAGAAACAGAGATGAACCGAAACAAGGTCCCGGAACAGATATAGTGACTCTTCAGGAAACTGTCTCGTCCCAGATTCAGTGATCTACAAGAAAAATATTTGTGTCAGAAACAGGGATGATCCGAAACAGGGTCCCGGTCCCTAATTCAGTAATCTACACGAAAAATATCTGTTTCAGAAACATAGATATAGTGACTCTCTAGGAAACTGTCTCTTCCCAGATTCAGTGTTCTACAAGAAGAATATGTGAGTCAGAAACAGGGATGATCCGAAACAGGGTCCCAGTCCAGATATAGTGACTTACCAGGAAACAGTCCCGTCCCTGATTCAGTGATTTACACGAAAAATATATGAGTGAGAAACAGGGATCAACCGAAACAGGGTCCCGGAACAGATATAGTGACTTACCAGGAAATTGTCTCGTCCCTGTTTCAGTCATTTGCAAGAAAAATATCCGAGCCAGAAAAAGGGATGAACCAAAACTGGGTCCCGGTCGAAATATAGTGACTTACCAAGAAACTACCTAGTCACTTATTCAGTGATCTACACGAAAAATATCTGAGTCAGAAACAGGGATGAACCGGAACAGGGTCCCGGAACAGATATAGTGACTTACAGGGAAACTGTCCCGTCCCTGATTCAGTGATCTACACGAAAAATAACTGAGTCAGAAACATAGATGAACCGAAACAGGGACCCGGAACAGATATAGTGACTCACCAGGAAACTGTCTCGTCCCTGATTCAGTGATCAACACGAAAAATATCTGAGTCAGAAACAGGGATGAACCGGAACAAGGTCCCGCAACAGATATAGTGACTTACAGGGAAACTGTCCCGTCCCTGATTCAGTGATCTACACGAAAAATATCTGAGTCAGAAACAGGGATGAACCGGAACAGGGTCCCGGAACAGATATAGTGACTTACAGGGAAACTGTCCCGTCCCTGATTCAGTGATCTGCACGAAAAATAACTGAGTCAGAAACATAGATGAACCGAAACAGGGTCCCGGAACAGATATAGTGACTCACCAAGAAACTGTCTTATCCCTGATTTAGTGATCTACACGAAAAATATCTGAGTCAGAAACAGGGATGAACCGAAACAAGGTCCCGGTCCAGATATAGTGACTCTCCAGGAAACTGTCTCGTCCTAGATTCACTGATATACAAGAAAAATATGTGTCAGAAATCGGAATAAACCGAAACATGGTCTCGGAGCAGATATAGTGACTCACCAAGAAAATGTCTCGTCCCTTATTCAGTGATCTGCAAGAAAAATATCTGAGTCAGAAATAGGGATGAACCGAAACAGGGTCCCGGTCCAGATATAGTGACTCTCCAGGAAACTGTCTCGTCCCAGATTCAGTGATCTACAAGAAAAATATCTGAGTCATAAACAGGGATGAACCGAAACAGGGTCCCGGTCCAGATATAGTGACTTACCAGGAAACTGTCCCATCCCTGATTCAGTAATCTACACGAAAAATATCTGAGTCAGAAACCGGGATGAACCGAAACAGGTTCCCGGTCCAGATATAGTAACTCTCTAGGAAACTGTCTTTTCCCAGATTCAGTGATCTACAAGAAGAATATCTGTGTCAGAAACAGGGATGAACCGAAACAGGGTCCCGATTCATATATAGTGACTTACCAGGAAACCGTCTCGTCCCAGATTCAGTGATCTACAAGAAAAATATCTGAGTCAGAAACAAGGATGATCCGAAACAGGGTCCTGGTCCCGATATAGTGACTCTCCAGGAAACTGTCTCGTCCCAGATTCAGTGATCTACAAGAAAAATATCTGAGTCAGAAACAGGGATGATCCGAAACAGGGTCCTGGTCCCGATATAGTGATTCTCCAGGAAACTGTCTCGTCCCAGATTCAGTGATCTACAAGAAAAGTATTTTAGTAAGAAACAAGGATTAACCGAAACAGGGTCTCGGTCCAGATATAGTGACTTACCTGGAAACTGTCCCATCCCTGATTCAGTAATCTACACGAAAAATATCTGAGTCAGAAACAGGGATGAACCGAAACAGGGTCCCGGAACAGATATAGTGACTCACCAGGAAATTGTCTCGTCCCTGATTCAGTGATTTGCAAGAAAAATATCCGAGCCAGAAAAAGGGATGAACCAAAACTGGGTCCCGGTCGAAATATAGTGACTTACCAGGAAACTACCTAGTCACTGTTTCAGTGATCTACATGAAAAATATCTGAGTCAGAAATAAGGATGAACTGGAACAGGGTCCCGGAACAGATATAGTGACTTACAGGGAAACTGTCCCGTCCCTGATTCAGCGATCTACACGAAAAATAACTGAGTCAGAAACATAGATAAACCAAAACAGGGTCCCGGAACAGATATAGTGACTCACCAGGAAATTGTCTCGTCCCTGATTCAGTGATTTACACGAAAAATATCTGAGTTAGAAACAGGGATGAACCGGAACAAGGTCCCGCAACAGATATAGTGACTTACAGGGAAACTGACCCGTCCCTGATTCAGTAAATCTACACGAAAAATATCTGAGTCAGAAAGAGGGACGAACCAAAACAGGGTCCCGGAACAGATATAGTGACTCAACAGGAAACTGTCTCGTCCCAGATTCTGTGATCTACAAGAAAAATATCTGAGTCAGAAACTGGGATGACCCGAAACAAGGTCCCGGAACAGATATAGTGTCTTACCAGGAAACTGTCTCATCCCTGATTTAGTGATCTACACGAAAAATATCTGAGTCAGAAACAGGGATGAACCGAAACAGGGTCCCGGTCCAGATATAGTGACTCTCCAGGAAACTGTCTCGTTCCAGATTCAGTGATCTACAAGAAAAGTATCTGAGTCAGAAACAGGGATGAACCGAAACAGGGTCTCGGTCCAGATATAGTGACTTACCAGGAAACTGTCCCATCCCTGATTCAGTAATCTACACGAAAAATATCTGAGTCAGAAACAGGGATGAACCGAAACAGGGTCCTGGTCCAGATACATTGACTCTCCAGGAAACTGTCTCGTCCCAGATTCTGTGATATACAAGAAAAATATCTGTGTCGGAAACAGGGATGAACAAAAACAGGGTCCCGGTCCAGATATAGTGATTTACCAGGAAACTGTCCCGTCCCTTATTCAGTGATCTACACGAAAAATAACTGAGTCAGAAATATAGATGAACCGAAACAGGGTCCCGGAACAGATATAGTGACTCACCAGGAAACTGTCTCGTCCCTGATTCAGTGATCTACACGAAAAATATCTGAGTCAGAAAGATGGACGAACCAAAACAGGGTCCCGGAACAGATATAGTGACTCAACAGGAAACTGTCTCGTCCCAGATTCTATGATCTACAAGAAAAATATCTGAGTCAGAAACAGGGATAACCGAAACAGGGTCCCGGAACAGATATAGTGTCTTACCAGGTAACTGTCCCATCCCTGATTTAGTGATCTACACGAAAAATATCTGAGTCAGAAACAGGGATGAACCGAAACAGGGTCCCGGTCCAGATAAAGTGACTCTTCAGGAAATTGTCTCGTCCTAGATTCACTGATATACAAGAAAAATATGTGTCAGAAATCGGAATAAAGTGAAACATGGTCTCGGAGCAGATATAGTGACTCACCAAGAAAATGTCTCGTCCCTTATTCAGTGATCTGCAAGAAAAATATCTGAGTCAGAAACAAGGATGAACCGAAGCAGGATCCCGGTCCAGATATAGTGACTCTCCAGGAAACTGTCTCGTCCCAGATTCAGTGATCTACAAGAAAAATATCTGAGTCATAAACAGGGATGAACCGAAACAGGGACCCGGTCCAGATATAGTGACTTACTAGGAAACTGTCCCATCCCTGATTCAGTAATCTACACGAAAAATATATGAGTCAGAAACAGGGATGAATCGAAACAGGTTCCCGGTCCAGATATAGTAACTCTCTAGGAAACTGTCTTTTCCCAGATTCAGTGATCTACAAGAAGAATATCTGTGTCAGAAACAGGGATGAACCGAAACAGGGTCCCGATTCATATATAGTGACTTACCAGGAAACTGTCTCGTCCCAGATTCAGTGATCTACAAGAAAAATATCTGAGTCAGAAACAGGGATGATTCGAAACAGGGTCCTCGTCCCGATATAGTGACTCTCCAGGAAACTGTCTCGTCCCAGATTCAGTGATCTACAAGAAAAGTATCTGAGTCAGAAACAGGGATGAACCGAAACAGGGTCTCGGTCCAGATATAGTGACTTACCTGGAAACTTTTCCATCCCTGATTCAGTAATCTACACGAAAAATATCTGAGTCAGAAACAGGGATGAACCGAAACAGGGTCCCGGTCCAGATATAGTGACTTACCAAGAAACTGTCCCGTCCCTGATTCAGTGATCTACACGAAAAATATCTGAGTCAGAAACAGGGATGAAACGAAACAGGGTCCCGGAACAGATATAGTGACTCACCAGGAAATTGTCTCGTCCCTGATTCAGTGATTTGCAAGAAAAATATCCGAGCCAGAAAAAGGGATGAACCAAAACTGGGTCCCGGTCGAAATATAGTGACTTACCAGGAAACTACCTAGTCACTGATTCAGTGATCTACACGAAAAATATCTGAGTCAGAAATAAGGATGAACCGGAACAGGGTCCCGGAACAGATATAGTGACTTACAGGGAAACTGCCGTCCCTGATTCAGTGATCTACACGAAAAATAACTGAGTCAGAAACATAGATGAACCAAAACAGGGTCCCGGAACAGATATAGTGACTCACCAGGAAATTGTCTCGTCCCTGATTCAGTGATCTACAAGAAAAGTATCTGAGTCAGAAACAGGGATGAACCGAAACAGGGTCCCGGTCCAGATATAGTGACTCTCCAGGAAACTGTCTCGTCCTAGATTCAGTGATATACAAGAAAAATATGTGTCAGAAACAGGGATAAACCGAAACAAGGTCTCGGAGCAGATATAGTGACTCACCAAGAAACTGTCTCGTCCCTTATTCAGTGATCTACAAGAATAATATCTGAGTCAGAAACAAGGATGAACCGAAACAGGGTCCCGGTCCAGATATAGTGACTCTCCAGGAAACTGTCTCGTCCCAGATTCAGTGATCTACAAGAAAAATATCTGAGTCATAAACAGGGATGAACTGAAACAGGGTCCCGGTCCAGATATAGTGACTTACCAGGAAACTGTCCCATCCTTGATTCAGTAATCTACACGAAAAATATCTGAGTCAGAAACAGGGATGAACCGAAACAGGGTCCCGATTCATATATAGTGACTTACCAGGAAACTGTCTCGTCCCAGATTCAGTGATCAACAAGAAAAATATCTGAGTCAGAAACAGGGATGAACCGAAACAGGGTCTCGGTCCAGTTATAGTGACTTACCAGGAAACTGTCCCATCCCCGATTCAGTAATCTACACGAAACATATCTGAGTCAGAAACAGGGATGAACCGAAACAGGGTCCCGGTCCAGATATAGTGACTTACCAGGAAACTGTCCCGTCCGTGATTCAGTTATCTACACGAAAAATATCTGAGTCAGAAACAGGGATGAAACGAAACAGGGTCCCGGAACAGATATAGTGACTCACCAGGAAATTGTCTCGTCCCTGATTCAGTGATCTACACGAAAAAAATCTGAGTCAGAAACAGAGATGAACCGAAACAGGGTCCCGGAACAGATATAGTGACTCAGCAAGAAACTGTCTCGTCCCAGATTCAGTGATCTACAAGAAAAATATCTGAGTCATAAACAGGGATGAACCGAAACAGGGCCCGGTAAAGATATAGTGACTTACCAGGAAACTGTCCCATCCCTGATTCAGTAANAAGGCTTGGATTGGTTGTTTTCTCTTAGGTTACCACTGATAATTAATTTTCGTTAATCACTATAACCAAACTCAACCCCCTCTGTTTACATGCTTTTCAATATGATTCACTAAATAGAACAATCCTTAGGTTCGACTTAGGGCTATCCTATGCTGCAAAAAGCTAGGTAACCGACCTAAAACTTTAATTAATTTGAGGAGCCTCGGCAGCTCATCACCGGTCCAAATATAGTGGCTTACCAGGAAACTCTCCCGTCCCTGATTCAGTGATCTACACGAAAAATATCTGAGCCAGATACAGGGATGAACCGTAACAGGGTCCCGGTCCAGATATAGTGACTACCCAGAAAACAGTCTCGTCCCAGATTCAGTGATCTCCAAGAAACATATCTGAATCAGATACAGCGATGAAACGTAACAGGGTCCCGCTCCAGATATAGTGACTCTCCAGGAAACTGTCTCGTCCCAGAGTCAGTGATCTACCAGAAAAATATATGAGTCAGAAACAGGGATGAACCGAAACAAGGTCCCGGAACAGATATAGTGACTCACCAGGAAACTGTCTCGTCCCAGATTCAGTGATCTACAAGAAAAATATCTGAGTCAGAAACAGGGATGAACCGAAACAGGGTCCCGGTCCAGATATAGTGAACTCCAGGAAACTCTCTCGTCCCAGATTCAGTGATCTACAAGAAAAATATCTGAGTAAGAAATAGGGATGAACCGAAACAGGGTCCCGGTCCAGATATAGTGACTATCCAGGAAACTGTCTCGTCCCAGATTAAGTGATCTACAAGAAAAATATTTGAGTCATAAATAAGGATGAACCAAAACAGGGTCCCGGTTCTGATATAGTGACTTACTAGGAAACTGTCCCATCCCTGATTCAGTAATCTACATGAAAAATATCTGAGTCAGAAACAGGGATGAAACGAAACAGGGTCCCGGTCCAGATATAGTGACTCTCCAAGAAACTGTCTCGTCCCAGATTCAGTGATCTACAAGAAAAATATCTGAGTCAGAAACAGCGATGAACCGACACAGGGTCCCGGTCCAAATATAGTGGCTTACCAGGAAACTCTTCCGTCCCTGATTCAGTGATCTACACGAAAAATATCTGAGTCAGATACAGGGATGAACCGTAACAGGGTCCCGGTCCAGATATAGTGACTCCCCAGAAAACTGTCTCGTTCCAGATTCAGTGATCTACAAGAAACATATCTGAATCAGATACAGCGATGAAACGTAACAGGGTCCCGCTCCAGATATAGTGACTCTCCAGGAAACTGTCTCGTCCCAGATTCAGTGATCTACAACCAAAATATCTGAGTCAGAAATAGGGATGAACCGAAACAGGGTCCCGGTCCAGATATAGTGACTCTCTAAGAAACTGTCTCGTCCCAGATTGAGTGATCTACAAGAAAAATATCTGAGTCAGAAACAGGGATGAACCGAAACAGGGTCCTGGTGCAGATATAGTGACTCTCCAGGAAACTGTCTCGTCCCAGATTCAGTGATATACAAGAAAAATATCTATGTCAGAAACAGGGATGAACCGAAACGAGGTCCCGGAATAGATATAGTGTCTCACCAGGAAACTGTCTCGTCCCTTATTAAGTGATCTGCAAGAAAAATATCTGAGTCAGAAACAAGGATGAACCGAAACAGGGTCCCGGTCCAGATATAGTGACTCTCCAGGAAACTGTCTCGTCCCAGATTCAGTGATCTACAAGAAAAATATCTGAGTCAGAAACAGGGATGAACCGAAACAGGGTCCCGGTCCAGATATAGTGACTTACCAGGAAACTGTACCGTCCCTGATTCAGTGATCTACACGAAAAATATCTGAGTCAGAAACAGGGATGAACCGTAACAGGGTCTCGAAACAGATATAGTGAATCAACAGGAAACTGTCTCGTCCCAGATTCAGTGATCTACAAGAAAAATATTTGAGTCATAAACAGGGATGAACCAAAACAGGGTCCCGGTCCTGATATAGTGACTTACCAGGAAACTGTCCCGTCCCTGATTCAGTGATGTACAAGTAAAATATATGAGTCAGAAACAGGTATGAACCGAAACAGGGTCCCGGTCCAGATATAGTGACTCTCCAGGAAACTGTCTCGCCTAGATTCAGTGATTTACAAGAAAAATATTTGAGTCATAAACAGGGATGAACCGAAACAGGGTCCCGGTCCAGATATGGTGACTCTCCAAGAAACTGTCTCGTCCCAGATTCAGTGATCTACAAGTAAAATATCTGAGTCAGAAACAGCGATGAACCGAAACAGGGTCCCGGTCCAGATATAGTGACTTACTAGGAAACTGTCCCGTCCCTGATTCAGTGATCTACACGAAAAATATCTGAATCAGATACAGGGATGAACCGAAACAGGGTCCCGGTCAAGATATAGTGACTCTCCAAGAAACTGTCTCGTCCAAGATTCAGTGATTTACAAGAAAAATATCTGAGTCAGAAACAGGGATGAACCGAAACAGGGTCCCGGTCCAGATATAGTGACTCTCCAGGAAACTGTCCCGTCCTCGATTCAGTAATCTACACGAAAAATATATGAGTCAGAAACAGGGATGAAACCAAAACAGGGTCCCGGTCCAGATATGGTGACTCTCCAAGAAACTGTCTCGTCCCAGATTCAGTGATCTACAAGAAAAATATCTGAGTCATAAACAGGGATGAACCGAAACAGGGTCCCGGTCCAGATATAGTGAGTCACCAGGAAACTGTCTCGTTCCAGATTCTGTGATCTACAAAAAAAATATCTGAGTAAGAAACAGCGATGAATCAAAACAGGGTCCCGGTCCAAATATAGTGGCTTACCAGGAAACTTTCCCGTCCCTCATTCAGTGATCTACATGAAAAATATCTGTGTCAGATACAGGGATGAATCGTAACAGGGTCCCGGTCCTGATATAGTGACTCTCCAGGAAAATGTCTCGTCTCAGATTAAGTGATCTACAAGAAAAATATCTGAGTCAGAAACAGCGATGAACCGAAACAGGGTCCCGGTCCAGATATAGTGACTTACCAGGAAACTGTCCCGTCCCTAATTCAGTGATCTACACGAAAAATATCTGAATCAGATACAGGGATGAACCGTAACAGGGTCCCGCACCATATATAGTGACTCTCCAGGAAACTGTCTCGTCCTAGATTCAGTGATCTTCCTGATTCAGTGATCTACACGAAAAATATCTGAATCAGATACAGGGTTGAACCGTAACAGGGTCCCGCTCCAGATATAGTGACTCTACAGGAAACTGTCTCGTCCTAGATTCAGTGATCTACAAGAAAAATATATGAGTCAGAAACAGGGATGAACCGAAACAGGGTCCCGGTCCAGATATGGTGACTCTCCAAGAAACTCTCTCGTCCCAGATTCAGTGATCTACAAGAAAAATATCTGAGTCAGAAACAGGGATGAACCGAAACAGGGTCCCGGTCCATATATAGTGACTCTTCAAGAAACTGTCTCATCCCATATTCAGTGATCTACAAGAAAAATATCTGAGTCATAAACAGGGATGAACCGAAACAGGGTCCCGGTACAGATATAGTGACTTACCAGGAAACTGTCCCGTCCCTGATTCAGTAATCTACACAAAAATATCTAAGTCAGAAACAGGGATGAACCAAAACAGGGTCCCGGTCCAGATATAGTGACTCTCCAAGAAACTGTCTCTTCCCATATTTAGTGATCTACAAGAAGAATATCTGAGTCAGAAACAGCGATGAACTGAAACAGGGTCCCGGTCCAGATATAGTGACTTACCAGGAAACTGTCCCGTCCCTGATTCAGTGATCTACAAGAAAAATATCTGAATCAGATACAGGGATAAACCGAAACAGGGTCCCGGAACAGATATAGTGACTCACCAAGAAATTGTCTCGTCCCTGATTCAGTGATTTGCAAGAAAAATATCCGAGCCAGAAAAAGGGATGAACCACACTTGGGTCCCGGTCGAAATATAGTGACTTACCAGGAAACTACCTAGTCACTGATTCAGTGATCTACACGAAAAATATCTGTGTCAGAAACAAGGATGAATCGGAATAGGTTCCCGCAACAGATATAGTGACTTACAGGGAAACTGTCCCGTCCCTGATTCAGTGATCTACACGAAAAATATCTGAGCCAGAAAGGTGGATGAACCGAAATAGGGTCCCGGAACAGATACAGTGACTCACCAGGAAACTGTCCCGTCCCTGATTCAGTGATCTACACGAAAAATATCTGAGTCACTGATTCAGTGATCAACACGAAAAATATCTGAGTCAGAAACAGGGATGAACCGAAACAGGGTCCCGGAACAGATATAGTGACTCACCAGGAAACTGTCTCCTTCCAGATTCAGTAATCTACAAGAAAAATATTTGAGTCAGAAACAGCGATGAACCGAAACAGGGTCCCGGTCCAGATATAGTGACTTACCAGGAAACTGTCCCGTCCCTGATTCAGTAATCTACACGAAAATATCTGAGTCAGAAACAGGGATGAACCGAAACAGGGTCCCGGTCCAGATATAGTGACTCTCCAAGAAACTGTCTCTTCCCATATTTAGTGATCTACAAGAAGAATATCTGAGTCAGAAACAGGGATGAACCGAAACAGGTTCCCAGTCTAGATATAGTGACTTACCAGAAAACTGTCTAGTCCTTGATTCAGTGATCTACACGAAAAATATCTGAGTGTGAAACAGTGATGAACCGAAACAGGGTCCCGGAACAGATATAGTAACTCACCAGGAAATTGTCTCGTCCCTGATTCAGTGATTTGCAAGAAAAATATCCGAGCCAGAAAAAGGGATGAACCAAAACTGGGTTCCGGTCGAAATATAGTGACTTACCAGGAAACTACCTAGTCACTGATTCAGTGATTTACACGAAAAATATCTGAGTCAGAAACAGGGATGAACCGGAACAGGGTCCCGCAACAGATATAGTGACTTACAGGGAAACTGTCCCGTCCCTGATTCAGTGATCTACACGAAAAATATCTGAGACAGAAAGGTGGATGAACCGAAACAGGGTCCCGGAACAGATATAGTGACCCACCAGGAAACTGTCTCGTCCCAGATTCAGTGATCTACAAGAAAAATATCTGAGTCAGAATCATGGATGAACCGAAACAGTGTCCCGGAACATATATAGTGACTCACCAGGAAACTGTCTCGTTCCAGATTCAGTGATCTACAAGAAAAATATCTGAGTCTGAAATAGCGATGAACCGAAACAGGGTCCAGGTCCAAATATAGTGACTTACCAGGAAACTGTCCCGTCCCTGATTCAGTGATCTACACGAAAAATATCTGAGTCAGATTCAGGGATGAACCGTAACAGGGTCCCGGTCCATATATAATGACCCTCCAGGAAACTGTCTCGTCCCAGATTCAGTGATTTACAAGAAAAATATCTGAATCAGATACAGGGATAAACCGTAACAGGGTCCCTCTCCAGATATAGTGACTCTCCAGGAAACTGTCTCGTCCCAGATTCAGTGATCTACAAGAAGAATATATGAGTCAGAAATAGGGATGAACCGAAACAAGGTCCCGGAACAGATATAGTGACTCACCAGGAAACTGTCTCGTCCCAGATTCAGTGATCTACAAGAAGAATATATGAGTCAGAAACAGGGATGAACCGAAACAAGGTCCCGGAACAGATATAGTGACTCACCAGGAAACTGTCTCGTCCCAGATTCAGCGATCTACAAGAAAAGTATCTGAGTCAGAAACAGGGATGAAGCGAAACAGGGTCCCGGTCCAGATATAGTGACTTACCAGGAAACCGTACCATCCCTGATTCAGTGATCTACACGAAAAATATCTGAGTCAGAAACAGGGATGAACCGAAACAGGGTCCCGGAACAGATATAGTGACTCAATAGGAAACTGTCTCGTCCCAGATTCAGTGATCTACCAGAAAAATATCTGAGTCAGAAACAGCGATGAACCGAAACAGGGTCCCGGTCCAGATATAGTGACTTACCAGGAAACTGTCCCGTCCCTGATTCAGTGATCTACACGAAAAATATCTGAATCAGATACAGGGATGAACCGTAACAGGGTCCCGCTCCAGATATAGTGAATCTACAGGAAACTGTCTCGTCCTAGATTCAGTGATCTACAAGAAAAATATATGAGTCAGAAACAGGGATGAACCGTAACAGGGTCCCGGTCCATATATAATGACCCTCCAGGAAACTGCCTCGTCCCAGATTCAGTGATTTACAAGAAAAATATCTGAATCAGATACAGGGATAAACCGTAACAGGGTCCCGCTCCAGATATAGTGACTCTCCAGGAAACTGTCTCGTCCCAGATTCAGTGATCTACAAGAAGAATATATGAGTCAGAAATAAGGATGAACCGAAACAAGGTCCCGGAACAGATATAGTGACTCACCAGGAAACTGTCTCGTCCCAGATTCAGTGATCTACAAGAAAAATATCTGAGTCAGAAACAGGGATGAACCGAAACAGGGTCCCGGTACAGATATAGTGACTTACCAGGAAACTGTCCCGTCCTTGATTCAGTAATCTACACGAAAATATCTGAGTCAGAAACAGGGATGAACCGAAACAGGGTCCCGGTCCAGATATAGTGACTCTCCAAGAAACTGTCTCATCCCATATTCAGTGATCTACAAGAAAAATATCTGAGTCATAAACAGGGATGAACCGAAACAGGGTCCCGGTACAGATATAGTGACTTACCAGGAAACTGTCCCGTCCCTGATTCAGTAATCTACACGAAAATATCTGAGTCAGAAACAGGGATGAACCGAAACAGGGTCCCGGTCCAGATATAATGACTCTCCAAGGAACTGTCTCATCCCATATTCAGTGATCTACAAGAAAAATATCTGAGTCATAAACAGGGATGAACCGAAACATGGTCCCGGTACAGATATAGTGACTTACCAGGAAACTGTCCCGTCCCTAATTCAGTAATCTACACGAAAATATCTGAGTCAGAAACAGGGATGAACCGAAACAGGGTCCCGGTCCAGATATAGTGACTCTCTAGGAAACTGTCTCTTCCCATATTCAGTGATCTACAAGAAGAATATCTGAGTCAGAAACAGAGATGAACCGAAACAGGGTCCCGGTCCAGATATAGTGACTTACCAGGAAACTGTCCCGTCCCTGATTCAGTGATCTACACGAAAAATATCTTAGTCAGATACAGGAATGAACCGTAACAGGGTCCCAGTCCAGATATTGATGCGTTCGCGTACCCGAAGGATCGAAACGGAGTGTCTGGATACGAAACTGTGGGATGACCTTGGTTATCTCAATAGGGTGAACCCTTAGCAAGGAAGGATCCTTGGTAAGTTCAAGTTCAAGTTCTTTGCCCAAGAACAACAGGGAAGCTCTCAATCCAGAGAAACTCAATAATTCAAAAAACTGAATACTATTAATCTCCAAAACTGTTTTGCAAAGGCATACACGAATTCCTTATATAGGCAATTCGGCTAGGAGGCTACAAGCTATGATGGATCCTCTAAGAAAGTTAATAAAACCCTAATACCCAGTTTGGCCCATAGATATAAAGGCCCAAAATATTAAAAACGAATTTAAAACTAATTAAACGTTTTGGCCCATAAACATAAAAGCCCAAAAATAAAACTAATTAAATTAAACATTATTTTTGGCCTACTCCAAACTTGGGCTCCCAGCTGGCCCATGTGCACCTTCTACAAGAGACAGATAAGTGATCCATCTCAACTCTGAACTTGGCCCAGCTGCTCTTTCTTTGGTCTGCACCTCTTGGACTAGGCTAAACAATGCCTCTCTCACACGCTTAGCTCTGCTTCTAGTCATCGGGCCTCCAACTCCAAGCAAGGGATTATGAACACTCCTAGGGTTAGGGCATGTAGCAAGCTGATTCGCATCAGATATAGTGACTCTCCATGAAACTGTCTCGTCCCAGATTCAGTGATCTACAAGAAAAATATCTGAATCAGATACAGGGATGAACCGAAACAGGGTCCCGGAAAAGATATAGTGACTCACCAAGAAATTGTCTCGTCCCTGATTCAGTGATTTGCAAGAAAAATATCCGAGCCAGAAAAAGAGATGAACCAAAACTGGGTCCCGGTCGAAATATAGTGACTTACCAGGAAACTACCTAGTCACTGATTCAGTGATCTACACGAAAAATATCTG
>QAOA01003279.1:175812-186228 GCA_003255065.1 Cercis canadensis | reverse complement strand
CGTCCCAGATTCAGTGATCTACAAGAAAAATATCTGAGTCAGAAACAAGGATGAACCGAAACAGGGTCCCGGAACAGATATAGTGACTCACCAGGAAACTGTCTCGTCCCAGATTCAGTGATCTACAAGAAAAATATCTGAGTCATAAACCGAAACAGGGTCCCGGTACAGATATGTGACTTACCAGGAAATTGTCCCATCCCTGATTCAGTAATCTACACGAAAATATCTGAGTCAGAAACAGGGATGAACCGAAACAGGGTCCCGGTCCAGATATAGTGACTCTCTAGGAAACTGTCTCTTCCCATATTCAGTGATCTACAAGAAGAATATCTGAGTCAGAAACAGCGATGAACCGAAACAGGGTCTCGGTCCAGATATAGTGACTTACCAGGAAACTGTCCCGTCCCTGATTCAGTGATCTACCCGAAAAATATCTTAGTCAGATACACGAATGAACCGTAACAGGGTCCCAGTCCAGATATAGTGACTCTCCAGGAAACTGTCTCGTCCCAGATTCAGTGATCTACAAGAAAAATATCTGAGTCAGAAACAGGGATGAACCGAAACAGGGTCCCGGAACAGATATAGTGACTCACCAGGAAATTGTCTCGTCCCTGATTCAGTGATCTGCTAGAAAAATATCCGAGTCAGAAACAGGGATGAACCGAAACAGGGTCCCGGTCCAGATATAGTGACTTACCAGGAAACTGTCCCGTCCTTGATTCAGTGATCTACACGAAAAATATCTGAGTCAAAAACAGGGATGAACCGAAACAGGGTCCCGGAACAGATATAGTGACTCACCAGGAAATTGTCTCGTCCCTGATTCAGTGATTTGCAAGAAAAATATCCGAGCCAGAAAAAGGGATGAACCAAAACTGGGTCCCGGTCGAAATATAGTGACTTACCAGGAAACTACCTAGTCACTGATTCAGTGATCTACACGAAAAATATCTGTGTCAGAAACAGGGATGAACCGGAACAGGTTCCCGCAACAGATATAGTGACTTACAGGGAAACTGTCCCGTCCCTGATTCAGTGATCTACACGAAAAATACTTGAGTCAGAAAGGTGGATGAACCGAAATAGGGTCCCGGAACAGATACAGTGACTCACCAGGAAACTGTCCCGTCCCTGATTCAGTGATCTACACGAAAAATATCTGAGTCAGAAACAGGGATGAACCGAAACAGGGTCCCGGAACAGATATAGTGACTCACCAGGAAACTATCTCGTCCCAGATTTAGTGATCTACAAGAAAAATATATGAGTCAGAAACAGGGATGAACCGAAACAGGGTCCCGGTCCAGATATAGTGACTTACCAGGAAACTGTCCCGTCCCTGATTCAGTTATCTACACGAAAGATATCTGAGTCAGATACAGGGATGAACCGTAACAGGGTCCCGCTCCAGATATAGTGACTCTCCAGGAAACTGTCTCGTCCCAGATTCAGTGATCTACAAGAAAAATATCTGAGTCAGAAACAGGGATGAACCGAAACAGGGTCCCGGTCCAGATATAGTGACTCTCCAGGAAACTGTCTCGTCCCAGATTCAGTGATCTACAAGAAAAATATCTGAGTCAGAAACAGGGATGAACCGAAACAGGGTCCCGGTCCAGATATAGTGACTCTCCAGGAAACTGTCTCGTCCCAGATTCAGTGATCTACAAGAAAAATATCTGAGTCAGAAACAGGGATGAACCGAAACAGGGTCCCGGTCCAGATATAGTGACTCTCCAGGAAACTGTCTCGTCCCAGATTCAGTGATCTACAAGAAAAATATCTGAGTCAGAAACAGGGATGAACCGAAACAGGGTCCCGGTCCAGATATAGTGACTCTCCAGGAAACTGTCTCGTCCCAGATTCAGTGATCTACAAGAAAAATATCTGAGTCAGAAACAGGGATGAACCGAAACAGGGTCCCGGTCCAGATATAGTGACTCTCCAGGAAACTGTCTCGTCCCAGATTCAGTGATATACAAGAAAAATATCTGTGTCAGAAACAGGGATGAACCGAAACAAGGTCCCGGAACATATATAGTGACTTACCAGGAAACTGTCTCGTCCCTTATTAAGTGATCTGCAAGAAAAATATCTGAGTCAGAAACAAGGATGAACCGAAACAGGGTCCCGGTCCAGATATAGTGACTCTCCAGGAAACTGTCTCGTCCCAGATTCAGTGATCTACAAGAAAAATATCTGAGTCAGAAACAGGGATGAACCAAAACAGGGTCCCGGTCCAGATATAGTGACTTACCAGGAAACTATCCCGTCCCTGATTCAGTGATTTACATGAAAAATATCTGAGTCAGAAACGAGGATGAACCGAAACAGGGTCCCGGAACAGATATAGTGACTCACCAGGAAACTGTCTCGTCCCAGATTCAGTGATCTACAAGAAAAATATCTGAGTCACAAACAGCGATAAAGCGAAACAGGGTCCCGGTCCAGATATAGTGACTTACCAGGAAACTGTCCCGTCCCTGATTCAGTGATCTACACGAAAAATATCTGAGTAAGATACAGGGATGAACGGTAACAGGCTCCCAGTCCAGATATAGTGACTCTTCAGGAAACTGTCTCGTTCCAGATTCACTGATCTACAAGAAAAATATCTGAATCAGATACAGGGATGAACCGTAACAGGGTCCCGCTCCAGATATTGTGACTCTCCAGGAAACTGTCTCGTCCCAGATTCAGTGCTCTACAAGAAAAATTTCTGAGTCAGAAACAGGGATAAACCGAAACAGGGTCCCGGTCCAGATATAGTGACTCTCCAAGAAACTGTCTCGTCCCAAATTCATTGATCTACAAGAAAAATATCTGAGTCATAAAGAGGGATGAACCGAAACAGGGTCCCGGTCCAGATATAGTGACTTACCAGGAAACTGTCCCTTCCCTGGATCAGTAATCTACACGAAGAATATCTGAGTCAGAAACAGGGATGAACCGAAACAGGGTCCCGGTCCATATATTGTGACTCTCTAGGAAACTGTCTCTTCCCAGATTCAGTGATCTATACGAAAAATGTCTCAGTCAGAAACAGGGATGAACCGAAACAGGGTCCCGGTCCAGATATAGTGACTCTCTTGGAAACTGTCTCTTCCCAGATTCAGTAATCTACAAGAAGAATATCTGAGTCAGAAACAGGGATGAACCGAAACAGGTTCCCAGTCCAGATATAGTGACTTACCAGAAAACTGTCCAGTCCCTGATTCATTGATCTACACGAAAAATATCTGAGTGTGAAACAGTGATGAACCGAAACAGGGTCCCGGAACAGATATAGTAACTCAACAGGAAATTGTCTCGTCCCTGATTCAGTGATTTGCAAGAAAAATATCCGAGCCAGAAAAAGGGATGAACCAAAACTGGGTCCCGGTCGAAATATAGTGACTTACCAGGAAACTACCTAGTCGCTGATTCAGTGATTTACACGAAAAATATCAGAGTCAGAAACAGGGATGAACCGGAACAGGGTCCCGCAACAGATATAGTGACTTACAGGGAAACTGTCCCGTCCCTGATTCAGTGATCTACAAGAAAAATATCTGAGTCAGAAACAGGGATGAACCGAAACAGGGTCCCGGAACAGATATAGTGACTCACCAGGAAATTGTCTCGTCCCTGATTCAGTGATTTGCAAGAAAAATATCCGAGCCAGAAAAAGGGATGAACCAAAACTGGGTCCCGGTCGAAATATAGTGACTTACCAGGAAACTACCTAGTCACTGATTCAGTGATTTACACGAAAAATATCTGAGCCAGAAACAGGGATGAACCGGAACAGGGTCCCGCAACAGATATAGTGACTTACAGGGAAACTGTCCCGTCCCTGATTCGGTGATCTACACGAAAAATATCTGAGACAGAAAGGTGGATGAACCGAAACAGGGTCCCGGAACAAATATAGTGACCTACCAGGAAACTGTCTCGTCCCAGATTCAGTGATCTACAAGAAAAATATCTGAGTCAGAAACAGGGATGAACCGAAACAGGGTCCCGGTCAAGATATCGTGACTCTCCAAGAAACTGCCTCGTCCAAGATTCAGTGATCTACAAGAAAAATATATGAGTCAAAATCTACAAGAAAAATATCTGAGTCTGAAATAGCGATGAACCGAAACAGGGTCCAGGTCCAAATATAGTGACTTACCAGGAAACTGTCCCGTCCCTGATTCAGTGATCTACACGAAAAATATCTGAGTCAGATTCAGGGATGAACCGTAACAGGGTCCCGGTCCATATATAGTGACCCTCCAGGAAACTGCCTCGTCCCAGATTCAGTGATTTACAAGAAAAATATCTGAATCAGATNCTGTGTCAGAAAAAGGGATGAACCGAAACAAGGTCCCGGAACAGATATAGTGACTCACAAGGAAACTGTCTCGTCCCTTATTAAGTGATCTGCAAGAAAAATATCTGAGTCAGAAACAGGGATGAACCGAAACAGGGTCCCGGAACAGATATAGCGACTCAACAGGAAAATGTCTCGTCCCAGATTCAGTGATCTACAAGAAGAATATATGAGTCAGAAACAGGGATGAACCGAAACAAGGTCCCGGAACAGATATAGTGACTCACCAGGAAACTGTCTCGTCCCAGATTTAGCGATCTACAAGAAAAGTATCTGAGTCAGAAACAGGGATGAACCGAAACAGGGTCCCGGTCCAGATATAGTGACTTACCAGGAAACTGTACCGTCCCTGATTCAGTGATCTACACGAAAAATATCTGAGTCAGAAACAGGGATGAACCGAAACAGGGTCCCGGAACAGATATAGTGACTCACCAGGAAATTGTCTCGTCCCTGATTCAGTGATTTGCAAGAAAAATATCCGAGCCAGAAAAAGGGATGAACCAAAACTGGGTCCCGGTCGAAATATAGTGACTTACCAGGAAACTACCTAGTCACTGATTCAGTGATTTACAGGAAAAATATCTGAGTCAGAAATAGGGATGAACCGGAACAGGGTCTCGCAACAGATATAGTGACTTACAGGGAAACTGTCCCGTCCTTGATTCAGTGATCTACACGAAAAATATCTGAGACAGAAAGGTGGATTTAAACATAACAGGGTCCCGGTCCAGATATAGTGACTTACCAGGAAATTGTTTCTTCCCAGATTCAGTGATCTACAAGAAGAATATCTGAGTCAGAAACAGGGATGAACCGAAACAGGGTCCCGATCCAGATATAGTGACTCTCCAGGAAACTGTGTCTTCCCAGATTCAGTGATTTACAAGAAAAATATCTGAGTCAGAAACAGGGATGAACCGAAACAGGATTCCGGAACAGATATAGAGACTCTCCAGGAAACTGTCTCGTCCCAGATTCAGTGATCTACAAGAAAAATATCTGAGTCAGAAACAGGGATGAACCGAAACAGGGTCCCGGTCCAGATATAGTGACTCTCCAGGAAACTGTCTCGTCCCAGATTCAGTGATCTACAAGAAAAATATCTGAATCCGATACAGGGATGAACCGAAACAGGGTCCCGGTCCAGATATAGTGACTTACCAGGAAACTGTACCGTCCCTGATTCAGTGATCTACACGAAAAATATCTGAGTAAGAAACAGGGATGAACCGAAATAGGGTCCCATAACATATATAGTGACTCAACAGGAAACTGTCTTGTCCCAGATTCTGTGATCTACAAGAAAAATATCTGAGTCAAAAACAGTGATGAACCGAAACAGGGACCCGGTCCAGATATATTGACTTACCGGGAAACTGTCCCGTCCTTGTTTCAGTGATCTACAAGAAAAATATCTGAGTCAGAAACAGGGATGAACCGAAACAGGGTCCCGGTCCAGATATAGTGACTCTCCAGGAAACTGTCTCGTCCCAGATTCAGTGATCTACAAGAAAAATATCTGAGTCAGAAACAGCGATGAACCGAAACAGGGTCCCGGTCCAGATATAGTGACTTACCAGGAAACTGTCCCGTCCCTGATTCAGTGATCTACAAGAAAAATATCTGAGTCAGAAACAGGGATGAACCGTAACAGGGTCCCGGTCCAGATATAGTGACTCTCCAGGAAACTGTCTCGTCCCAGATTCAGTGATCTACAAGAAAAATATCTGAATCAGATACAGGGATGAACCGTAACAGGGTCCCGGTCCAGATATAGTGACTCTCCAGGAAACTGTCTCGTCCCAGATTCAGTGATCTACAAGAAAAATATCTGATTCAGATACAGGGATTAACCGAAACAGGGTCCCGGTCCAGATATAGTGACTTACCAGGAAACTGTACCGTCCCTGATTCAGTGATATATATGAAAAATATCTGAGTCAGAAACAGGGATGAACCGTAACAGGGTCCCGATCCAGATATAGTGACTCTCCAAGAAACTGTCTCGTCCCAGATTCAGTGATCTACAAGAAAAATATCTGAATCAGATACAGGGATGAACCGTAACAGGGTCCCGGTCCAGATATAGTGACTCTCCAGGAAACTTTCTCGTCCCAGATTCAGTGATCTACAAGAAAAATATCTGAGTCAGAAACAGGGATGAACAGAAGCAGGGTCCCGGTCCAGATATAGTCACTCTCCAAGAAACTCTCTCGTCCCAGATTCAGTTATCTACAAGAAGAATATCTGAGTCAGAAACAGGGATGAACCGAAACAGGGTCCCGGTCCAGATATAGTAACTCTCTAGGAAACTGTTTCGTCCCAGATTCAGTGATATACAAGAAAAATATCTGTGTCAGAAACAGGGATGAACCGAAACAAGGTCCCGGAACAGATATAGTGACTCTCCAGGAAACTGTCTCGTCCCAGATTCAGTGATCTACAAGAAAAATATCTGAGTCAGAAACAGCGATGAACCGAAACAGGGTCCCGGTCCAGATATAGTGACTTACCAAGAAACTGTCCCGTCCCTTATTCAGTGATCTACAAGAAAAATATCTGAGTCATAAACAGGGATGAACCGAAACAGGGTCCCGGTCCAGATATATTGACTTACCGGGAAAATGTCCCGTCCCTGATTCAGTGATCTACACGAAAAATATCTGAGTCAGATACAGGGATGAATCGTAACAGGGTCCCGGTCCAGATATAGTGACTCTCCAAGAAACTACCTCGTCCCAGATTCAGTGATCTACAAGAAAAGTATCTGAACTAGATACAGGGATGAACCGTAACAGGGTCCCACTCCAGATATAGTGACTCTGTAGGAAACTGTCCCGTCCCTGATTCAGTAATCTACAAGAAAAATATCTGAGTCAGAAACAGGGATGAACCGAAACAGGGTCCCGGAACAGATATAGTGACTCAACAGGAAACTGTCTCGTCCCAGATTCAGTGATCTACAAGAAAAATATCTGAGTCAGAAACAGCGATGAACCGAAACAGGGTCCCGGTCCAGATATAGTGACTTACCAGGAAACTGTACCGTCCCTGATTCAGTGATCTACATGAAAAATATCTGAGTCAGAAACAGGGATGAACCGTCACAGGGTCCCGGTCCAGATATAGTGACTCTCCAAGAAACTGTCTCGTCCCAGATTCAGTTATCTACAAGAAGAATATCTGAGTCAGAAACAGGGATGAACCGAAACAGGGTCCCGGTCCAGATCCAGATATAGTGACTCTCCAAGAAACTGTATCGTCCCAGATTCAGTTATCTACAAGAAGAATATCTGAGTCAGAAACAGGGATGAACCGAAACAGGGTCCCGGAACAGATATAGTGACTCAACAGGAAACTGTCTCGTCCAAGAATCAGTGATCTACAAGAAAAATATCTGAGTCAGAAACAACGATGAACCGAAACAGGGTCCCGGTCCAGATATAGTGACTCTCCAGGAAACTGTCTCGTCCCAGATTCAGTGATCTACAAGAAAAATATCTGAGTCAGAAACAGGGATGAACCGAAACAGGGTCCCGGTCCAGATATAGTGACTCTCCAGGAAACTGTCTCGTCCCAGATTCAGTGATCTACAAGAAAAATATCTGAGTCAGAAACAGGGATGAACCGAAACAGGGTCCCGGTCCAGATATAATGACTTACCAGGAAACTATCTCGTCCCAGATTTAGTGATCTACAAGAAAAATATCTGAATCAGATACAGGGATGAACCAAAACAGGGTCCCGGTCCAGATATAATGACTTACCAGGAAACTATACCGTCCCTGATTCAGTGATCTACAAGAAAAATATCTGAATCAGATACAGGGATGAACCGTAACAGGGTCCCGGTCCAGATATAGTGACTCTCCAGGAAACTGTCTCGTCCCAGATTCAGTGATCTACAAGAAAAATATCTGAGTCAGAAACAGGGATGAACCGTAACAGGGTCCCGGTCCAGATATAGTGACTCTCCAGGAAACTGTCTCGTCCCAGATTCAGTGATCTACAAGAAAAATATCTGAGTCAGAAACAGGGATGAACCGAAACAGGGTCCCGGTCCAGATATAGTGACTCTCCAGGAAACTGTCTCGTCCCAGATTCAGTGATCTACAAGAAAAATATCTGAGTCAGAAACAGGGATGAACCGAAACAGGGTCCCGGTCCAGATATAGTGACTCTCCAGGAAACTGTCTCGTCCCAGATTCAGTGATCTACAAGAAAAATATCTGAGTCAGAAACAGGGATGAACCGAAACAGGGTCCCGGTCCAGATATAGTGACTCTCCAGGAAACTGTCTCGTCCCAGATTCAGTGATCTACAAGAAAAATATCTGAGTCAGAAACAGCGATAAACCAAAACAGGGTCCCGTTCCAGATGTAGTGACTTACCAAGAAACTGTCCCGTCCCTTATTCAGTGATCTACAAGAAAAATATCTGAGTAATAAACAGGGATGAACCGAAACAGGGTCCCGGTCCAGATATAGTGAGTTACCAAGAAACTGTCCCGTCCCTGATTCAGTGATCTACACGAACAATATCTGTCTGTCTCGTCCCAGATTCAGTGATCTACAAGAAGAATATCTGAGTCCTAAACAGGGATGAACCGAAACAGGGTCCCGGTCCAGATATAGTGACTCTCCAGGAAATTGTCTCGTCCCAGATTCAGTGATCTACAAGAAAAATATCTGAGTCAGAAACAGGGATGAACCGAAACAGGGTCCTGGTCCAGATATAGTGACTCTCCAAGAAACTCTCTCGTCCCAGATTCAGCTATCTACAAGAAGAATATCTGAGTCAGAAACAGGGATGAACCGAATGGATGAACCGAAACAGGGTCCCGGTCCAGATATAGTGACTCTCCAGCGAACAGTCTCGTCCCAGATTCAGTGATATACAAGAAAATTATCTGTGTCAGAAACAGGGATGAACCGAAACAGGTTCCCGGTCCAGATATAGTGACTCTCCAGGAAACTGTCTCGTCCCAGATTCAGTGATCTACAAGAAAAATATCTGAGTCAGAAACAGCGATGAACCGAAACAGGGTCCCGGTCCAGATATAGTGATATACCAAGAAACTGTCTCGTCCCTTATTCAGTGATTTACAAGAAAATTAGTGACTCTCCAAGAAACTGTCTCGTTCCAGATTCAGTGATCTACAAGAAAAATATTTGAGTCATAAACAGGTATAAACCAAAACAGGGTCCCGGTCCAGATATAGTGACTTACCAGGAAACTGTTTCTTCCCAGATTCAGTGATCTACAAGAAGAATATCTGAGTCAGAAACAGGGATGAACCGAAACAGGGTCCCGATCCAGATATAGTGACTCTCCAGGAAACTGTCTCGTCCCAGATTCAGTGATATACAAGAAAAATATCTGTGTCAGAAACAGGGATGAACCGAAACAAGGTCCCGGAACAGATATAGTGACTCACCAGGAAACTGTCTCGTCCCAGATTCAGTGATCTACAAGAAAAATATCTGAGTCAGAAACAGGGATGAACCGAAACATGTTCCCGATTCATATATAGTGACTTACCAGGAAACTGTCTCGTCCCAGATTCAGTGATTTTCAAGAAAAATATCTGAGTCAGAAACAGGGATGAACCGAAACGGGGTCCCGGTCCAGATATAGTGACTCTCCAGGAAACTGTCTCGTTCCAGATTCATTGATTTACAAAAAAAATATTTGAGACATGAACAGGGATGAACCAAAACAGGGTCCCGGTCCAGATATAGTGACTTCAGGGTCCCGGTCCAAATATAGTGACTTACCAGGAAACTGTCCCGTTACTGATTCAGTCATCTACACGAAAAAAATCTGAGTCAGATACAGGGATGAACCGTAACAGGGTCCCGGTCCAGATATAGTGACTCTCCAAGAAACTGCCTCGTCCCATATTCAGTGATCTACAAGAAAAGTATCTGAACCAGATACAGGGATGAACCGTAATAGGGTCCCACTCCAGATATAGTGACTCTCCAGGAAACTGTCCCGTCCCTGATTCAGTAATCTACACGAAAAATATCTGAGTCAGAAACAGGGAT
>QAOA01003279.1:137614-175747 GCA_003255065.1 Cercis canadensis | reverse complement strand
TACAAGAAAAATATCTGAATCAGATACAGGGATGAACCGAAACAGGGTCCCGGTCCAGATATAGTGACTTACCAGGAAACTTTACCGTCCCTGATTCAGTGATCTACACGAAAAATATCTGAGTCAGAAACAGGGATGAACCGTAACAGGGTCCCGGTCCAGATATAGTGACTCTCCAGGAAACTGTGTCGTACCAGATTCAGTTATGTACAAGAAAAATATCTGTGTCAGAAACAGGGATGAACAGTAACAGGGTCCCGCTCCAGATATAGTGACTCTCCAGGAAACTGTCTCCTCCCAGATTCGGTGATCTACAAGAAAAATATCTGAATCAGATACAGGGATGAACCGTAACAGGGTCCCGGTCCAGATATAGTGACTCTCCAGGAAACTACCTCGTTCCAGATTCAGTGATCTACAAGAAAAATATCTGAACCAGATACTCTCCAAGAAACTGTCTCGTCCCAGATTCAGTTATCTACAAGAATAATATCTGAGTCAGAAACAGGGTTTAACCGAAACAGGGTCCCGGTCCAGATATAGTGACTCTCCAGGAAACTGTCTCATCCCAGATTCAGTGATCTACAAGAAAAATATCTGAATCAGATACAGGGATGAACCGTAACAGGGTCCCCCTCCAGATATAGTGACTCTCCAGGAAACTGTCTCGTCCCAGATTCAGTGATGTACAAGAAAAATATCTGAGTCAGAAACAGCGATGATCCGAAACAGGGACCCGGTCCAGATATAGTGACTTACCAGGAAACTGTCCCGTCCCTTATTCAGTGATCTACAAGAAAAATATCTGAGTCATAAACAGGGATGAACCGAAACAGGGTACCGGAACAGATATAGTGACTCAACAGGAAACTGTCTCGTCCCAGATTCAGTGATCTACAAGAAAAATATCTGAGTCAGAAACAGCGATGAACCGAAACAGGGTCCCGGTCCAGATATAGTGACTTACCAGGAAACTGTCCCGTCCCTGATTCAGTGATCTACAAGAAAAATATCTGAGTCATAAACAGGGATGAACCGAAACAGGGTCCCGGTCCAGATATAGTGACTCTCCAGGAAATTGTCTCGTCCCAGATTCAGTGATCTACAAGAAAAATATCTGAGTCAGAAACAGGGATGAACCGAAACAGGGTCCCGGTCCAGATATAGTGACTCTCCAGGAAACTGTCTCGTCCCAGATTCAGTGATCTACAAGAAAAATATCTGAGTCAGAAACAGGGATGAACCGAAACAGGGTCCCGGTCAAGATATAGTGACTATCCAAGAAATTCTCTCGTCCCAGATTCAGTTATCTACAAGAAGAATATCTGAGGTCAGAAACAGGGATGAACCGAAACAGGGTCCCGGTCCAGATATAGTGACTCTCCAGCAAACTGTCTCGTCCCAGATTCTGTGATATACAAGAAAAATATTTGTGTCAGAAACAGGGATGAACCGAAACAGGGTCCCGGTCCAGATATAGTGACTCTCCAGGAAACTGTCTCGTCCAAGATTCAGTGATCTACAAGAAAAATATCTGAGTCAGAAACAGGGATGAACCGAAACAGGGTCCCATTCCAGATATAGTGACTCTCCATGAAACTGTCTCGTCCCAGATTCAGTGATCTACAAGAAAAATATATGACTCATAAACAGGGATGAACCAAAACAGGGTCCCGGTCCAGATATAGTGACTTACCAGGAAACTGTCCCGTCCCTGATTCAGTGATCTACACGAAAAATATCTGAGTCAGAAACAGGGATGAACCGTAACAGGGTCCCGGTCCAGATATAGTGACTCTCCGAGAAACTGTCTCGTCCCAGATGCAGTTATCTACAAGAAGAAAATCTGAGTCAGAAACAGGGATGAACCGAAACAAGGTCTCGGTCCAGATATAGTGACTCTCCAGGAAACTCTCTCGTCCCAAATTCAGTGATATACAAGAAAAATATATGTGTCAGAAACAGGGATGTCCCAGATTCAGTGACCTACAAGAAAAATATCTGAGTCAGAAACAGCGATGAACCGAAACAGGGTCCCGGTCCAGATATAGTGGCATACCAAGAAACTGTCCCGTCCCTTATTCAGTGATCTACAAGAAAAATATCTGAGTCATAAACAGGGATGAACCGAAACAGGGTCCCGGTCCAGTTATAGTGACTCTCGAGGAAATTGTCTCGTCCCAGATTCAGTGATCTACAAGAAAAATATCTGAGTCAGAAACAGGGATGAACTGAAACAGGGTCCCGGTCCAGATATAGTCACTCTCCAGGAAACTGTCTCGTCCCAGTTTCAGTTATCTACAAGAAGAATATCTGAGTCAGAAACAGGGATGAACCGAAACAGGGTCCCGGTCCAGATATAGTGACTCTCCAGGAAACTGTCTCGTCCCAGATTCAGGGATATACAAGAAAAATATCTGAGTCAGAAACAGAGATGAACCGAAACAGGGTCCCGGAACAGATATAGTGACTCAACAGGAAACTGTCTCGTCCCAGAATCAGTGATCTATAAGAAAAATATCTGAGTCAGAAACAGCGATCAACCGTAACAGGGTCCCGGTCCAGATATATTGACTTACCAGGAAACTGTACCGCCCTGATTCAGTGATATACGAGAAAAATATCTGTGTCAGAAACAGGGATGAACCGAAACAAGGACCTGGAACAGATATAGTGACTCTCCAGGAAACTGTCTCGTCCCAGATTCAGTGATCTACAAGAAAAATATCTGAGTCAGAAACAGCGATGAACCGAAACAGGGTCCCGGTCCAGATATAGTGACTTACCAGGAAACTGTCCCGTCCCTGATTCAGTGATCTACACGAAAAATATCTGAGTCAGATACAGGGATGAACCGTAACAGGGTCCCGGTCCAGATATAGTGCCTCTCCTGGAAACTGCCTCGTCCCAGATTCAGTGATCTACAAGAAAAATATCTGAGTCAGAAATGAACCGAAACAGGGTCCCGGAACAGATATAGTGACTTACCAGGAAACTGTCCCGTCCCTGATTCAGTGATCTACACGACAAATATCTTAGTCAGATACAGGGATGAACCGTAACAGGGTCCCGGTCCAGATATAGTGACTCTCCAGGAAACTGTCTCGTCCCAGATTCAGTAATCTATAAGAAAGATATCCTAATCAATTACAGGGATGAACCGTAACAGGGTCCCGCTCCAGATATAGTGACTCTCCAGGAAACTGTCTAGTCCCAGATTTAGTGATCTACAAGAAAAATATCTGAGTCAGAAACAGGGATGAACCGAAACAGGGTCCCGGTCCAGATATAGTGACTCTCCAAGAAACTGTCTCGTCCCAGATTCATTGATCTACAGGAAGAATATCTGAGTCAGAAGCAGGGATGAACCGAAACAGGGTCCCGGTCCAGATATAGTGACTCTCCAGGAAACTGTCTCGTCCCAGATTCAGTGATATACAAGAGAAATATCTATGTCAGAAACAGGGATGAACCGAAACAAGGTCCCGGAACAGATATAGTGACTCTCCAGGAAACTGTCTCGTCCCAGATTCAGTGATCTACAAGAAAAATAATTGAGTCATAAACAGTGATGAACCAAAACAGGGTCCCGGTCCAGATATAGTGACTTACCAGGAAACAGTCCCGTCCCTGATTCAGTAATCTACACGAAAAATATCTGAGTCAGATATAGGGATGAACCATAACAGGGTCCCGGTCCAGATATAGTGACTCTCCAGGAAACTGCCGCGTCCCAGATTCAGTGATCTACAAGAAAAATATCTGAATCAGATACAGGGATGAACCGTAACAGGGTCCCGCTCCAGATATAGTGACTCCAGGAAACTGTCTCGTCCCAGATTCAGTGATCTACAAGAAAAATATATGAGTCAGAAACAGGGATCAACCGAAACAAGGTCCCGGAACATATATAGTGACTCACCAGGAAACAGTCTCGTCCCAGATTCAGTGATCTACAAGAAAAATATCCGAGTCAGAAAAAGGGATGAATCGAAACAGGTTCCTGATTCATATATAGTGACTTACCAGGAAACTGTCTCGTCCCAGATTCAGTGATCTACAAGAAAAATATCTGAGTCAGAAACAGGAATGAACCGAAACAGGGTCCCGGTCCAGATATAGTGACTCTCCAGGAAATTGTCTCGTCCCAGATTCAGTGATCTACAAGAAAAATATCTGAGTCAGAAATAGGGATGAACCGAAATAGGGTCCCAGTCCAGATAAAGTGACTCTCCAGGAAACTGTCTCGTCCCAGATTCAGTGATATACAAGAAAAATATCTATGTCAAAAACAGAGATGAACCGAAACAAGGTCCCGGAATAGATATAGTGACTCTCCAGGTGGGTCCTGGTCCAGATATAGTGACTCTCCAGGAAACTGTCTCTTCCCAGATTCAATGATCTACAAGAAGAATATCTAAGTCAGAAACTGGGATGAAACGAAACAGGGTCCCGGTCCAGATATAGTGACTTTCCAGGAAACTGTCTTGTCCCAGATTCAGTGATATACAAGAAAAATATCTGTGTCAGAAACAGGGATGAACCGAAACAAGGTCCCGGAACAGATATAGTGACTCTCCAGGAAACTGTCTCGTCCCAGATTCAGTGATCTACAAGAAAAATATCTGAGTCAGAAACAGGAATGAACCGAAACAGGGTCCCGGTTCAGATATAGTGACTCTCCAGGAAATTGTCGCGTCCCAGATTCAGTGATTTACAAGAAAAATATTTGAGTCATAAACAGGGATGAACCAAAACAGGGTCCCGGTCCAGATATAGTGACTTACCAGGAAACAGCCCGTCCCTGATTCAGTAATCTACACGAAAAATATCTATGTCAGATATAGGGATGAACAGTAACAGGGTCCCGGTCCAGATATAGTGACTCTCCAGGAAACTGCCTCGTCCCAGATTCAGTGATCTACAACAAAAATATCTGAATCAGATACAGGGATGAACCGTAACAGGGTCCCGCTCCAGATATAGTGACTCTCCAGGAAACTGTCTCGTCCCAGATTCAGTGATCTACAAGAAAAATATCTGAGTCAGAAACAGGAATGAACCGAAACAGGGTCCCGGTCCAGATATAGTGACTCTCCAGGAAATTGTCTCGTTCCAGATTCAGTGATCTACAAGAAAAATATGAGTCTGAAACAGGGATGAACCGAAACAGGGTCCCGGTCCAGATATAGTGACTCTCTAGGAAACTGTCTCATCCCAGATTCAGTGATCTACACGAAAAATATTTGAGTCAGAAATAGCGATGAATCGAAACAGGGTCCCGGTCCAAATATAGTGACTCCCCAGGAAACTGTCCCGTCCCTGATTCAGTGATCTACACGAAAAATATCTGAGTCAGATACAGGGATGAACCGTAACAGGGTCCCGGTCCAGATATAGTGACTCTCCAAGAAACTGCCTCGTCCCAGAGTCAGTGATCTACAAGAAAAGTATCTGAACCAGATACAGGGATGAACCGTAACAGGGTCCCACTCCAGATATAGTGACTCTCCAGGAAACTGTCCCGTCCCTGATTCAGTAATCTACACGAAAAATATCTGAACCAGATACAGGGATGAACCGAAACAGGGTCCCGGAACAGATATAGTGACTCAACAGGAAACTGTCTCGTCCCAGATTCAGTGATCTACAAGAAAAATATCTGAGTCAGAAACAGGGATGAACCGAAACAGGGTCCCGGTCCAGATATAGTGACTCTCCAGGAAACTGTCTCGACCCAGATTCAGTGATATACAAGAAAAATATCTGAGTCAGAAACAGGGATGAACCGAAACAGGGTCCCGGAACAGATATAGTGACTCAACAGGAAACTGTCTCGTCCCAGAATCAGAGATCTACAAGAAAAATATCTGAGTCAGAAACAGCGATGAACCGAAACAGGGTCCCGGTCCAGATATAGTGACTTACCAGGAAACTGTACCGTCCCTGATTCAGTGATCTACACGAAAAATATCTGAGTCAGAAACAGGGATGAACCGTAACAGGGTCCCGGTCCAGATATAGTGACTCTCCAGGAAACTGTCTCGTCCCAGATTCAGTGATCTACAAGAAAAATATCTGAATCAGAAACAGGGATGAACCGAAACAGGGTCCCGGTCCAGATATAGTGACTTACCAGGAAACTGTACCGTCCCTGATTCAGTGATCTACACGAAAAATATCTGAGTCAGAAACAGGGATGAACCGTAACAGGGTCCCGGTCCAGATATAGTGACTCTCCAGGAAACTGTCTCGTCCCAGATTCAGTGATCTACACGAAAAATATCTGAGTCAGAAACAGGGATGAACCGAAACAGGGTCCCGGTCCAGATATAGTGACTCTCCAGGAAACTAACTCGTCCCAGATTCAGTGATCTACAAGAAAAATATCTGAGTCAGATACAGGGATGAACCGTAACAGGGTCCCGGTCCAGATATAGTGACTCTCCAGGAAACTGTCTCGTCCCAGATTCAGTGATCTACAAGAAAAATATCTGAATCAGATACAGGGATGAACCGAAACAGGGTCCCGGTCCAGATATAGTGACTTACCAGGAAACTGTACCGTCCCTGATTCAGTGATCTACACGAAAATTATCTGAGTCAGAAACGGGGATGAACCGTAACAGGGTCCCGATCCGGATATAGTGACTCTCCAAGAAACTCTCTCGTCCCAGATTCAGTTATCTACAAGAAGAATATCTGAGTCAGAAACAGGGATGAACCGAAACAGGGTCCCGGTCCAGATATAGTGACTCTCCAGGAAACTGTCTCGTCCCAGATTCAGTGATATACAAGAAAAATATCTGTGTCAGAAACAGGGATGAACCGAAACAAGGTCCCGGTCCAGATATAGTGACTCTCCAGGAAACTGTCTATTCCCAGATTTAGTGATCTACAAGAAGAATATCTGAGTCAGAAACAGGGATGAACCGAAACAGGGTCCCGGTCCAGATATAGTGACTCTCCAGGAAACTGTCTCGTCCCAGATTCAGTGATCTACAAGAAAAATATCTGAGTCAAAAACAGGGATGAACCGAAACAGGGTCCCGATTCATATATAGTGACTTACCAGGAAACTGTCTCGTCCCAGATTGGGTGATCTACAAGAAAAATATCTGAGTCAGAAACAGGTATGAACCGAAACAGGGTCCCGGACCAGATATAGTGACTCTCCAGGAAACTGTCTCGTCCCAGATTCAGTGATCTACAAGAAAAATATCTGAGTCAGAAACAGGGATGAACCGAAACAGGGTCCCGGTCCAGATATAGTGACTCTCCAAGAAACTGTCTCGTCCCAGATTCAGTGAAGTACAAGAAAAATATTTGAGTCATAAATATGGATGAACCAAAACAGGGTCCCAGTCCCGAAATAGTGACTTACTAGGAAACTGTCCCGTCCCTGATTCAGTAATCTACACGAAAAATATATGAGTCAGAAACAGGGATGAACCGAAACAGGGTCCCGGTCCAGATATAGTTACTCTCCCGGAAAATATCTCTTCCCAGATTCAGTGATCCACAAGAAAAATATCTGAGTCAGAAACAGGGATGAACCGAAACAGGGTCCCGGTGCAGATATAGTGACTCTCTAAGAAACTGTCTCGTCCCAGATTCAGTGATCTACAAGAAAAATATCTGAGTAAGAAACAGGGATGAACCAAAACAGGGTCCCGGTCCAGATATAGTGACTCTCCAAGAAACTGTCTCGTCCCAGATTCAGTGATCTACAAGAAAAATATCTGAGTCTTAAACAAGGATTAACGGAAACAGGGTCCCGGTCCAGATGTAGTGACTTACCAGGAAACTGTCCCGTCCCTGATTCAGTAATCTACACGAAAAATATCTGAGTCAGAAACAGGGATGAACCGAAACAGGGTCCCATTCCAGATATAGTGACTCTCTAGGAAACTGTCTCTTCCTAGATTCAGTGATCTACAAGAAGAATATCTAAGTAAGAAACAGGGATGAACCGAAACAGGGTCCCGGTCCAGATATAGTGACTCTCTAAGGAACTGTCTCGTCCCAGATTCAGTGATCTACAAGAAACATATCTGAGTCAGAAACAAGGATGAACCAAAACAGGGTCCCGGTCCAGATATAGTGACTCTCCAAGAAACTGTCTCGTCCCAGATTCAGTGATCTACAAGAAAAATATCTGAGTCAGAAATAGGGATGAACCGAAACAGGGTCTCGGTCCAGATATAGTGACTCTCCAGGAAACTGTCTCGTCCCAGATTCAGTATCTACAAGAAAAATATTTGAATCAGATACAGGGATGAACCGTAACAGGGTCCCGGCCCAGATATAGTGACTCTCCAGGAAACTGTCTCGTCCCAGATTCAGTGATCTACAAGAAAAATATCTGAGTCAGAAACAGGGATGAACGAAATAGGGTCCCGATTCATATATAGTGACTTACCAGGAAACTGTCTCGTCCCAGATTCAGTGATCTACAAGAAAAATATCTGAGTCAGAAACAGGGATGAACCGAAACAGGGTCCCGGTCCAGATATAGTGACTCTCCAGGAAGCTGTCTGGTCCCAGATTGAGTGATTTACAAGAAAAATATCTGAGTCAGAAACAGGGATGAACCGAAACAGGGTCCCGATCCTGATATAGTGACTCACCAGGAAATTGTCTCGTCCCTGATTCAGTGATTTGCAAGAAAAATATCCGGGTCAGAAACAGGGATGAACCGAAACAGGGTCCCGGAACAGATATAGTGACTCACCAGGAAATTGCCTCGTCCCTGATTCAATGATTTGGAAGAAAAATATCCGAGCCAGAAAAAGGGATGAACCAAAACTAAGTCCCGGTCCAAATATAGTGACTTACCAGGAAACTATCCAGTCACTGATTCAGTGATCAACACGAAAAATATATGAGTCAGAAACATGGATAAACCGGAACAGGGTCCCGGAACAGATATAGTGACTTACAGGGACATTATCCCGTCCCTGATTCAGTGATCTACACGAAAAATATCTGAGTCAGAAACATAGATGAACCGAAACAGGGTCTCGGAACAGATATAGTGACTCAACAGGAAACTGTCTCGTCCCTGATTCAGTGATATACACGAAAAATATCTGAGTCAGAAACAGGGATGAACCGAAACAGGGTCCCGGTCCAGATATAGTGACTCTCCAAGAAACTGTCTCGTCCCAGATTCAGTGATCTACAAGAAAAATATCTGAGTCAGAAACAGCGATGAACCGAAACAGGGTCCCGGTCCAAATATAGCGACTTACCAGGAAACTGTCCCATCCCTGATTCAGTGATCTACACGAAAAATATCTGAGACAGATACAAAGATGAACCGTAACAGGGTCCCGGTCCAGATATAGTGACTCTCCAGGAAACTGTCTCCTCCCAGATTCAGGGATCTACAAGAAAAATATCTGAATCAGATACAGGGATGAACCGTAAAAGGATCCCGCTCCAGATATAGTGACTCTCCAGGAAACTGTCTCATCCCAGATTCAGTGATCTACAAGAAAAATATCTGAGTCAGAAACAGGGATGAACCGAAACAGGGTCCCGGTCCAGATATAGTGACTCTCCAGGAAATTGTCTCGTCCCAGATTCAATGATCTACATGAAAAATATCTGAGTCAGAAACAGGGATGAACCGAAACAGGGTCCCGGTCTAGATATAGTGACTCTCCAGGAAACTGTCTCGTCCCAGATTCAGTGATCTACAAGAAAAATATTTGAGTCATAAACATGGGTGAACCAAAATAGGGTCCCGGTCCAGATATAGTGACTTACCAGGAAACTGTCTCTTCCCAGATTCAGTGATCTACAAGAAAAATATCTGAGTCAGAAACAGGGATGAACCGAAACAGGGTCCCGGTTCATATATAGTGACTTACCAGGAAACTGTCTCTTCCTAGATTCAGTGATCTACAAGAAAAATATCTGCGTCAGAAACAGGGATGAACCGAATCAGGGTCCCGGTCCAGATATAGTGACTCTCCAAGAAAATGTCTCGTCCCAGATTCAGTGATCTACAAGAAAAATATCTGAGTCAGAAACAGGGATGAACCGAAACAGGGTCCCGGTCCAGATATAGTGACTCTCCAAGAAACTGTCTCGTCCCAGATTCAGTGATCTACAAGAAAAATATCTGAGTCAGAAACAGGGATGAACCAAAACAGGGTCCCGGTCCAGATATAGTGACTCTCAAAGAAACTGTCTCGTCCCAGATTCAGTGATCTACAAGAAAAATATCTGAGTCATAAACAGGGATTAACCGAAACAGGGTCCCGGAACAGATATAGTGACTTACCAGGAACCTGTCCCGTCCCTGATTCAGTAATCTACACGAAAAATATCTGAGTCAAAAACAGGGATGAACCGAAACAGGATCCCAGTCCAGATATAGTGACTCTCTAGGAAACTGTCTCTTCATAGATTCAGTGATCTACAAGAAGAATATCTGAGACAGAAACAGGGATGAACCGAAACAGGGTCCCGGTCCAGATATAGTGACTCTCCAGGAAACTGTCTCGTCCCAGATTCAGTGATATACAAGAAAAATATCTGTGTCAGAAACAGGGATGAACCGAAACAAGGTCCCGGATCAGATATAGTGACTCACCAGGAAACTGTCTCATCCCAGATTCAGTGATCTACTAGAAAAATATCTGTGTCAGAAACAGGGATGAACCGAAACAGGGTCCCGGTTCATATATAGTGACTTACTAGGAAACTGTCTCGTCCCAGATTCAGTGATCTACAAGAAAAATATCTGAGTCAGAAATAGGGATGAACCGAAACAGGGTCCCGGTCCAGATATAGTGACTCTCCAGGAAACTGTCTCGTCCCAGATTCAGTGATCTACAAGAAAAATATCTGAGTCAAAAACAGGGATGAACCGAAACAGGGTCCTGATTCATATATAGTGATTTACCAGGAAACTGTCTCGTCCCAGATTGAGTGATCTACAAGAAAAATATCTGAGTCAGAAACAGGAGTGAACCGAAACAGGGTCCCAGACCAGATATAGTGACTCTCCAGGAAACTGTCTCGTCCTAGATTCAGTGATCTACAAGAAAAATATCTTAGTCAGAAACAGGGATGAACCGAAACAGGGTCCCGGTCCAGATATAGTGACTCTCTAGGAAACTGTCTCGTCCCAAATTCAGTGAAGTACAAGAAAAATATTTTCATATATAGTGACTTACCAGGAAACTGTCTCGTCCCAGATTCAGTTGTTTACAAGAAAAATATCTGAGTCAGAAACAGGGATGAACCGAAACAGGGTCCCGATCCAGATATAGTGACTCTCCAGAAAACTATCTTGTCCCAGATTCAGTAATCTACAAGAAAAATATCTGAGTCAGAAACAGGGATGAACCGAAACAGGGTCCCGGTCCAGATATAGTGACTCTCCAGGAAACTGTCTCGTGACAGATTCAGTGATCTATAAGAAAAATATTTGAGTCATAAACAGGGATGAACAAAAACAGGGTCCCAGTCCAGATATAATGACTTACCAGGAAACTGTCCCGTCCCTGATTCAGTAATCTACACGAAAAATATCTGTTTCTGAAACAGGGATGAACCGAAACAGGGTCCCGGTCCAGATATAGTGACTCTCCAGGAAACTGTCTCGTCCCAGATTCAGTGATCTACAAGAAAAATATCTGAGTCAGAAACAGGGATGAACTGAAACAGGGTCCCGGAAGAGATATAGTGACTCACTAGGAAGCTGTCTCGTTCTAGATTCAGTGATCTACAAGAAAATTATCTGAGTCAGAAATAGCGATGAACCGAAACAGGGTCTCGGTCCAAATATAGTGACTTACCAGGAAACTATCCCGTCCCTAATTCAGTGATCTACACGAAAAATATCTGAGTCAGATACTGGCATGAAACGTAACAGGGTCCCGGTCCAGATATAGTGACTCTCCAGGAAACTATCTTGTCCCAGATTCAGTGATCTACAAGAAAAATATCTGAATCAGATAAAGGGATGAACCGTAACAGGGTCCCGCTCCAGATATAGTGACTCTCCAGGAAACTGTCTCGTCCCAGATTCAGTGATATACAAGAAAAATATATGAGTCAGAAACAGGGATGAACCGAAACAAGGTCCCGGAACAGATATAGTGACTCACCAGGAAACTGTCTCGTCCCAGATTCAGTGATCTACACGAAAAATATCTGAGTCAGAAACAGGGATAAACCGGAACAGGGTCCAGCAACAGATATAGTGACTTACAGGGAAACTGTCACGTCCCTGATTTAGTGATCTACACGAAAAATATCTGAGTCAGAAAGGTGGATGAACCGAAACAGGGTCCCGGAACAGATATAGTGACTCACCAGGAAACTGTCTCGTCCCAGATTCAGTGATCTACAAGAAAAATATCTGAGTCAGAAACAGGGATGATCTGAAACAGGTTCCCGGAACAGATATAGTGACTCACCAGGAAACTGTCTCGTTCCAGATTCAGTGATCTACAAGAAAAATATCTGAGTCAGAAATAACGATGAACCGAAACAGGGTCTCAGTCCAAATATAGTGACTTACAGGGAAACTGTCACGTCCCTGATTCTGTGATCTACACGAAAAATATCTGAGTCAGAAAGGTGGATGAACCAAACAGGGTCCCGGAAAAGATATAGTGACTCACCAGGAAACTGTCTTTTACCAGGAAACTGTCCCTTCCCTGATTCAGTGATCTACAAGAAAATGTCTCGTCCCAGATTCAGTGATCTACAAGAAAAATATATGAGTCAGAAACAGGGATGAACCGAAACAAGGTCCCGGAACAGATATAGTGACTCATCTGGAAACTGTCTCGTCCCAGATTCAGTGATCTACAAGAAAAATATCTGAGTCAGAAACAGGGATGAACCGAAACAGGGTCCCGATTCATATATAGTGACTCTCCAGGAAACTGTCTCGTCCCAGATTCAGTGATCTACAAGAAAAATATATGAGTCAGAAACAGGGATGAACCGAAACAGGGTCCCGGTCCAGATATAGTGACTCTCCAGGAAACTGTCTCGTCCCAGATTCAGTGATCTACAAGAAAAATATCTGAGTCAGAAACAGGGATGAACCGAAACAGGGTCCCGGTCCAGATATAGTGACTTACCAGGAAACTGTCCCGTCCCTGATTCAGTAATCTACACGAAAAATTTCTGTTTCTGAAACAGGGAATAACCGAAACAGGGTCCCGGTCCAGATATGGTGACTCTCAAGGAAACTGTCGCTTCCCAGATTCAGTGATCTACAAGAAGAATATCTGAGTCAGAAACAGGCATGAACCGAAACAGGGTCCCGGTCCAGATATAGTAACTCTCCAGGAAATTGTCTCGTCCCAGATTCAGTGATAAACAAGAAAAATATCTGTCTCAGAAACAGGGAAGAACCGAAACAAGTTCCCGGAACAGATATAGTGACTCTCCAGGAAACTGTCTCGTCCCAGATTCAGTGATCTACAAGAAAAATATCTGAGTCAGAAACAGGGATGAACTGAAACAGGGTCCCGGAACAGATATAGTGACTCACTAGGAAACTGCATCGTTCTAGATTCAGTGATCTACAAGAAAATTATCTGAGTCAGAAATAAGAAAAATATTTGAGTCATAAACAGGGATGAACTAAAACGGGGTCTCAGTCCAGATATAATGACTTACCAGGAAACTGTACCGTCCCTGATTCAGTGATCTACACGAAAAATATCTGAGCCAGGCACAGGGATGAACCGTAACAGGGTCCCGGTCCAGATATAGTGACTCTCCAGGAAACTGTCTCGTCCCAGATTCAGTGATCTACAAGAAAAATATCTGAGTCAGAAACAGGGATGAATCGTAACAGGGTCCCGCTTCAGATATAGTGACTCTCTAGGAAACTTTCTCTTCCCAGATTCAGTGATCTACAAGAAGAATATCTGAGTCAGAAACAGGGATGAACAGAAACAGGGTCCCGGTCCAGATATAGTGACTCTCCAAGAAACTGTCTCGTCCCAGATTCAGTGATCTACAAGAAAAATATCTGAGTCATAAACGGGGATGAACCGAAACAGGGTCTCGGTCCAGATATAGTGACTTACCAGGAAACTGTCCCGTCCCTGATTCAATAATCTACACGAAAAATGTCTGAGTCAGAAACAGGGATGAACCGAAACAGGGTCCCGGTCCAGATTCGTCCCAGATTCAGTGATCTACAAGAAAAGTATCTGAGTCAGAAATAGGGATGCACTGAAACAGGGTCCCAGTCCAGATATAGTGACTCTCTAGGAAACTGTCTCTTCCCAGATTCAGTGATCTACAAGAAGAATATATGAGTCAGAAACAGGGATGAACCGAAACAGGGTCCTAGTCCAGATATAGTGAGTTACCAGAAAACTGTCCCGTCCCTGATTCAGTGATCTACACGAAAAATATCTAAGTGAGAAACAGGGATGAACCGAAACAGGGTCCCGGAACAGATATAGTGACTCACCAGGAAATTGTCTCGTCCCTGATTCACTGATTTGCAAGAAAAATATCCGAGCCAGAAAAAGGGATGAACCAAAACTGGGTCCCGGTCGAAATATAGTGACTTACCAGGAAACTGTACCGTCCTTGATTCAGGGATCTACACTAAAAATATCTGAGTCAGAAACAGCGATGAACCGAAACAGGGTCCCGGTCCAGATATAGGGACTTACCAGGAAACTGTCCCGTCCCTGATTCAATGATCTACAAGAAAAATATCTGAGTCAGAAACAAGGATGAACCGTAACAGGGTCCCGGTCCAGATATAGTGACTCTCCAAAAAACTGTCTCGTCCCAGATTCAGTGATCTACAAGAAAAATATCTGAGTCATAAACAGGGATGAACTGAAAAAGGGTCCCGGTCCAGATATAGTGACTTACCAGGAAACTGTCCCGTCCCTGATTCAGTAATCTACAAGAAGAATATCTGGTTCAGAAACAGGGTCCAAGTCCAGATATAGTGAGTTACCAGAAAACTCTCCCGTACCTGATTCAGTAATCTACACGAAAAATAACTGTGTCAGAAACAGGGATGTACCGAAACAAGGTCCCGGTCCAGATATACTGACTCTCCAGGAAACAGTCTCTTCCTAGATTCAGTGATCTACAAGAAGAATATCTTTGTCAAAAACAGGGATGAACCGAAACAGGGTCCCGGTCCAGATATAGTGACTCTCCAGGAAACTGTCTTGTCCCAGATTCAGTGATATACAAGAAAAATATCTTTGTCAGAAACAGGAATGAACTGAAACAGGGTCCCGGTCCTGATATAGTGACTCTCCAGGAAACTGTCCCGTCCCAGATTCAGTGATCTACAAGAAAAATATTTGAGTCAGAAACAGGGATTAACCGAAACAGGGTCCCGGTCCAGATATAGTGACTCTCTAGGAAACTGTCTCGTCCCAGATTCAGTGATATACAAGAAAAATATCTGTGTCAAAAACAGGGATGAACCGAAACAAGGTCCCGGAACAGATATAGTGACTCACCAGGAAACTGTCTCGTCCCAGATTCAGTGATCTACAAGAAAAATATCTGAGTCAGAAACAGGGATGAACCGAAACAGGGTCCCGGTCCAGATATAGTGACTCTCCAGGAAACTGTCTCTTCCCAGATTCAGTGATCTACAAGAAGAATATCTGAGTCAGAAACAGGGTCCCAGTCCAGATATAGTGAGTTACCAGAAAACTGTCCCGTCCCTGATTCAGTAATCTATACGAAAAATATCTGTGTCAGAAACAGGGATGAACTGAAACAGGGTCCCGGTCCAGATATACTGGCTCTCCAGGAAACTGTCTCTTCCCAGATTCAGTGATCTACTAGAAGAATATCTTAGTTAGAAACAGGGATGAACCGAAACAGGGTCCCGGTCCAGATATAGTGACTTACCAGGAAACTGTCTCGTCCCAGATTCAGTGATCTACAAGAAAAATATCTGAGTCAGAAACAGGGATGAACCGAAACAGGGTCCCGGTCCAGATATAGTGACTCTCCAGGAAACTGTCCCGTCCCAGATTCAGTGATATAAAAGAAAAATATTTGAGTCATAAACAGGGATGAATCAAAACAGGTTCCCGGTCCAGATATAGTGACTTACCAGGAAACTATCCCGTCCCTGATTCAGTAATCTACACGAAAAATATCTGAGTCAGAAACAGGGATGAACCGAAACAGGGTCCAGGTCCAGATATAGTGACTCTCCAGGAAACTGTCTCTTCCCAGATTCAGTGATCTACAACAAGAATATCTGAGTCAGAAACAGGGATTAACCGAAACAGGGTCCCGGTCCAGATATGGTGACTCTCCAGGAAACTGTCTCGTCCCAGATTCAGTGATATACAAGAAAAATATCTGTGTCAGAAACAGGGATGAACCGAAACAGGGTCCCAGTCCAGATATAGTGAGTTACCAGAAAACTGTCCCGTCCCTGATTCAGTGATCTACACGAAAAATATCTAAGTGAGAAACAGGGAAGAACCGAAACAGGGTCCCGGAACAGATATAGTGACTCACCAGGAAATTGTCTCGACCCTGATTCAATGATTTGCAAGAAAAATATCCGAGCCAGAAAAAGGGATGAACCAAAACTGGGTCCCGGTCGAAATACACGAAAAATATCTGAGTCAGAAACAGGGATGAACCGGAACAAGGTCCCGCAACAGATATAGTGACTTACAGGGAAACTGTCCCGTCCCTGATTCAGTGATCTACAAGAAAAATATTTGTGTCAGAAACAAGGATGAACCGAAACAAGGTCCCGGAACAGATATAGTGACTCACCAGGAAACTGTCTCGTCTCTTATTAAGTGATCTGCAAGAAAAATATTTGAGTCAGAAACAAGGATGAACCGATACAGGGTCCCGGTCCAGATATAGTGACTCTCCAGTAAACTGTCTCGTCCCAGATTCAGTGATCTACAAGAAAAGTATCTGAGTCAGAAACAGGGATGAACCGAAACAGGGTCCCGGTCCAGATATAGTGACTTACCAGGAAACTGTACCGTCCTTGATTCAGTGATCTACACGAAAAATATCTGAGTCAGTAAGAGGGATAAACCGAAACAGGGTCCCAGAACAGATATAGTGACTCAACAGGAAACTGTCTCGTCCCAGATTCAGTGATCTACAAGAAAAATTTCTGAGTCAGAAACAGCGATGAACTGACACAGGGTCCCGGTCAAGATATAGTGACTTACCAGGAAACTGTCCCGTCCCTGATTCAGTGATCTACACGAAAAATATCTGAGTCAGATACAGGGATGAATCGTAACAGGGTCCCGGTCCAGATAAAATGACTCTCCAGGAAACTGTCTCGTCCTAGATTCACTGATCTACAAGAAAAATATCTGAATCAGATACAGGGATGAACCGTAACAGGGTCTCGCCCCAAATATAGTGACTCTCCAGGACACTGTCTCGTCCTAGATTCAGTGATCTACAATATCTGAATCAGATACAGGGATGAACCGTAACAGGGTCCCGCTCCTGATATAGTGACTCTCCAGGAAACTGTCTCGTCCCAGATTCAGTGATATACAAAAAAAATATATGAGTCAGAAACAGGGATGAACCGAAACAAGGTCGCGGAACAGATATAGTGACTCATCAGGAAACTGTCTCGTCCCAGATTCAGTGATCTACAAGAAAAATATCTGAGTCAGAAACAGGGATGAACCGAAACAGGGTCTCGGTCCAGATATAATGACTCTCCAGAAAATTATATCGTCCCAGATTCAGTGATCTACAAGAAAAATATCTGAGTCAGAAACAGGGATGAACGGAAACAGGGTCCCGGTCCAGATATAGTGACTCTCCAGGAAACTGTCTCGTCACAGATTCAGTGATCTACAAGAAAAATATTTGAGTCATAAACAGGGATGAACCAAAACAGGGTCCCAGTCCAGATATAATGACTTACCAGGAAACTGTCCCGTCCCTGATTCAGTAATCTACACGAAAAATATCTGTTTCTGAAGCAGGGATGAACCGAAACAGGGTCCCGGTCCAGATATAGTGACTCTCCAGGAAACTGTCTCTTCCCTTATTCAGTGATCTACAAGAAGAATATCTGAGTCAGAAACAGGGATGAACCGAAACAGGTCCCGGTCCAGATATAGTGACTCTCCAGGAAACTGTCTCGTCCCAGATTCAGTGATCTACAAGAAAAATATCTGAGTCAGAAACAGGGATGAACCGAAACAGGGTCCCGGTCCAGATATAGTGACTCTCCAGGAAACTGTCTCGTCCCAGATTCAGTGATCTACAAGAAAAATATCTGAGTCAGAAACAGGGATGAACCGAAACAGGGTCCCGGTCCAGATATAGTGACTCTCCAGGAAACTGTCTCGTCCCAGATTCAGTGATCTACAAGAAAAATATCTGAGTCAGAAACAGGGATGAACCGAAACAGGGTCCCGGTCCAGATATAGTGACTCTCCAGGAAACTGTCTCGTCCCAGATTCTGTGATCTACAAGAAAAATATCTGAGTCAGAAACAGGGATGAACTGAAACAGGGTCCCGGAAGAGATATAGTGACTCACTAGGAAGTTGTCTCGTTCTAGATTCAGTGATCTACAAGAAAATTATCTGAGTCAGAAATAGCGATGAACCGAAACAGGGTCTCGGTCCAAATATAGTGACTTACCAGGAAACTGTCCCGTCCCTGATTTTGTGATCTACACGAAAAATATCTGAGTTAGATACTGGGATGAAACGTAATAGGGTCCCGGTCCAGATATAGTGACTCTCCAGGAAACTGTCTCGTCCCAGATTCTGTGATATACAAGAAAAATATCTGTGTCAGAAACAGGGATGAACCGAAACAGGGTCCCGGTCCAGATATAGTGACTTACCAGGGAACTGTCCCGTCCCTGATTCAGTAATCTACACGAAAATATCTGTGTCGAGAAATAGGGATGAACCGAAACAGGGTCCCGGTCCACATATAGTGACCCTCCAGGAAACTGTCTCTTCCCAGATTCAGTGATCTACAAGAAGAATATCTGAGTCAGAAACAGGGATGAACCGAAACAGGGTCCCGGTCCAGATATAGTGACTTACCAGGAAACTGTCCCGTCCCTGATTCAGAGATCTACACGAAAAAAAATCTGAGTCAGAAAAAGAGATGAACCGAAACAGGGTCCCGGAACAGATATAGTGACTCACCAAGAAACTGTCTCGTCCCAGATTCAGTGATCTACAAGAAAAATATCTGAGTCAGAAACAGGGATGAACCGAAACAGGGTCCCGGTCCAGATATAGTGACGCTCCAGGAAACTGTCTCGTCCCAGATTTTGTGATATACAAGAAAAATATCTGTGTCAGAGACAGGGATGAACCGAAACAGGGTCCCGGTCCAGATATAGTGACTTATTGAACCGAAACAAGGTCCCGGAACAGATATAGTGACTCTCCTGGAAGCTGTCTCGTCCCTGATTCAGTGATCTACAAGAAAAATATCTGAGTCAGAAACAGGGATGAACCGAAACAGGGTCCCGGTCCAGATATAGTGACTCTCCAGGAAACTGTCTCGTCCCAGATTCAGTGATCTACAAGAAAAAAATTTGACTCATAAACAGGGATGAACCAAAATAGGGTCCCGGTCCAGATATAGTGACTCTCCTGGAAACTGTCTCGTCCCAGATTCAGTGATCTACAAGAAAAATATCTGAATCAGATACAGAGATGAACCGTAACAGGGTCCGCTCCAGATATAGTGGCTCTCCAGGAAACTGTCTCGTCCCTGATTCAGTGATCTACACGAAAAATATCTGAGTCAGATATAGGGATGAACCGAAACAGGATCCCGGTCCAGATATAGTGACTCTCCAAGAAACTGTCTCGTCCCAGATTCAGTGATCTACAAGAAAAATATTTGAGTCATAAACAGGGATGAACCAAAACAGGGTCCCGGTCCAGATATAGTGACTTACCAGGAAACTGTCCCGTCCCTGATTCAGTAATCTACACGAAAAATATCTGTGTCTGAAACAGGGATGAACCGTAACAGGGTCCCGCTCCAGATATAGTGACTCTCCAGGAAACTGTCTCGTCCCAGATTCAGTGATCTACTAGAAAAATATATGAGTTAGAAACAGGGATGAACCGAAAAAAGGTCTCGGAACAGATATAGTGACTCACCAGGAAACTGTCTCGTCCCAGATTCAGTGATCTACACGAAAAATATCTGAGTCAGAAACAGGGATGAACCGGAACAGGGTCCCGCAACAGATATAGTGACTTCCAGGGAAACTGTCACGTCCCTGATTCAGTGATCTACACGAAAAATATCTGAGTTAGAAAGGTGGATGAATCGAAATAGGGTCCTGGAACAGATATAGTGACTCACCAGGAAACTGTCTCGTCCCAGATTCAGTGATCTACAAGAAAAATATCTGAGTCAGAAACAATGAACCGAAACAGGGTCCCGGTCCAGATATAGTGACTCACCAGGAAACTGTCTCGTTCCAGATTCAGTGATCTACAAGAAGAAAATCTGAGTCAGAAATAACGATGAACCGAAACAGGGTCTCAGTCCAAATATAGTGACTTACCAGGAAACTGTCCCTTCCCTGATTCAGTGATCTACACGAAAAATATCTGAGTCAGATACAGGGATGAACCGTAACAGGGTCCCGGTCCAGATATAGTGACTCTCCAGGAAACTGTCTCGTCCCAGATTCAGTGATCTACAAGAAAAATATCTGAGTCAGAAACAGGAATGAACTGAAACAGGGTCCCGGAACAGATATAGTGACTCACTAGGAAACTGCCTCGTTCTAGATTCAGGGATATACAAGAAAATTATCTGAGTCAGAAATAGCGATGAACCGAAACAGGGTCTCGGTCCAAATATAGTGACTTACCAGGAAACTGTCCCGTCCCTGATTCAGTGATCTACACGAAAAATATCTGAGTCAGATACTGGGATGAAACGTAACAGGGTCCCGCTCCAGATATAGTGACTCTCCAGGAAAATGTCTCGTCCCAGATTCAGTGATCTACAAGAAAAATATATGAGTCAGAAACAGGNAGGGATGAACTGAAACAGGGTCCCGGAACAGATATAGTGACTCACCAGGAAACTGTCTCGTTCCAGATTCAGTGATCTACAAGAAAAATATCTGAGTCAGAAAGAACGATGAACCGAAACAGGGTCTCAGTCCAAATATAGTGACTTACCTAAACAGGGTCTCAGACCAAATATAGTGACTTACCAGGAAACTGTCCTTTCCCTGATTCAGTGATCTACACGAAAAATATCTGAGTCTGATACAGGGATGAAACGTAACAGGGTCCCGGTCCAGATATAGTAACTCTCCAGGAAACTGTCTCGTCCCAGATTCAGTGATTTACAAAAAAAATATCTGAATCAGATACAGGGATGAACCGTAATAGGGTCCCGCTCCAGATATAGTGACTCTTCAGGAAACTGTCTCGTCCCAGATTCAGTGATCTACAAGAAAAATATATGAGTCAGAAACAGGGATGAACCGAAACAAGGTCCCGGAACAGATATAGTGACTCACCAGGAAACTGTCTCGTCCCAGATTCAGTGATCTACACGAAAAATATCTGAGTCAGAAACAGGGATGAACCGGAACAGGGTCCCGCAACAGATATAGTGACTTACCAGGAAACTGTCCCGTCCCTGATTCAGTAATCTACACGAAAAATATCTGTTTCTGAAACAGGGATGAACCGAAATAGGGTCCCGGTCCAGATATAGTGACTCTCCAGGAAATTGTCTCTTCCCAGATTCAGTGACCTACAAGAAGAATATCTGAGTCAGAAACAGGGATGAACCGAAACAGGGTCCCGGTCCAAATATAGTGACTCTCCAGGAAATTGTCTCGTCCCAGATTTAGTGATATACAAGAAAAATATCTGTCTCAGAAACAGGGATGAATCGAAACAAGGTCCCGGAACATATATAGTGACTCTCCGGGAAACTGTCTCGTCCCTGATTCAGTGATTTACAAGCAAAATATTTGAGTCATAAACAGGGATGAACCAAAACAGGGTCCCGGTCCAGATATAGTGACTTACCAGGAAACTGTACCGTCCCTGATTCAGTGATCTACACGAAAAATATCTGAGTCAGACACAGGGATGAACCGTAACAGGGTCCCGGTCCAGATATAGTGACTCTCCAGGAAACTGTCTCGTCCCAGATTCAGTGATCTACAAGAAAAATATCTGAGTCAGGAACAGGGATGAACCGAAACAGGGTCCCGGAACAGATATAGTGACTCACCAGGAAATTGTCTCGTCCCTGATTCAGTGATTTGCAAGAAAAATATCCGAGCCAGAAAAAGGAATAAACCAAAATTGGGTCCCGGTTGAAATATAGTGACTTACCAGGAAACTACCTAGTCACTGATTCAGTGATCTACACGAAAAATATCTGAGTCAGAAACAGGGATGAACCAGAACAGGGTCCCGCAACAGATATAGTGACTTACAGGGAAACTGTCCCGTCCCTGATTCAGTGATCTACACGAAAAATATCTGAGTCAGAAAGGTGGATGAACCGAAACAGGGTCCCGAAACAGATATAGTGACTCACCAGGAAACTGTGTCGTCCCAGATTCAGTGACCTACATCTTTTTATAGACTCAGTCTTTGTCCCTACTTGGCTTTGTCCCAGGGAGAACAGATATAGTGACTCACCAAGAAACTGTCTCGTTCCAGATTCAGTGATCTACAAGAAAAATATCTTAGTCAGAAATAGCGATGAACCGAAACAGTGTCTCGGTCCAAATATAGTGACTTACCAGGAAACTATCCCATCCCTGATTTAGTGATCTACACGAAAAATATCTGAGACAGATAAAGGGATGAACCGTAACAGGGTCCCGGTCCAGATATAGTGACTCTCCAGGAAACTGTCTCGTCCCAGATTCAGTGATTTACAAGAAAAATATCTGAATCAGATACAGGGATGAACCGTAACAGGGTCCCGCTCCAGATATAGTGACTCTCCAGGAAGCTGTCTCGACCCAGATTCAGTGATCTACAAGAAAAATATCTGAGTCAGAAACAGAGATGAACCGAAACAAGGTCCCGGAACAGATATAGTGACTCACCAGGAAACTGTCTCGTCCCAGATTCAGCGATCTACAAGAAAAATATCTGAGTCAGAAACAGGGATGAACCGAAACAGGGTCCCGATTCATATATAGTGACTTACTAGGAAACTGTCTCGTCCCAGATTCAGTGATCTACACGAAGAATATCTGAGTAAGAAAAAATGATGAACCGAAACAGGGTCCCAATCCAGATATAGTGACTTACCAGGAAACTGTCCCGTCCCTGATTCAATGATCTACACGAAAAATATCTGAGTGAGAAACAGGGATGAACCGAAACAGGGTCCCGGAACAGATATAGTGACTCACCAGAAAATTGTCTCGTCCCTGATTCAGTGATTCGCAAGAAAAAAATCCGAGCCAGAAAAAGGGATGAACCGAAACAGGGTCCCGGAACAGATATAGTGACTCAACAGGAAATGGTCTCGTCCTTGATTCAGTGATCGACACGAAAGATATCTGAGTCAGAAACAGGGATGAACCGGAACAAGGTCCCGCAACAGATATAGTGACTTACAGGGAAACTGTCCCGTCCCTGATTCAGTGATCTACACGAAAAATATCTGAGTCAGAGAGATGGATGAACCGAAACAGGGTCCCGGTCCAGATATAGTGACTCTCCAGGAAACTGTCTCGTCCCAGATTCAGTAATATACAAGAAAAATATCTGTGTCAGAAACAGGGATGAACCGAAACAAGGTCCCGGAACAGATATAGTGACTCACCAGGAAACTGTCTCGTCCCTTATTCAGTGATCTGCAAGAAAAATATCTGAGTCAGAAACAAGGATGAACCGAAACAGGGTCCCGGTCCAGATATAGTGACTCTCCAGGAAACTGTCTCGTCCCAGATTCAGTGATCTACAAGAAAAATATCTGAGTCAGAAACAGGGATGAACCGAAACAGGGTCCCGGTCCAGATATAGTGACTCTCCAGGAAACTGTCTCGTCCCAGATTCAGTGATCTACAAGAAAAATATCTGAGTCAGAAACAGGGATGAACCGAAACAGGGTCCCGGTCCAGATATAGTGACTCTCCAGGAAACTGTCTCGTCCCAGATTCAGTGATCTACAAGAAAAATATCTGAGTCAGAAACAGGGATGAACCGAAACAGGGTCCCGGTCCAGATATAGTGACTCTCCAGGAAACTGTCTCGTCCCAGATTCAGTGATCTACAAGAAAAATATCTGAGTCAGAAACAGGGATGAACCGAAACAGGGTCCCGGTCCAGATATAGTGACTCTCCAGGAAACTGTCTCGTCCCAGATTCAGTGATCTACAAGAAAAATATCTGAGTCAGAAACAGGGATGAACCGAAACAGGGTCCCGGTCCAGATATAGTGACTCTCCAGGAAACTGTCTCGTCCCAGATTCAGTGATCTACAAGAAAAATATCTGAGTCAGAAACAGGGATGAACCGAAACAGGGTCCCGGTCCAGATATAGTGACTCTCCAGGAAACTGTCTCGTCCCAGATTCAGTGATCTACAAGAAAAATATCTGAGTCAGAAACAGGGATGAACCGAAACAGGGTCCCGGTCCAGATATAGTGACTCTCCAGGAAACTGTCTCGTCCCAGATTCAGTGATCTACAAGAAAAATATCTGAGTCAGAAACAGGGATGAACCGAAACAGGGTCCCGGTCCAGATATAGTGACTCTCCAGGAAACTGTCTCGTCCCAGATTCAGTGATCTACAAGAAAAATATCTGAGTCAGAAACAGGGATGAACCGAAACAGGGTCCCGGTCCAGATATAGTGACTCTCCAGGAAACTGTCTCGTCCCAGATTCAGTGATCTACAAGAAAAATATCTGAGTCAGAAACAGGGATGAACCGAAACAGGGTCCCGGTCCAGATATAGTGACTCTCCAGGAAACTGTCTCGTCCCAGATTCAGTGATCTACAAGAAAAATATCTGAGTCAGAAACAGGGATGAACCGAAACAGGGTCCCGGTCCAGATATAGTGACTCTCCAGGAAACTGTCTCGTCCCAGATTCAGTGATCTACAAGAAAAATATCTGAGTCAGAAACAGGGATGAACCGAAACAGGGTCCCGGTCCAGATATAGTGACTCTCCAGGAAACTGTCTCGTCCCAGATTCAGTGATCTACAAGAAAAATATCTGAGTCAGAAACAGGGATGAACCGAAACAGGGTCCCGGTCCAGATATAGTGACTCTCCAGGAAACTGTCTCGTCCCAGATTCAGTGATCTACAAGAAAAATATCTGAGTCAGAAACAGGGATGAACCGAAACAGGGTCCCGGTCCAGATATAGTGACTCTCCAGGAAACTGTCTCGTCCCAGATTCAGTGATCTACAAGAAAAATATCTGAGTCAGAAACAGGGATGAACCGAAACAGGGTCCCGGTCCAGATATAGTGACTCTCCAGGAAACTGTCTCGTCCCAGATTCAGTGATCTACAAGAAAAATATCTGAGTCAGAAACAGGGATGAACCGAAACAGGGTCCCGGTCCAGATATAGTGACTCTCCAGGAAACTGTCTCGTCCCAGATTCAGTGATCTACAAGAAAAATATCTGAGTCAAAAACAGGGATGAACCGAAACAGCGTCCCGATTCATATATAGTGACTTACCAGGAAGCTGTCTCGTCCCAGATTGAGTGATCTACAAGAAAAATATCTGAATCAGAAACAGGTATGAACCAAAACAGGGTCCCGGACCAGATATAGTGACTCTCCAGGAAACTGTCTCGTCCAAGATTCAGTGATCTACAAGAAAAATATCTGAGTCAGAAACAGGGATGAACCGAAACAGGGTCCCGGTCCAGATATAGTGACTCTCCAGGAAACTGTCTCGTCCCAGATTCAGTGAAGTACAAGAAAAATATTTGAGTCATAAACATGGATGAACCAAAACAGGGTCCCAGTCCAGAAATAGTGACTTACCGGGAAACTGTCCCGTCCCTGATTCAGAAATCTACACGAAAGATATATGAGTCAGAAACAGGGATGTTGGCTTTGTCCCAGGGCCAGGAGATATAGTGACTCTCCAAGAAACTATCTCTTCCCAGATTCAGTGATTTACAAGAAAAATATCTGAGTCAGAAACAAGGATGAACCGAAACAGGGTCCCGGTCCAGATATAGTGACTCTCTAAGAAACTGTCCCGTCCCAGATTTAGTGATCTACAAGAAAAATATCTGAGTCAGAAACAGGGATGAACCAAAACAGGGTCCCGGTCCAGATATAGTGACTCTCCAAGAAACTGTCTCATCCCAGATTCAGTGATCTACAAGAAAAATATCTGAGTCATAAACAGGGATTAACCGAAATAGGATCCCGGTCCAGATATAGTGACTTACCAGGAAACTCTCCCGTCCCTGATTCAGTAATCTACACGAAAAATATCTGAATCAGAAACTGGGATGAACCGAAACAGGGTCCCAGTCCAGATATAGTGATTCTCTAGGAAACTGTCTCTTCCTAGATTCAGTGATCTACAAGAAGAATATCTGAGTCAGAAACAGGGATGAACCGAAACAGGGTCCCAGTCCAGATATAGTGACTTACCAGAAAACTGTCCCGTCCTTGATTCAGTGATCTACACGAAAAATATTTGAGTGAGAAACAGGGATGAACCAAAATAGGGTCCTGGAACTGATATAGTGACTAACCAGGAAATTGTCTCGTCCCTGATTTAGTGATTTGCAAGAAAAATATCCGAGCCAGAAAAAGGGATGAACCAAAACTGGGTCCCGGTCGAAATATAGTGACTTACCAGGAAACTACCTAGTCACAGATTCAGTGATTTACACGAAAAATATCTGAGTCAGAAACAGGGATGAACCGGAACAGGGTCCCACAACAGATATAGTAACTTACAGGGAAACTGTCCCGTCCCTGATTCAGTGATCTACACGAAAAATATCTGAGTGAGAAACAGGGATGAACCGTAACAGGGTCCCGCTCCAGATATAGTGATTCTCCAGGAAACTGTCTCGTCCTAGATTCAGTGATCTACATGAAAAATATATGAGTCAGAAACAGGGATGAACCGAAACAGGGTCCCGGTCCAGATATATTGACTTACCAGGAAACTTTCCCGTCCCTGATTCAGTAATCTACACGAAAAATATCTGAGTCAGAAACAGGGATGAACCGAAACAAGGTCCCGGTCCAGATATAGTGACTCTCTAGGAAACTGTCTCTTCCCAGCTTCAGTGATCTACAAGAAGAATATCTGAGTCAGAAACAGGGATGAACCGAAACAGGGTCCCGGTCCAGATATAGTGACTCTCCAGGAAACTGTCTCGTCCCAGATTCAGTGATATACAAGAAAAATATCTGTGTCAGAAACAGGGATGAACCGAAACAGGGTCCCGGAACAGATATAGTGACTCACCAGGAAACTGTCTCGTCCCAGATTCAGTGATCTACAAGAAAAATATCTGAGTCAGAAACAGAGATGAACCGAAACAGGGTCCCGGAACTGATATAGTGACTCACGAGGAAACTGTCTCGTTCCAGATTCAGTGATCTACAAGAAAAATATCTGTGTCAGAAACAGCGATGAACCGAAACAGGGTCCCGGTCCAAATATAGTGACTTACCAGGAAACTGTCCCGTCCCTGATTCAGTGATCTACACGAAAAATATCTGAGTTAGATACAGGGATGAACCGTAATAGGGTCCCGGTCCAGATATAGGGACTCTCCAGGAAACTGTCTCGTCCCAGATTCAGTGATCTACAAGAAAAATATCTGAATCAGATACAGGGATGAACCGAAACAGGGTCCCGCTCCAGATATAGTGACTCTCCAGGAAACTGTCTCGTCCCAGATTCAGTGATCTACAAGAAAAATATCTGAGTCAGAAACAGGGATGAACCGAAACAGGGTCCCATTCCAGATATAGTGACTCTCTAGGAAACTGTCTCTTCCTAGATTCAGTGATCTACAAGAAAAATATCTGAGTCAGAAAGGTGGATGAACCGAACAGGGTCCCGGAACAGATATAGTGATTCACCAGGAAACTGTCTCGCCCCAGATTCAGTGATCTACAAGAAAAATATCTGAGTCAGAAATAGAGATGAACCGAAACAGGCTCCCGGAACTGATATAGTGACTTACGAGGAAACTGTCTCGTTCCAGAATCAGTGATCTACAAGAAAAATATCTCTGTCAGAAACAGGGATGAACCGAAACAGGGTCCCGATTCATATATAGTGACTCTCCAAGAAACTGTCTCGTCCCAGATTCAGTGATCTACAAGAAAAATATATGAGTCAGAAATAGAGATGAACCGAAACAAGGTCCCGGAACAGATATAGTGACTCACCAGGAAACTGTCTCGTCCCTTATTAAGTGATCTGCAAGAAAAATATCTGAGTCAGAAACAAGGATGAACCGGAACAGGGTCCCGGTCCAGATATAGTGACTCTCAAGGAAACTGTCTCATCCCAGATTCAGTGATCTACAAGAAAAATATTTGAGTCAGAAACACGGATGAACCGAAACAGGGTCCCGGTCCAGATATAGTGAATTACCAGGAAACTGTACCGTCCCTGATTCAGTGATCTACACGAAAAATATCTGAGTCAGAAACAGGGATGAACCGAAACAGGGTCCCGGAACAGATATAGTCACTCAACAGGAAACTGTCTCGTCCAAGATTCAGTGATCTACAAGAAAAATATCTGAGGCAGAAACAGCGATTAACCGAAACAGGGTCCCGGTCCAGATATAGTGACTTACCAGGAAATTGTCTCGTCTCAGATTAAGTGATCTACAAGAAAAATATCTGAATCAGATACAGCGATGAAACGTAACAGGTTCCCACTCCAGATATAGTGACTCTCCAGGAAACTGTCTCTTCCCAGCTTCAGTGATCTACAAGAAGAATATCTGAGTTAGAAACAGGGATGAACCGAAACAGGGTCCTGGTCCAGATATAGTGACTCTCCAGGAAACTGTCTCGTCCCAGATTCAGTGATATACACGAAAAATATCTGTGTCAGAAACAGAGATGAACCGAAACAAGGTCCCGGAACAGATATAGTGACTCACCAGGAAACTGTCACGTCCCTTATTAAGTGATCTGCAAGAAAAATATCTGAGTCAGAATCATGGATGAACCAAAACAGGGTCCCGGTCCAGATATAGTGACTTACCAGGAAACTGTCCCGTCCCTGATTCAGTAATCTACACGAAAAATATTTGTGTCAGAAACAGGGTTGAACCGAAACAGGGTCCCGGTCCAGATATAGTGACTCTCCAGGAAACTGTCTCTTCCCAGATTCAGTGATCTACAAGAAGAATATCTGAGTCAGAAATAGGGATGAACCGAAACAGGGTCCCGGTCCAGATATAATGACTCTCCAGGAAACTGTCTCGTCCCAGATTCAGTGATCTACAAGAAAAATTTTTGAGTCATAAACAGGGATGAACCCAAAAGAGGGTCTCGGTCCAGATATAGTGACTTACCAGGAAACTGTCCCGTCCCTGATTCAGTAATCTACACGAAAAATATCTGTGTCAGAAACAGGGTTGAACCGAAACAGGGTCCCGATCCAGATATAGTGACTCTCCAGGAAACTGTCTCTTCCCAGATTCAGTGATATACAAGAAGAATATCTGAGTCAGAAATAGGGATGAACCGAAACAAGGTCCCGGTCCAGATATAGTGACTCTCCAGGAAACTGTCTCGTCGCAGATTCAGTGATCTACAAGAAAAGTATCTGAGTCAGAAAAAGGGATGAACCGAAACAGGGTCCCGGTCCAGATATAGTGACTTACCAGGAAACTGTCCCGTCCCTGATTCAGTGATCTACACGAAAAAAAATCTGAGTCAGAAACAGAGATGAACTGAAACTGGGTCCCGGAACATATATAGTGACTCACCAGGAACCTGTCTCGTCCCAGATTCAGTGATCTACAAGAAAAATATCTGAGTCAAAAACAGCGATGAACCGAAACAGGGTCCCGGTCCAGATATAGTGACTCTCCAAGAAACTGTCTCGTCCCAGATTCAGTGATCTACAAGAAAAATATCTGAGTCGTAAACTGGGATGAACCGAAACAGGTTCCCGGTCCTGATATAGTGACTTACCAGGAAATTGTCCCGTCCCTGATTCAGTAATCTACACGAAAAATATCTGAGTCAGAAACAGGGATGAACCGAAGCAGGGTCCCGGTCCGGATATAGTGACTCTCTAGGAAACTGTCTCTTCCCAGATTCAGTGATCTACAAGAAGAATATCTGAGTGAGAAACAGGGATGAACCGAAACAAGGTCCCAGTCCAGATATAGTGACTTACCAGGAAACAGTCCCGTCCCTGATTCAGTGATGTACACGAAAAATATATGAGTGAGAAACAGGGATGAACCGAAACAGGGTCCCGGAACAGATATAGTGACTTACCAGGAAATTGTCTCGTCCCTGTTTTAGTGATTTGCAAGAAAAATATCCGAGCCAGAAAAAGGGATGAACCAAAACTGGTTCCCGGTCGAAATATAGTGACTTACCAAGAAACTCCCTAGTCACTTATTCAGTGATCTACACGAAAAATATCTGAGTCAGAAACAGGGATGAACCGGAATAGTGTCCCGGAACAGATATAGTGACTTACACGGAAACTATCCCGTCCCTGATTCAGTGATCTACACGAAAAATAACTGAGTCAGAAACATAGATGAACCGAAACAGGGTCCCGGAACAGATATAGTGACTTATCAGGAAACTGTCTCGTCCCTGATTCAGTGATCTACACGAAAAATATCTGAGTCAGAAACAGGGATGAACCGGAACAAGGTCTCGCAACAGATATAGTGGCTTACAGGGAAACTGTCCCGTCCCTGATTCAGTGATCTACACGAAAAATATCTGAGTCAGAAAGATGGATGAACCGAAACAGTGTCCCGGAACACATATAGTGACTCATCAGGAAACTGTCTCGTCCCAGATTCTGTGTTCTACATGAAAAATATCTGAGTCAGAAACAGGGATGAACCGAAACAAGGTCCCGGAACAGATATAGTGTCTTACCAGGAAACTGTCCCATCCCTGATTTAGTGATCTACACGAAAAATATCTGAGTCAGAAACAGGGATGAACCGAAACAGGGTCCCGGTCCAGATATAGTGACTCTCCAGGAAACTGTCTCGTCCCAGATTCAGTGATATACAAGAAAAATATATGTGTCAGAAACAGGGATGAACCGAAACAAGGTCCCGGAACAGATATAGTGACTCACCAGGAAACTGTCTCGTCCCAGATTCAGTGATCTACAAGAAGAATATCTGAGTTAGAAACAGGGATGAACCGAAACAGGGTCCCAGTCCAGATATAGTGACTTACCGGGAAACTGTCCCGTCCCTGATTCAGTGATCTACACGAAAAATATCTGTGTCAGAAACAGGGATGAAACGAAACAGGGTCCCGGAACAGATATAGTGACTCACCAGGAAATTGTCTCGTCCCTGATTCAGTGATTTGCAAGAAAAATATCCGAGCCAGAAAAAGGGATGAACCAAAACTGGGTCCCGGTCGAAATATAGTGACTTACCTGGAAACTACCTAGTCACTGATTCAGTGATCTACACGAAAAATATCTGAGTCTGAAACAGGGATGAACCGGAACAGGGTCCCGGAACAGATATAGTGACTTACACGGAAACTATCCCGTCCCTGATTCAGTGATCTACACGAAAAATAACTGAGTCAAAAACATAGATGAACCGAAACAGGATCCCGGAACAGATATAGTGACTCCCCAGGAAACTGTCTCGTCCCTGATTCAGTGATCTACACGAAAAATATCTGAGTCAGAAACAGGGATGAACTTGAACAAGGTCCCGGTCCAGATATAGTGACTTACAGTGAAACTGTCCCGTCCCTGATTCAGTGATCTACACGAAAAATATCTGAGTCAGAAATATGGATGAACCGAAACAGGGTCCCGGGACAGATATAGTGACTCATCAGGAAACTGTCTCGTCCCAGATTCTGTGATCTACAAGAAAAATATCTGAGTCAGAAACAGGGATGAACCGAAATAGGGTCCCGGAAGAGATATAGTGACTTACCAGGAAACTGTCCCATCCCTGATTCAGTGATTTAGACGAAAAATATCTGAGTCAGAAATAGGGATGAATCGAAACAGGGTCCCAGTCCACATATAGTAACTCTCCAGGAAACTGTCTCGTCCCAGATTCAGTGATCTACAAGAAAAATATCTGAGTCAGAAACAGGGATGAACCGAAACAGGGTCCCGGTCCAGATATAGTGACTCTCCAGGAAACTGTCTCGTCCCAGATTCAGTGATATACAAGAAAAATATATGTGTCAGAAACAGGGATGAACCGAAACAAGGTCCCGGAGCAGATATAGTGACTCACCAAGAAACTGTCTCGTCCCTTATTCAGTAATCTGCAAGAAAAATATCTGAGTCAGAAATAAGGATGAACCGAAATAGGCTCCCGGTCCAGATATAGTGACTCTCCAGGAAACTGTCTCGTCCCAGATTCAGTGATCTACAAGAAGAATATATGAGTCAAAAACAGGGTTGAACCGAAACAGGGTCCCAGTCCAGATATAGTGTCTTACCAGGAAACTGTCCCGTCCCTGATTCAGTGATCTACACGAAAAATATCTGAGTCAGAAACATAGATGAACCGAAACAGGGTCCCGGAACAGATATAGTGACTCACCAGGAAACTGTCTCTTCCCTGATTCAGTGATCTACACGAAAAATATCTGAGTCAGAAACAGGGATGAACTGGAACAAGGTCCCGCAACAGATATATTGACTTACAGTGAAACTGTCCCGTCCCTGATTCAGTGATCTACACGAAAAATATCTGAGTCAGAAAGATGGATATACCGAAACAGGGTCCCGGGACAGATATAGTGACTCATCAGGAAACTGTCTCGTCCCAGATTCTGTGATCTACAAGAAAAATATTTGAGTCAGAAACAGGGATGAACCGAAATAGGGTCCCGGAACAGATATAGTGACTTACCAGGAAACTGTCCCATCCCTGATTCAGTGATTTACACGAAAAATATCTGAGTCAGAAATAGGGATGAATCGAAACAGGGTCCCAGTCCACATATAGTAACTCTCCAGGAAACTGTCTCTTCCCAGATTCAGTGATATACAAGAATAGGGTCCCGGAACAGATATAGTGACTCATCAGGAAACTGTCTCATCCCAGATTCTGTGATTTACAAGAAAAATATCTGAGTCAGAAAAGGGGATGAACCGAAATAGGGTCCCGGAACAGATATAGTGACTTACCAGGAAACTGTCCCATCCCTGATTCAGTGATCTACACGAAAAATATCTGAGTTAGAAATAGGGATGAACCGAAACAGGGTCCCGGTCCACATATAGTGACTCTCCAGGAAACTGTCTCGTCCCACATTCAGTGATATACAAGAAAAATATCTGTGTCAGAAACAGGGATGAACCGAAACAAGGTCCCGGAACAGATATAGTGACTTAGAGTGAAACTGTCCCGTCCCTGATTCAGTGATGTACACGAAAAATATCTGAGTCAGAAATATGGATGAACCGAAACAGGGTCCCGGAACAGATATAGTGACTCATTAGGAAACTGTCTCGTCCCAGATTCTGTGATCTACAAGAAAAATATCTGAGTCAGAAACTGGGATGAACTGAAATAGGGTCCCGGAACAGATATAGTGACTTACCAGGAAACTGTCCCATCCCTGATTCAGTGATCTACATGAAAAATATCTGAGTCAGAAATAGGGATGAACCGAAACAGGGTCCCGGTCCACATATAGTGACTCTCCAGGAAACTGTCTCGTCCCACATTCAATGATATACAAGAAAAATATCTGTGTCAGAAACAGGGATGAACCGAAACAAGGACCCGGAACAGATATAGTGACTCACCAGGAAACTGTCTCTTCCCTTATTTAGTGATCTGCAAGAAAAATATATGAGTCAGAAACAAGGATGAACCGAAACAGGGTCCCGATCCAGATATACTGACTCTTTAGGAAACTGTCTCGTCCCAGATTCAGTGATCTACAAGAAAAATATCTGAGTCAGAAACAGGGATGAACCGGAACAGGGTCCCGATTCATATATAGTGACTTACCAGGAAACTGTCTCGTCCCAGATTCAGTGATCTACAAGAAAAATATCTGAGTCAGAAACAGGGATGAACCGAAACAGGGTCCCGGTCCAGATATAGTGACTCTCCAGGAAACTGTCTCGTCCCAGATTCAGTGATCTACAAGAAAAATATTTGAGTCAAAAACAGGGATGAACCAAAACAGGGTCCCGGTCCAGATATAGTGACTTACCAGGAAACTGTCCCGTCCCTGATTTAGTAATCTACACGAAAAATATCTGAGTCAGAAACAGGGATGAATCGAAACAGGGTCCCGGTCCAGATATAGTGACTCTCCAGGAAACTGTCTCTTCCCAGATTCAGTGATCTACAAGGAGAATATCTGAGTCAGAAACAGGGATGAACCGAAACAGAATCCCGTTCCAGATATAGTGACTCTCAAGGAAACTGTCTCGTCCCAGATTCAGTGATATACAAGAAAAATATCTGTGTCAGAAACAGGAATGAAACGAAACAAGGTCCCGGAAAAGAAATAGTGACTCACCAGGAAACTGTCTCGTCCCTTATTAAGTGATTTGCAAGAAAAATATCTGAGTCAGAAACAAGGATGAACCGAAACAGAGTCCCAGTCCAGATACAGTGACTCTCCAGGAAACTGTCTCGTCCCGGATTCAGTGATCTACAAGAAAAATACCTGAATCAGATACAAGGAAAAACCGAAACAGGGTCCCGCTCCAAATATAGTGACTCTCCAGGAAACTGTCTCGTCCCAGATTCAGTGATCTACAAGAAAAATATCTGAGTCAGAAAGAGGGACGAACCGAAACAGGGTCCCGGTCCACATATAGTAACTCTCCAGGAAACTGTCTCGTCCCAGATTTAGTGATATACAAGAAAAATATCTGTTTCAGAAACTGGAATGAACCGTAACAAGGTCCCGGAACAGATATAGTGACTCGCCAGGAAACTGTCTATTCCCTTATTTAGTGATCTACAAGAAAAATATCTAGGTCAGAAACAAGGATGAACCGAAACAGGGTCCCGGTCCAGATATTGTGACTCTTTAGGAAACTGTCTCGTCCCAGATTCAGTGATCTACAAGAAAAATATCTGAGTCATAAACAGGGATGAACCGAAACAGGGTCCCGGTCCAGATATAGTGACTTACCAGGAAACTGTCCCGTCCCTGATTCAGTAATCTACACGAAAAATATCTGTGTCAGAAAAAGGAATGAACCGAAACAAGGTCCCGGAACATATATAGTGACCCTCCAGGAAACTGTCTCGTCCCAGATTCAGTGATCTACAAAAAATATCTGAGTCATAAACAGGGATGAACCGAAATAGGGTCCCGGTCCAGATATAGTGACTTACCAGGAAACTGTCCCGTCCCTGATTCAGTAATCTACACGAAAAATATCTGAGTCAGAAACAGGGATGAACCGAAACAGGGTCCCGGTCCAGATATAGTGACTCTCCAGGAAACTGTCTCGTCCCAGATTCAGTGATCTACAAGAAAAATATTTGAGTCATAAACAGGGATGAACCAAAACAGGGTCCCGGTCCAGATATAGTGACTTACCGGGAAATTGTCCCGTCCCTGATTCAGTAATCTACACGAAAAATATCTGTGTCAGAAACAGGGATGAACCGAAACAGGGTCCCGGTCCAGATATAGTGACTCTCCAGGAAACTGTCTCTTCCCAGATTCAGTGATCTACAAGAAGAATATCTGTGTCAGAAACAGGGATGAAACGAAACAAGGTCCCGGAACAGATATAGTGACTCACCAGGAAACTGTCTCGTCCCTTATTAAGTGATTTGCAAGAAAAATATGTGAGTCAGAAACAAGGACGAACCGAAACAGGGTCCCAGTCCAGATATAGTGACTCTCCAGGAAACAATCTCTTCCCAGATTCAGTGATCTACAAGAAAAGTATCTGAGTCTGAAACAGGGATGAACCGAAACAGGGTCCCGGTCCAGATATAGTGACTCTCTAGGAAACTGTCTCGTCCCAGATTCAGTCATATACAATAAAAATATCTGTGTCAGAAACAGGGATGAAACGTAACAGGGTCCCGCTCCAGATATAGTGACTCTCCAGGAAACTGTCTCGTCCCAGATTCAGTGATCTACAAGAAAAATATCTGAGTCAGAAACAGGGATGAACCGAAACAGGGTCCCGGTCCAGATATAGTGACTCTCCAGGAAACTGTCTCGTCCCAGATTCAGTGATCTACAAGAAAAATATTTGAGTCATAAACAGGGATGAACCAAAACTAGGTCCCGGTCCAGATATAGTGACTTACCAGGAAACTGTCCCGTCCCTGATTCAATAATCTACACGAAAAATATCTGTTTCAGAAAAAGGAATGAACCGGAACAGGGTCCCGGTCCAGATATAGTGACTCTCCTCTGTGTCAGAAACAAGGATGAAACAAAACAGGGTCCCGGTCTAGATGAAGTGACTCTCCAGGAAACTGTCTCTTCCCAGATTCAGTGACCTACAAGAAGAATATCTGAGTCAGAAACAGGGATGAACCGAAACAGGGTCCCGGTTCAGATATAGTAACCCTCCAGGAAACTGTCTCGTCCCAGATTCAGTGATCTACAAGAAAAATATCTGAGTCAGAAACAGGGATGAACCGAAACAGGGTCCCGGTCCAGATATAGTGACTCTCCAGGAAACTGTCTCGTCCCAGATTCAGTGATCTACAAGAAAAATATCTGAATCAGATACAGGGATGAACNNGGTCCCGGAACAGATATAGTGACTCACCAGGAAACTGTCTCGTCCCTTATTAAGTGATCTGCAAGAAAAATATCTGAGTCAGAAATAGGGTAAACCAAAACAGGGTCCCGGTCCAGATATAGTAACTCTCCATAGAAACAGGGATGAACCGAAACAGGGTCCCGGTCCAGATATAGTGATTCTCCAGGGAAGAGGAAACTTTCTCTTCCCAGATTCAGTGATCTACAAAAAGAATATCTGAGTCAGAAATAGGGATGAACCGAAACAGGGTCTCGGTCCAGATATAGTGACTCTCCAGGAAACTGTCTCGTCCCAGATTCAGTGATCTACAAGAAAAATATTTGAGTCATAAACAGGGTAAACCAAAACAAGGTCCCGGTCCAGATATAGTGACTTACCAGGAAACTGTCCCGTCCCTGATTCAGTAATCTACACGAAAAATATCTGTGTCAGAAACAGGGATGAACCAAAACAGGGTCCCGGTCCAGATATAGTGACTCTCTAGGAAACTGTCTCGTCCCAGATTCAGTGATCTACAATAACAATATCTGAGTCGGAAACAGGGATGAACCGAAACAGAGTCCCGGTCCAGATATAGTGACTTACCAGGAAACTGTCCCGTCCCTGATTCAGTAATCTACACGAAAAATATCTGTGTCAGAAACAGGGATGAACCAAAACAGGGTCCCGGTCCAGATATAGTGACTCTCCAGGAAACTGTCTCTTCCCAGATTCAGTGATCTACAAGAACAATATCTGAGTCGGAAACAGGGATGAACCGAAACAGGTTCCCGGTCCAGAGATAGTGACTTACCAGGAAATTGTCCCGTCCCTGATTCAGTGGGATGAACCGAAACACGGTCCCGGTCCAGATATAGTGACTTATCAGCAAACTGTCCCGTCCCTGATTCAGTAATCTACACGAAAAATATCTGTGTCAGAAACAGGGATGAACCGAAACAGGGTCCCGGTCCAGATATAGTGACTCTCCAGGAAACTGTCTCTTTCCAGATTCAGTGATCTACAAGAGGAATATCTGAGTCAGAAACAGGGATGAACCGAAACAGGGTCCCGGTCCAGATATACTGACTCTCCAGGAAACTGTCTCGTCCCAGATTCTGTGATATACAAGAAAAATATCTGTGTCAGAAACAGTGATGAACCTAAACAAGGTCCCGGAACAGATATAGTGACTCACCAGGAAACTGTCTCGTCCCT
>QAOA01003279.1:57745-127775 GCA_003255065.1 Cercis canadensis | reverse complement strand
GGAACAGATATAGTGACTCACCAGGAAATTGTCTCGTCCCTGATTCAGTGATTTGCAAGAAAAATATCCGAGCCAGAAAAAGGGATGAACCAAAACTGGGTCCCGGTCGAAATATAGTGACTTACCAGGAAACTACCTAGTCACTTATTCAGTGATCTACACGAAAAATATCTGAGTCAGAAACAGGGATGAACCGGAACAGGGTCCCGGAACAGATATAGTGACTTACAGGGAAACTGTACCGTCCCTGATTCAGTGATCTGCACGAAAAATATCTGAGTCAGAAACATAGATGAACCGGAACAGGGTCCCGGAACAGATATAGTGACTCACCAGGAAACTGTCACGTCCCTAATTCAGTGATCTACACGAAAAATATATGAGTCAGAAACAGGGATGAACTGGAACAAGTTCCCGCAACAGATAAAGTGACTTACAGTGAAACTGCCCCGTCCCTGATTCAGTGATTTACACGAAAAATATCTGAGTCAGAAATATGGATGAACCGAAACAGGGTCCCGGAACAGATATAGTGACTTACCAGGAAACTGTCTCATCCCTGATTCAGTGATCTACACGAAAAATATCTGAGTCAGAAATAGGGATGAATCGAAACAGGGTCCCGGTCCACATATAGTAACTCCCCAAGAAACTGTCTCGTCCCAGATTCAGTGATATACAAGAAAAATATCTGTGTCAGAAACAGGGATGAACCGAAACGAGGTCCCGGAACAGATATAGTGACTCACCAGGAAACTGTCTATTCCCTTATTTAGTGATCTGCAAGAAAAATATCTGGGTCAGAAACAGGGAAGAACCGAAACAGGGTCCCGGTTCAGATATAGTGACTCTTTAGGAAACTGTCTCTTCCCAGATTCAGTGATCTACAAGAAGAATATCTGAGTCAGAAATAGGGATAAACTGAAACAGGTTCCCGGTCTAGATATAGTGACTCTCCAGGAAACTGTCTCGTCCCAGATTCAGTGATCTACAAGAAAAATATCTGAATCAGAAACAGGGATGAACCAAAACAGGGTCCCAGTCCAGATATAGTGACTTACCAGAAAATTGTCCCGTCCGTGATTCAGTGATCTACACGAAAAATATCTGAGTCAGAAACAGGGATGAACCGAAACAGGTTCCCGGAACAGATATAGTGACTCACTAGGAAATTGTCTCGTCCCTAATTCAGTGATTTGCAAGAAAAATATCTGAGCCAGAAAAAAGGGATGAACCAAAACTGGGTCCCGGTTGAAATATAGTGACTTACCAGGAAACTACCTAGTCACTGATTCAGTGACCCAGATTCAGTGATCTACAAGAAAAATATCTGAATCAGAAACAGCGATGAACCAAAACAGGGTCCCAGTCCAGATATAGTGACTTACCAGAAAACATTCCCGTCCGTGATTCAGTGATCTACACGAAAAATATCTGAGTGAGAAACACGGATGAACCGAAACAGGGTCCCGGAACAGATATAGTGACTCACTAGGAAATTGTCTCGTCCCTAATTCAGTGATTTGCAAGAAAAATATCTGAGCCAGAAAAAAGGGATGAACCTAAACTGGGTCCCGGTCGAAATATAGTGACTTACCAGGAAACTACCTAGTCACTGATTCAATGATTTACAAGAAAAATATCTGAGTCAGAAAGGTGGATGAACCGAAACAGGGTCCCGGAACAGATATAGTGACTCACCAGGAAACTGTCTCGTCCCAGATTCAGTGATCTACAAGAAAAATATCTGAGTCAGAAACAGGGATGAACCGAAACAGGGTCCCGGTCCAGATATAGTGACTCTCCAGGAAACTGTCTCGTCCCAGATTCAGTGATCTAAAAGAAAAATGTTTGAGTCATAAACAGGGATTTACCAAAACAGGGTCCCGGTCCAGATATAGTGACTTACCAGGAAACTGTCTCGTCCCAGATTAAGTGCTTTGCAAGAAAAATGTCTGAGTCAGAAACAAGGATGAACCGAAACAGGGTCCCAGTCCAGATATAGTGACTCTCCAGGAAACTGTCTCTTCCTAGATTCAGTGATCTACAAGAAAAGTATATGAGTCAGAAACAGGGATGAACCGAAACAGGGTCCCGGTCCAGATATAGTGACTTACCAGGAAACTGTCCCGTCCCTGATTCAGTGATCTACACGAAAAATATCTGAGTCAGAAACAGGGATGAACCGAAACAGGGTCCTGGAACAGATATAGTGACTCAACAGGAAACTGTCTCGTCCCAGATTCAGTGATCTACAAGAAAAATATCTGAGTCAGAAACAGGGATGAACCGAAACAGGGTCCCGGTCCAGATATAGTGACTCTCCAGGAAACTGTCTCGTCCCAGATTCAGTGATCTACAAGAAAAATATCTGAGTCAGAAACAGGGATGAACCGAAACAGGGTCCCGGTCCAGATATAGTGACTCTCCAGGAAACTGTCTCGTCCCAGATTCAGTGATCTACAAGAAAAATATCTGAATCAGAAACAGGGATGAACCGAAACAGGGTCCCGGTCCAGATATAGTGACTCTCCAGGAAACTGTCTCGTCCCAGATTCAGTGATCTACAAGAAAAATATCTGAGTCAGAAACAGGGATGAACCGAAACAGGGTCCCGGTCCAGATATAGTGACTCTCCAGGAAACTGTCTCGTCCCAGATTCAGTGATCTACAAGAAAAATATCTGAATCAGAAACAGGGATGAACCGAAACAGGGTCCCGGTCCAGATATAGTGACTCTCCAGGAAACTGTCTCGTCCCAGATTCAGTGATCTACAAGAAAAATATCTGAATCAGATACAGGGATGAACCGTAACAGGGTCCCGCTCCAGATATAGTGACTCTCCAGGAAACTGTCTCGTCCCAGATTCAGTGATCTACAAGAAAAATATCTGAGTCAGAAACAGGGATGAACCGAAACAGGGTCCCGGTCCAGATATAGTGACTCTCCAGGAAACTGTCTCGTCCCAGATTCAGTGATCTACAAGAAGAATATCTGAGTCATAAACAGGGATGAGCCGAAACAGGGTCCCGGTCCAGATATAGTGACTTACCAGGAAACTGTCCCGTCCCTGATTCAGTAATCTACACGAAAAATATCTGTGTCAGAAACAGGGATGAACCGAAACAGGGTCCCGGTCCAGATATAGTGACTCTCTAGGAAACTGTCTCTTCCCAGATTCAGTGATCTACAAGAAGAATATCTGTGTCAGAAATAGGGATGAACCGAAACTGGGTCCCGGTCCAGATATAGTGACTCTCCAGGAAACTGTCTCGTCCCAGATTCAGTGATCTGCAAGAAAAATATTTGAGTCATAAACAGGGATGAACCGAAACAGGGTCCCGGTCCAGATATAGTGACTCTCCAGGAAACTGTCTCGTCCCAGATTCAGTGATATACAAGAAAAATATCTGTGTTAGAAACAGGGATGAACCGAAACAACGTCCCAGAACAGATATAGTGACTCTCCAGGAAGCTGTCTCGTCCCAGATTCGGTGATCTATAAGAAAAATATCTGAGTCAGAAACAGGGATGAACCGTAACAGGGTCCCGCTCCAGATATAGTGACTTTTCAGGAAACTGTCTCGTCCCAGGTTCAGTGATCTACAAGAAAAATATCTGAGTCAGAAACAGGGATAAACCGAAACAGGGTCCCGGTCCAGATATAGTGACTTACTAGGAAACTGTCCCGTCCCTGATTCAGTGATCTACACGAAAAATATCTGATTCAGAAACAGAGATGAACCGAAACAGGGTCCTGGAACAGATATAGTGACTCACCAGATGATCTACAAGAAAAATATCTGAGTCAGAAACAGGGATAAACCGAAGCAGGTTCCGGTCCAGATATAGTGACTTACTAGGAAACTGTCCCGTCCCTGATTCAGTGATCTACACGAAAAATATCTGAGTCAGAAACAGAGATGAACCGAAACAGGGTCCTGGAACAGATATAGTGACTCACCAGGAAACTGTCTCGTCCCTGATTCAGTGATCTNCTGAGTCAGAAACAGCGATGAACCGAAACAGGGTCCCGGTCCAGATATAGTGACTTACCAGGAAACTGTCCCGTCCCTGATTTGTTAATCTACAGGAAAAATATCTGAGTCAGAAACAGGGATGAACCGAAACAGGGTTCTGGAACAGATATAGTGACTCAACAGGAAACTGTCTCGTCCCTGATTCAGTGATCTACACGAAAAATATCTGACTCAGAAACAGGGATGAACCGGAACAAGGTCCCGCAACAGATATAGTAACAGGGAAACTGTCCCGTCCCTGATTCAGTGATCTACACGAAAAATTTCTGAGTTAGAAACATAGATGAACCGAAACAGGGTCTTGGAACAGATATAGTGACTCAGCAGGAAACCGTCTCGTCCCTGATTCAGTGATCTACACGAAAAATATCTGAGTCAGAAACAGGGATGAACCGAAACAGGGTCCCGGAACAGATATAGTGACTCATCAGGAAACTGTCTCGTCCCAGATTCTGTGATCTACAAGAAAAATATCTGAGTCAGAAACAGGGATCAACCGAAACAAGGTCCCGGAACAGATATAGTGTCTTACCAGGAAACTGTCCCATCCCTGATTTAATGATCTACACGAAAAATATCTGAGTCAGAAACAGGGATGAACCGAAACAGGGTCCCGGTCCAGATATAGTGACTCTCCAGGAAACTGTCCCGTCCCAGATTCAGTGATATACAAGAAAAATATCTGTGTCAGAAACAGGGATGAACCGAAACAAGGTCCCGGAACAGATATAGTGACTCACCAGGAAACTGTCTCGTCCCAGATTCAGTGATCTACAAGAAAAATATCTGAGTCAGAAACAGGGATGAACCGAAACAGGGTCCCGGTCCAGATATAGTGACTCTCCAGGAAACTGTCTCGTCCCAGATTCAGTGATCTACAAGAAAAATATCTGAGTCAGAAACAGGGATGAACCGAAACAGGGTCCCGGTCCAGATATAGTGACTCTCCAGGAAACTGTCTCGTCCCAGATTCAGTGATATACAAGAAAAATATATGTGTCAGAAACAGGGATGAACCGAAACAAGGTCCCGGAGCAGATATAGTGACTCACCAAGAAACTGTCTCGTCCCTTATTTAGTGATCTGCAAGAAAAATATCAGACTCAGAAACAAGGATGAACCGAAACAGGGTCCCGGTCCAGATATAGTGACTCTCCAGGAAACTGTCTCGTCCCAGATTCAGTGATCTACAAGAAAAATATTTGAGTCATAAACAGGGATGAACCGAAACAGGGTCCCAGTCAAGATATAGTGACTTACCAGGAAACTGTGCCGTCCCTGATTCAGTGATCTACACGAAAAATATCTGAGTCAGAAACAGGGATGAAACGAAAGAGGGTCCCGGAACAGATATAGTGACTCACCAGGAAATTGTCTCGTCCCTGATTCAGTGATTTGCAAGAAAAATATCCGAGCCAGAAAAATGGATGAACCAAAACTGGGTCCCGGTCGAAATATAGTGACTTACCAGGAAACTACCTAGTCACTGATTCAGTGATCTACACGAAATATTTCTGAGTCAGAAACAGGGATGAACCGGAACAGGGTCCCGGAACAGATATAGTGACTCATCAGGAAACTGTCTCGTCCCTGATTCAGTGATCTACACGAAAAATATCTGAGTCAGAAACAGGGATGAACCGGAACAGGGTCCCGGAACAGATATAGTGACTTAGAGGGAAACTGTCCCGTCCCTGATTCAGTGATCTACACGAAAAATATCTGAGTCAGAAACAGAGATGAACCGAAACAGGGTCCCGGTCCAGATATAGTGACTCTCCAGGAAACTGTCTTCTCCCAGATTCAGTGATATACAAGAAAAATATCTGTGTCAGAAACAGGTATGAACCGAAACAGGGTCCCGGAACAGATATAGTGACTTACTAGGAAATTGTCCCGTCTCTGATTCAGTGACCTACAAGAAAAATATCTTAGTCAGAAACAGGGATGGACCGAAATAGGATCCCGGTCCAGATATAGTGACTCTCCAGGAAACTGCCTCGTACCAGATTCAGTGATCTACAAAAAAAATATCTGAGTCAGAAACAGGGAAGAACCGAAACAGGGTCCCGGAACAGATATAGTGGCTCACCAGGAAATTGTCTCGTCCCTGATTCGGTGATTTGCAAGAAAAATATCCGAGCCAGAAAAAAGGATGAACCAAAACTGGGTCCCGGTCGAAATATAGTGACTTACCAGGAAACTACCTAGTCACTGATTCAGTCATCTACAAGCAGAATATCTGAGTCAGAAACAGCGATGAACCGAAACAGGGTCCCAATCCAGATATAGTGACTTACCAGGAAACTGTCCCGTCCCTGATTCAGTGATCTACACGAAAAATATCTGAGTCAGAAACAGAGATGAACCGAAACAGGGTCCCGGTCCAGATATAGTGACTCTCCAGGAAACTGTCTTCTCCCAGATTCAGTGATATACAAGAAAAATATCTGTGTCAGAAACAGGTATGAACCGAAACAGGGTCCCGGAACAGATATAGTGACTTACTAGGAAATTGTCCCGTCTCTGATTCAGTGACCTACAAGAAAAATATCTTAGTCAGAAACAGGGATGGACCGAAATAGGATCCCGGTCCAGATATAGTGACTCTCCAGGAAACTGCCTCGTACCAGATTCAGTGATCTACAAAAAAAATATCTGAGTCAGAAACAGGGAAGAACCGAAACAGGGTCCCGGAACAGATATAGTGGCTCACCAGGAAATTGTCTCGTCCCTGATTCGGTGATTTGCAAGAAAAATATCCGAGCCAGAAAAAAGGATGAACCAAAACTGGGTCCCGGTCGAAATATAGTGACTTACCAGGAAACTACCTAGTCACTGATTCAGTCATCTACAAGCAGAATATCTGAGTCAGAAACAGCGATGAACCGAAACAGGGTCCCAATCCAGATATAGTGACTTACCAGGAAACTGTCCCGTCCCTGATTCAGTGATCTACACGAAAAATATCTGAGTCAGAAACAGAGATGAACCGAAACAGGGTCCCGGAACAGATATAGTGACTCAACAGGAAACTGTCTCGTCCTAGATTAAGTGATCTACAAGAAAAATATCTGAGTCAGAAATAGAGATGAACCGAAACAGGGTCCCGGTCCAGATATAGTAACTTACCAGGAAACTGTCCGTCCCTGATTCAGTGATCTACACGAAAAATATCTGAATCAGATACAGGGATGAACCGTAACAGGGTCCCGGTCCAGATATAGTGACTCTCCAGGAAACTGTCTCGTCCCAGATTCAGTGATCTACAAGAAAAATATCTGAATCAGATACAGGGATGAACCGTAGCAGGTTCCCGGTGCAGATATAGTGACTCTCCAGGAAACTGTGTCGTCCCAAATTCAGTGAACTACAAGAAAAATATCTGAATCAGATACAGGGATGAACCGTAACAGGGTCCCGCTCCAAATATAGTGACTCTTCAGGAAACTGTCTCGTCCCAGATTCAGGGATCTACAAGAAAAATATATGAGTCATAAACAGGGATGAACCGAAACAGGGTCCCGGTCCAGATATAGTGACTTACTAGGAAACTGTGTTTTCCCAGATTCAGTTATCTACAAGAAGAATATCTGAGTCAGAAACAGGGATGAACCGAAACAGGGTCCCAGTCCAGATATAGTGACTTTCCAAGAAACTGTCTCGTCCCAGATTCAGTGATCTACAAGAAAATTATCTGAGTCAGAAACAGCGATGAACCGGAACAGGGTCCCGGAACAGATATAGTGACTTACAGGGAAACTGTCCCGTCCGTGATTCAGTGATCTACAAGAAAAATATCTGAGTCAGAAACAAGGATGAACCGAAACAGGGTCCCGGTCCAGATATAGTGACTCTCCAAGAAACTGTCTCATCCCAGATTCAGTGATCTACAAGAAAAATATCTGAGTCATAAACAGGGATGAACCGAAATAGGGTCCCGGTCCAGACATAGTGACTTACTAGGAAACTATCCCGTCCCTGATTCAGTAATCTACACGAAAAATATCTGAGTCAGATACAGGGATGAACCGTAACAGGGTCCCGGTCCAGATATAGTGACTCTCCAGGAAACTGTCTCGTCCCAGATTCAGTTATCTATAAGAAGAATATCTGAGTCAGAAACAGGGATGAACCAAAACAAGGTCCCGGTCCAGATATAGTGACTTACCAGGACACTGTACCGTCCCTGATTCAGTGATCTACACGAAAAATATCTGAGTCAGAAACAGGGATGAACCGTAACAGGGTCCCGGTCCAGATATAGTGACTCTCCAAGAAACTGTCTCGTCCCAGATTCAGTTATCTACAAGAAGAATATCTGAGTCAGAAACAGGGATGAACCGAAACAGGGTCCCGGTCCAGATATAGTGACTCTCCAGGAAACTGTCTCGTCCCAGATTCAATGATCTACAAGAAAAATATTTGAGTGATAAACAGGGATGAACCAAAATAGGGTCCCGGTCCAGATATAGTGGCTTACCAGGAAACTGTCCCGTCCCTGATTCAGTAATCTACACGACAAATATCTGAGTTAGAAACAGGGATGAACCGAAAAAGATCCCGGTCCAGATATAGTGACTCTCCAGGAAACTGTCTCTTCCCAGATTCAGTTATCTATAAGAAGAATATCTGAGTCAGAAACAGGGATGAACCGAAACAGAGACCCGGTCCAGATATAGTGACTCTCCAGAACACTGTCTCGACCCAGATTCAATGATATACAAGAAAAATATCTCTGTCAGAAACAGGGATGAACCAAATACCGAAACAGGGTCCCGGTCCAGATATAGTGACTCTCCAGGAAACTCTCTTCCCAGATTCAATGATCTACAAGAAGAATATCTAAGTCAGAAACAGGGATGAACCGAAACAGGGTCCCGGTCCAGATATAGTGACTCTCCAGGAAACTGTCTCGTCCCAGATTCAGTGATCTACAAGAAAAATGTTTAAGTCATAAACAGGGATGAACCGAAACAGGTTCTCGGTCCAGATATAAGACTCTCCAGGAAACTGTCTCGTCCTAGATTCAGTGATCTACAAGTAAAATATTTGAGTCATAAACAGGGATGTACCAAAACAGGGTCCCGGTCCAGATATAGTGACTTACCAGGAAACTGTCCCGTCCCTGATTCAGTAATCTACACGAAAAATATCTGAGTCAGAAACATGGATGAACCGAAAAAGGTCCCGGTCCAGATATAGTGACTCTCCAGGAAACTGTCTCTTCCCAGATTCAGTGATCTACAAGAAGAATATCTGAGTCAGAAACAGGGATGAACCGAAACAGGGTCCCGGTCCAGATACAGTGACTTTCCAGGAAACTGTCTCGTACCAGATTCAGTGATATGCAAGAAAAATATCTGTGTCAGAAACAGGGATGAACCAAAACTAGGTCTCGAAACAGATATAGTGACTCACCAGGAAACTGTCTCGTCCCTTATTAAGTGATCTGCAAGAAAAATATCTGAGTCAGAAACAAGGATGAACCGAAACAGGGTCCCGGAACAGATATAGTGACTCAACAGGAAACTGTCTCGTCCCAGATTCAGTGATTTACAAGAAAAATATCTGAGTCAGAAATAGGGATGAACCGAAACAGGGTCCCGATTCATATATAGTGAGTTACCAGGAAACTGTCTCGTCCCAGATTCAGTGATCTACAAGAAAAATATCTGAGTCAGAAACAGCGATGAACCGAAACAGGGTCCCGGTCCAGATATAGTGACTTACCAGGAAACTGTCCCGTCCCTGATTCAGTAATCTACACGAAAAATATCTGAGTCAGAAACAGGGATGAACCGAAACAGGGTCCCGGTCCAGATATAGTGACTCTCCAGGAAACTGTCTCGTCCCAGATTCAGTGATCTACAAGAAAAATATCTGAGTCAGAAACAGGGATGAACCGAAACAGGGTCCCGGTCCAGATATAGTGACTCTCCAGGAAACTGTCTCGTCCCAGATTCAGTGATCTACAAGAAAAATATCTGAGTCAGAAACAGGGATGAACCGAAACAGGGTCCCGGTCCAGATATAGTGACTCTCCAGGAAACTGTCTCGTCCCAGATTCAGTGATCTACAAGAAAAATATCTGAGTCAGAAACAGGGATGAACCGAAACAGGGTCCCGGTCCAGATATAGTGACTCTCCAGGAAACTGTCTCGTCCCAGATTCAGTGATCTACAAGAAAAATATCTGAGTCAGAAACAGGGATGAACCGAAACAGGGTCCCGGTCCAGATATAGTGACTCTCCAGGAAACTGTCTCGTCCCAGATTCAGTGATCTACAAGAAAAATATTTGAGTCATAAACAGGGATGAACCAAAACAGGGTCTCGGTCCAGATATAGTGACTTACCAGGAAACTGTCCCGTCCCTGATTCAGTGATTTACAAGAAAAATATCTGAGTCAGAAATTGGGATGAACCGAAACAGGGTCCCGATTCATATATAGTGAGTTACCAGGAAACTGTCTCGTCCCAGATTCAGTGATATACAAGAAAAATATCTGTGTCAGATACAGGGATGAACCATAACAGGGTCCCGCTCCAGATATAGTGACTCTCCAGGAAACTGTCTCATCCCAGATTCGGTGATGTACAAGAAAAATATCTGAATCAGATACAGGGATGAACCGTAACAGGGTCCCGGTCCAGATATAGTGACTCTCCAGGAAACTGTCTCGTCCCAGATTCAGTGATCTACAAGAAAAATATTTGAGTCATAAACAGGGATGAACCAAAACAGGGTCTCGGTCCAGATATAGTGACTTACCAGGAAACTGTCCCGTCCCTGATTCAGTGATCTACACAAAAAATATCTGAGTCAGAAACAGGGATGAACCGAAACAGGGTCCTGGTCCAGATATAGTGACACTCCAGGAAACTCTCTCGTCCCAGATTCAGTGATCTACAAGAAAAATATTTGAGTCATAAACAGGGATGAACCAAAACAGGGTCTCGGTCCAGATATAGTGACTTACCAGGCAACTGTCCCGTCCCTGATTCAGTGACCTACAAGAAAAATATCTGAGTCAGAAACAGGGAAGAACCGAAACAGGGTCCCGGAACAGATATACCGACTCAACAGGAAACTGTCTCGTCCCAGATTCAGTGATCTGCAAGAAAAATATCTAAGTCAGAAACAGCGATGAACCGAAACAGGGTCCCGGTCCAGATATAGTGACTTACCAGGAAATTGTACCGTCCATGATTCAGTGATCTACACGAAAAATATCTGAGTCAGAAACGGGGATGAACCGTAACAGGGTGCCGGTCCAGATATAGTGACTCTCCAAGAAACTGTCTCTTCCCAGATTCAGTTATCTACAAGAAGAATATCTGAGTCAGAAACAGGGATGAACCGAAACAGGGTCCCGGTCCAGATATAGTGACTCTCCAGGAAACTGTCTCGTCCCAGATTCAGTGATCTACAAGAAAAATATCTGAGTCAGAAACAGGGATGAACCGAAACAGGGTCCCGGTCCAGATATAGTGACTCTCCAGGAAACTGTCTCGTCCCAGATTCAGTGATGTACAAGAAAAATGTCTGAATCAGATACAGGGATGAACCGTAACAGGGTCCCGGTCCAGATATAGTGACTCTCCAGGAAACTGTTTCGTCCCAGATTTAGTGATCTACAAGAAAAATATTTGAGTCATAAACAGGGATGAACCAAAACAGGGTCTCGGTCCAGATATAGTGACTTACCAGGAAACTGTCCAGTTCCTGATTCAGTGATCTACACAAAAAATATCTGAGTCAGAAACAGGGATGTACCGAAATAGGGTCCCGAAACAGATATAGTGACTCAACAGGAAAATGTCTCGTCCCATATTCAGTGATCTACAAGAAAAATATCTGAGTCAGAAACAGCGTTGAACCGAAACAGGGTCTCGGTCCAGATATAGTGACTTACCAGGAAACTGTACCGTCCCTGATTCAGTGATCTACACAAAAAATATCTGAGTCAGAAACAGGGATGAACCGAAACAGGGTCCCGGAACAGATATAGTGACTCAACAGCAAACTGTCTCGTTCCAGATTCAGTGGTCTACAAGAAAAATATCTGAGTCAGAAACAGCGATGAACCGAAACAGGGTCCCGGTCCAGATATAGTGACTTACCAGGAAACTGTCCCGTCCCTGATTCAGTGATCAACACGAAAAATATCTGAGTCAGATACAGGGATGAACCGTAACAGGGTCCCGGTCCAGATATAGTGACTCTCCAGGAAACTGCCTCGTCCCAGATTCAGTGATCTACAAGAAAAATATCTGAATCAGATATAGGGATGTACCGAAACAGGGTCCCGGTCTAGATATAGTGACTCTCCAGGAAACTGTCTCGTCCCAGATTCAGTGATATACAAGAAAAATATCTGAGTCAGAAACAGGGATGAACCGAAACAGGGTCCCGGTCCAGATATAGTGACTCTCCAGGAAACTGTCTCGTCCCAGATTCAGTGATCTACAAGAAAAATATCTGAGTCAGAAACAGGGATGAACCGAAACAGGGTCCCGGTCCAGATATAGTGACTCTCCAGGAAACTGTCTCGTCCCAGATTCAGTGATCTACAAGAAAAATATCTGAGTCATAAACAGGGATGAACCGAAACAGGGTCCCGGTCAAGATATAGTGACTCTCCAAGAAACTGCCTCGTCCCAGTTTCAGTGATCTACAAGAAAAATATCTGAATAAGATATAGGGATGAAACGTAACAGGGTCCCGCTCCAGATATAGTGAATGTCTCGTCCCAGATGCAGTGATCTACAATAAAAATATATGAGTCAAAAACAGGGATGAACCGAAACAAGGTCCCGGAACAGATATAGTGACTCACCAGGAAACTGTCTCGTCCCAGATTCAGTGATCTACAAGAAAAATATCTGAGTCAGAAACAGGGATGAACCGAAACAGGGTCCCGGTCCAGATATAGTGACTCTCCAGGAAACTGTCTCGTCCCAGATTCAGTGATCTACAAGAAAAATATCTGAGTCAGAAACAGGGATGAACCGAAACAGGTTCCCGATTCATATATAGTGACTTACCAGGAAACTGTCTCGTCCCAGATTCAGTGATCTACAAGAAAAATATCTGAGTCAGAAACAGGGATGAACCGAAACAGGTTCCCAGTTCAGATATAGTGACTCTCCAGGAAATTGTCTCGTCCCAGATTCAGTGATCTACAAGAAATATATTTGAGTCATAAACAGGGATGAACCAAAACAGGGTCCCGGTCCAGATATAGTGACTTACCAGGAAACTGTCCCGTCCCTGATTCAGTGATCTACACAAAAAATATCTGAGTCAGAAACAGGGATGAACCGAAACAGGGTCCCGGAACAGATATAGTGACTCACCAGGAAACTGTCTCGTCCCTGATTCAGTGATCTACAAGAAAAATGTCCGAGTCAGAAACAGCGATGAACCGAAACAGGGTCCCGGTCCAGATATAGTGACTTACCAGGAAACTGTACCGTCCCTGATTCAGTGATCTACATGAAAAATATCTGAGTCAGAAACAGGGATGAACCGTAACAGGGTCCCGGTCCAGATAAAGTGACTCTCCAAGAAATTGTCTCGTCCCAGATTCAATTATCTACAAGAAGAATATCTGAGTCAGAAACAGGGATGAACCGAAACAGGGTCCCGGTCCAGATATAGTGACTCTCCAGGAAACTGTCTCGTCCCAGATTCAGTGATCTACAAGAAAAATATCTGAGTCAGAAACAGGGATGAACCGAAACAGGGTCCCGGTCCAGATATAGTGACTCTCCAAGAAACTGTCTCGTCCCAGATTCAGTTATCTACAAGAAGAATATCTGAGTCAGAAACAGGGATGAACCGAAACAGGGTCCCGGTCCAGATGTAGTGACTCTCCAGGAAACTGTCTCGTCCCAGATTCAGTGATATACAAGAATAATATATGTGTCAGAAACAGGGATGAACCGAAACAAGGTCCCGGAACAGATATAATGACTCTCCAGGAAACTGTCTCGTCCCAGATTCAGTGTCTGTCCCGTCCCTGATTCAGTGATCTACACGAACAATATCTGAGTCAGAAACAGGGATGAACCGTAACAGGGTCCCGGTCCAGATCTAGTGACTCTCCAGGAAACTGTCTCGTCGCAGATTCAGTGATCTAAGAGAAAAATATCTGAATCAGATACAGGGATGAACCGTAACAGGGTCCCGCTCCAGATATAGTGACTCTCCAGGAAACTGTCTCGTCCCAGATTCAGTGATCTACAAGAAAAATATCTGAGTCAGAAACAGGGATGAACCAAAACAGGGTCCCGGTCCAGATATAGTGACTCTCCAAGAAACTGTCTCGTCCCAGATTCAGTTATCTACAAGAAGAATATCTCAGTCAGAAACAGGGATGAACCGAAACAGGGTCCCGGTCCAGATATTCCCGGTCCAGATATAGTGACTCTCCAGGAAACTGTCTCCTCCCAGTTTCAGTGATATACAAGAAAAATATCTGTGTCAGAAACAGGGATGAACCGAAACAGGGTCCTGGTCCAGATATAGTGACTCTCCAGGAAACTGTCTCGTCCCAGATTCAGTGATCTACAAGAAAAATATTTGAGTCATAAACAGGGATGAACCAAAACAGGGTCCCGGTCCAGATATAGTGACTTACCAGGAAACTGTCCCGTCCCTGATTCAGTAATCTACACGAAAAATATCTGAGTCAGAAACAGGGATGAACCGAAACAGGGTCCCGGTCCAGATATAGTGACTCTCCAAGAAACTCTCCCGTCCCAGATTCAGTTATCTACAAGAAGAATATCTGAGTCAGAAACTATTCAGTAATCTACACGAAAAATATCTGAGTCAGATATAGGGATGACCCGTAACAGGGTCCCGGTCCAGATATAGTGACTCTCCAGGAAACTGCCTCGTCCCAGATTCAGTTATCTACAAGAAAAATATCTGAATCAGATACAGGGATGAACCGTAACAGGGTCCCGCTCCAGACATAGTGACTCTCCAGGAAACTGTCTCGTCCCAGATTCAGTGATCTACAAGAAAAATATATGAGTCAGAAACAGGGATGAACCAAACAAGGTCCCGGAACATATATAGTGACTCACCAGGAAACAGTCTCGTCCCAGATTCAGTGATCTACAAGAAAAATATCTGAGTCAGAAAAAAGGGATGAATCGAAACAGGTTCCCGATTCATCTATAGTGTCTTACCAGGAAACTGTCTCGTCCCAGATTCAGTGATCTACAAGAAAAATATCTGAGTCAGAAACAGGAATGAACCGAAACAGGGTCCTGGTCCAGATATAGTGACTCTCCAGGAAATTGTCTCGTTCCAGATTCAGTGATCTACAAGAAAAATATCTGAGTCAGAAACAGGGATGAACCGAAACAGGGTCCTGGTCCAGATATAGTGACTCTCCAGGAAACTGTCTCGTCCCAGATTCAGTGATCTACAAGAAAAATATTTGAGTCATAAACAGGGATGAACCAAAACAGGGTCCCGGTCCAGATATAGTGACTTACCAGGAAACTGTCCCGTCCCTGATTCAGTAATCTACACGAAAAATATCTGAGTCAGAAACAGGGATGAACCGAAACAGGGTCCCGGTCCAGATATAGTGACTTTCCAGGAAACTGTCTTGTCCCAGATTCAGTGATATACAAGAAAACTATCTGTGACAGAAACAGGGATGAACCGAAACAAGGTCCCGGAAAAGATATAGTGACTCTCCACGAAACCGTCTCGTCCCAGATTCAGTGATCTACAAGAAAAATATCTGATTTAGAAACAGGGATGAACCGAAACAGGGTCCCGGTCCAAATATTGTGACTCTCCAGGAAACTGTCTCGTCCCAGATTCAGTGATCTACAAGAAAAATGTTTGAGTCATAAACAGGGATGAACCAAAACAGGGTCCCGATCCAGATATAGTGACTTACCAGGAAACTGTCCCTCCCTGATTCAGTAATCTACAAGAAAAAAATCTGAGTCAGAAACAGGGATGAACCGAAACAGGGTCCCGGTCTAGATATAGTGACTCTCCAGGAAACTGTCTCTTCCCAGATTTAGTGATCTACAAGAAGAATATCTGAGTCAGAAACAGGAATGAACCGAAACAGGGTCCCGGTCCAGAGATAGTAACTCTCCAGGAAACTGTCTTGTCCCAGATTCAGTGATATACAAGAAAAATATCTGTGTCAGAAACAGGGATGAACCGAAACAAGGTCCCGGAACAGATATAGTGACTCTCCAGGAAACTGTCTCGTCCCAGATTCAGTGATCTACAAGAAAAATATCTGATTCAGAAACAGGGATGAACCGAAACAGGGTCCCGGTCCAGATATAGTGACTTTCCAGGAAACTGTCTTGTCCCAGATTCATTGATATACAAGAAAAATATCTGTGTCAGAAGCAGCGATGAACCGAAACAAGGTCCTGGAACATATATAGTGACTCACCAGGAAACAGTCTCGTCCCAGATTCAGTGATCTACAAGAAAAATATCTGAGTCAGAAAAAGGGATGAATCGAAACAGGTTCCCGATTCATATATAGTGACTTACCAGGAAACTGTCTTGTCCCAGATTCAGTGATCTACAAGAAAAATATCTGAGTCAGAAGCAGGAATGAACCGAACAAGGTCCCGGTCCAGATATAGTGACTCTCCAGGAAATTGTCTCGTCCCAGATTCAGCGATCTACAAGAAAAATATCTGAGTCAGAAACAGGGATGAATCGACACAGGGTCCCGGTCCAGATATAGTGACTCTCCAGGAAACTGTGTCGTCCCAGATTCAGTGATCTACAAGAAAAATATCTGAGTCAGAAAAAGGGATGAATCGAAACAGGTTCCCGATTCATATATAGTGACTTACCAGGAAACTGTCTCGTCCCAGATTCAGTGATCTACAAGAAAAATATTTGAGTCATAAACAATGATGAACCAAAACGGGGTCCTAGTCCAGATATAATGACTTACCAGGAAACTGTCCCGTCCCTGATTCAGTAATCTACACGAAAAATATCTGTGTCAGAAACAGAGATGAACCGAAACAGGGTCCCGGTCCAGATATAGTGACTTTCCAGGATACAAGAAAAATATCTGAGTCAGAAACAGGGATGAACCGAAACAGGCTCCCGGTCTAGATTTAGTGACTTACCAGGAAATTGTCTCGTCCCAGATTCAGTGATCTACAAGAAAAATATCTGAGTCAGAAATAGGAATGAACCGAAACAGGGTCCCGGTTCAGATATAGTGACTCTCCAGGAAATTGTCTCTTCCCAGATTCAGTGATCTACAAGAAAAATATTTGAGTCATAAACAGGTATGTACCAAAACAGGGTCCCGGTCCAGATATAGTGACTTACCAGGAAACTGTCCCGTCCCTGATTCAGTAATCTACACGAAAAATATCTTTGTCAGATATAGGGATGAACCGTAACAGGGTCCCGGTCCAGATATAGTGACTCTCCAGGAAACTGCCTCGTCCCAGATTCAGTGATCTACAAGAAAAATATCTGAATCAGATACAGGGATGAACCGTAACAGGATCCCGCTCCAAATATAGTGACTCTCCAGGAAACAGTCTCGTCCCAGATTCAATGATCTACAAGAAAAATATATGAGTCAGAAACAGGGATGAACCGAAACAAGGTCCCGGAACATATATAGTGACTCACCAGGAAACAGTCTCGTCCCAGATTCAGTGATCTACAAGAAAAATATCTGAGTCAGAAAAAGGGATGAATCGAAAGAAGTTCCCGAATCATATATAGTGACTTACCAGGAAACTGTCTCGTCCCAGATTCAGTGATCTACAACAAAAATATCTGAGTCAGAAAAAGGAATGAACCGAAACAGGGTCCCGGTCCAGATATAGTGACTCTCCAGGAAATTGTCTCGTTCCAGATTCAGTGATCTACAAGAAAAATATCTGAGTCAGAAACAGGGATGAACCGAAACAGGGACCCGGTCCAGATATAGTGACTCTCCAGGAAACTGTCTCGTCCCAGATTCAGTGATCTACATGAAAAATATTTGAGTCATAAACAAGGATGAACCAAAACGGGGTCCCAGTCCAGATATAATGACTTACCAGGAAACTGTCCCGTCCCTGATTCAGTAATCTACACTAAAAATATCTGCGTCAGAAACAGGGATGAACCGAAACAGGGTCCCGGTCCAGATATAGTGACTTTCCAGGAAACTGTCTTGTCCCAGATTCAGTGATATACAAGAAAAATTTCTGTGTCAGAAACAGGGATGAACCGAAACAAGGTCCCGAAAAAGATATAGTGACTCTCCAGGAAACTGTCTCGTCCCAGATTCAGTGATCTACAAGAAAATTATATGAGTCAGAAACAGAGATGAACCGAAACAAGGTCCCGGAACATATATAGTGACTCACCAGGAAACTGTCCCGTCCCTGATTCAGTGATCAACAAGAAAAATATCTGAGTTAGAAACAGGGATGAACCGAAACAGGGTCCCGGTCCAGATATAGTGACTCTCCAGGAAACTGTCTCGTCCCAGATTCAGTGATCTACAAGAAAAATATTTGAGTCATAAACAATGATGAACCAAAACGGACTCCCAGTCCAGATATAATGACTTACCAGGAAACTGTCCCGTCCCTGATTCAGTAATCTACACGAAAATATCTGTGTCAGAAACAGGGATGAACCGAAACAGGGTCCCGGTCCAGATATAGTGACTCTCCAGGAAACTTTCTCTTCCCAGATTCAATGATCTACAAGAAGAATATCTAAGTCAGAAACAGGGATGAACCGAAACAGGGTCCCGGTCCAGATATAGTGACTTTCCAGGAAACTGTCTTTTCCCAGATTCAGTGATATACAAGAAAAATATCTGTGTCAGAAAGAGGGATGAACCGAAACAAGGTCCCGGAACAGATATAGTAACTCTCCAGGAAACTGTCTCGTCCCAGATTCAGTGACATAGAAGAAAAATATCTGTGTCAGAAACAGGGATGAACCGAAACAACGTCCCGGAACAGATATAGTGACTCTCCAGGAAACTGTCCCGTCCCAGATTCAGTGATCTACAAGAAAAATATCTGAATAAGATACAGGGATGAACCGTAACAGGGTCCCGCTCCAGATATAGTGACTCTCCAGGAAACTGTCTCGTCCCAGATTCATTGATCTACAAGAATAATATATGAGTCAGAAACAGGGATGAACCGAAACAAGGTCCCGGAACATATATAGTGACTCACCAGGAAACAGTCTCGTCCCAGATTCAGTGATCTACAAGAAAAATATCTGAGTCAGAAACAGGGATGAACCGAAATAGGTTCCCGGTCCAGATATAGTGACTTACCAGGAAATTGTCTCGTCCCAGATTCAGTGATCTACAAGAAAAATATCTGAGTCAGAAACAGGAATGAACCAAAACAGGTTCCCGGTCCAGATATAGTGACTTACCAGGAAACCGTCCCGTCCCTGATTCAGTAATGTACACGAAAAATATCTGAGTCAGATATAGGGATGAACCGTAACAGGGTCCCGGTCCAGATATGGTGACTCTCCAGGAAACTGCCTCGTCCCAGATTCAGTGATCTACAAGAAAAATATCTGAATCAGATACAGGGATGAACCGTAACAGGGTCCCGCTCCAGACATAGTGACTCTCCAGGAAACTGTCTCGTCCCAGATTCAGTGATCTACAAGAAAAATATATGAGTCAGAAACAGGGATGAACCGAAACAAGGTCCCGGAACATATATAGTGACTCACCAGGAAACAGTCTCGTCCCAGATTTAGTGATCTCCAAGAAAAATATCTGAGTCAGAAAAAGGGATGAATCGAAACAGGTTCCCGATTCATATATAGTGTCTTACCAGGAAACTGTCTCGTCCCAGATTCAGTGATCTACAAGAAAAATATCTGAGTCAGAAACAGAAATGAACCGAAACAGGGTCCCGGTCCAGATATAGTGACTCTCCAGGAAATTGTCTCGTTCCAGATTCAGTGATCTACAAGAAAAATATCTGAGTCAGAAACAGGGATGAACCGAAACAGGATCCCGGTCCAGATATAGTGACTCTCCAGGAAACTGTCTCGTCCCAGATTCAGTGATCGACAAGAAAAATATTTGAGTCATAAACAGGGATGAACCAAAACGGGGTCACTGTCCAGATATAATGAGTTACCAGGAAACTGTCCCGTCCCTGATTCAGTAATCTACACGAAAAATATCTGTGTCAGAAACAAGGATGAACCGAAACAGGGTCCCGGTCCAGATATAGTGACTCTCTAGGAAACTGTCTCTTCCCAGATTCAATGATCTACAAGAAGAATATCTAAGTCAGAAACAGGGATGAACCGAAACAGGGTCCCGGTCCAGATATAGTGACTTTCCAGGAAACTGTCTTGTCCCAGATTCAGTGATATACAAGAAAAATATCTGTGTCAGAAACAGGGATGAACCGAAACAAGGTCCCGGAAAAGATATAGTGACTCTCCAGGAAACCGTCTCGTCCCAGATTCAGTGATCTACAAGAAAAATGTTTGAGCCATAAACAGGGATGAACCAAAACAGGGTCCCGATCCAAATATAGTGACTTACCAGGAAACTGTAAGTCAGAAAAAGGGATGAACCGAAACAGGGTCCCGGTCCAGATATATTGACTCTCCAGGAAACTGTATCGTCCCTGATTCAGTGATATACAAGAAAAATATTTGAGTCAGAAAAAGGGATGAATCGAAACAGGTTCCTGACTCATATATAGTGACTTACCAGGAAACTGTCTCGTCCCAGATTCAGTGATCTACAGGAAAAATATCTGAGTCAGAAACAGGGATGAACCGAAACAGGGTCCCGGTCCAGATATAGTGACTTTCCAAGAAACTGTCTTGTCCCACATTCAGTGATATACAAGAAAAATATCTGGGTCAGAAACAGGGATGAACCGAAACAAGGTCCCGGAAAAGATATAGTGACTCTCCAGGAAACTGTCTCGTCCCAGATTCAGTGATCTACAAGAAAAATATCTGATTCAGAAACAGGGATGAACCGGAACAGGGTCCCGGTCCAAATATTGCGACTCTCCAGAAAACTGTCTCGTCCCAGATTCAGTGATCTACAAGAAAAATGTTTGAGTCATAAACAGGGATGAACCAAAACAGGGTCCCGATCCAGATATAGTGACTTACCAGGAAATTGTCCCGTCCTTGATTCAGTAATCTACAAGAAAAATATCAGAGTCAGAAACAGGGATGAACCGAAACAGGGTCCCGGTCCAGATATAGTGACTCTCCAGGAAACTGTCTCTTCCCGGATTTAGTGATCAATAAGAAGAATATCTGAGTCAAAAACAGGAATGAACCGAAACAGGGTCCCGGTCCAGAGATATTAACTCTCCAGGTAACTTCTCGTCCCAGATTCAGTGATATACAAGAAAAATATCTGTGTCAGAAACAGGGATGAACCGAAACAAGGTCCCGGAACAGATATAGTGACTCTCCAGGAAACTGTCTCGTCCCAGATTCAGTGATCTACAAGAAAAATATATGAGTCAGAAACAGGGATGAACCGAAACAAGGTCCCGGAACATATATAGTGACTCACCAGGAAACAGTCTCGTCCCAGATTCAGTGATCTACAAGAAAAATATCTAGGTCAGAAAAAGGGATGAATCGAAACAGGTTCCCGATTCATATATAGTGACTTACCAGGAAACTGTCTCGTCCCAGATTCAGTGATTTACAAGAAAAATATCTGAGTCAGAAACAGGAATGAACCGAACAGGGTCCCGGTCCAGATATAGTGACTCTCCAGGAAATTGTCTCGTCCCAGATTCACTGATCTACAAGAAAAATATCTGAGTCAGAAACAGGGATGAACCGAAACAGGTTCCCGGTCCAGATATAGTGACTCTCCAGGAAACTATCTCGTCCCAGATTCAGTGATCTACAAGAAAAATATTTGAGTCATAAACACTGATGAACCAAAACGGGGTCTCAGTCCAGATATAATGACTTACCAGGAAACTGTCCCGTCCCTGATTCAGTAATCTACACGAAAAATATTTGTGTCAGAAACAGGGATGAACCGAAACAGGGTCCCGGTCCAGATATAGTGACTTTCCAGGAAACTGTCTTGTCCCGGATTCAGTGATATACAAGAAAAATATCTGTGTCAGAAACAGGGATGAACCGAAACAAGGTCCCGGAATAGATATAGTAACTCTCCAGGAAACTTTCTCGTCCCAGATTCAGTGATATAGAAGAAAAATATCTGTGTCAGAAACAGGGATGAACCGAAACAACGTCCCGGCACAGATATAGTGACTCTCCAGGAAACTGTCCCGTCCCAGATTCAGTGATCTACAAGAAAAATATTTGAATAAGATACAGGGATGAACCGTAACAGGGTCCCGCTCCAGATATAGTGACTCTCCAGGAAACTGTCTCGTCCCAGATTCATTGATCTACAAGAAAAATATATGAGTCAGAAACAGGGATGAACCGAAACAAGGTCCCGGAACATATATAGTGACTCACCAGGAAACAGTCTCGTCCCAGATTCAGTGATCTACAAGAAAAATATCTGAGTCAGAAACAGGGATGAACCGAAACAGGTTCCCGGTCCAGATATAGTGACTTACCAGGAAATTGTCTCGTCCCAGATTCAGTGATCTACAAGAAAAATATCTGAGTCAGAAACAGGAATGAACCGAAACAGGGTCCCGGTCCAGATATAGTGACTTACCAGGAAACTGTCCCGTCCCTGATTCAGTAATCTACACGAAAAATATTTGTGTCAAAAACAAGGATGAACCGAAACAGGGTCCCGGTCCAGATATAGTGACTTTCCAGGAAACTGTCTTGTCCCGGATTCAGTCATATACAAGAAAAATATCTGTGTCAGAAACAGGGATGAACCGAAACAAGGTCCCGGAATAGATATAGTAACTCTCCAGGAAACTGTCTCGTCCCAGATTCAGTGAAATATAGTGACTCTCCAGGAAACTGTCTCGTCCCAGATTCAGTGATCGACAAGAAAAATATGTGAGTCAGAAACAGGGATGAACCGAAACAGGGTCCTGGTCCAGATATAGTGACTCTCCAGGAAACTGTCTCGTCCCAGATTCAGTGATCTACAAGAAAAATATCTGAGTCAGAAACAGGGATGAACCGAAACAGGGTCCTGGTCCAGATATAGTGACTCTCTGATGAACACACTTTTTATACAATAGTTATTCCTCATACTTAGTCTTTTAAACCTCTTTTGGGCTGAAATGCATAGACTTAGACCTCATTTCATGACTTAGGATCCATTTATGCTTAATTACAATTTCCAGCAATACTGGGCATTATTTGCTGTCTCTGTGTTTCAGGCATATCTTGAGTTCTGGAGGTCCAAAAATTCCGAGTCATACCTTGTTGGAAAGCTGAGAGAATTTTCTAGAACTTTGTTTCAGGGCTCCAAAGCTAATTCGGACGTTCAGAAGGTCATATGCAGCCTGGAAGCCAGAGAAGACATGCTGTCGCAGGATCCTGACCTACATGCAGTATTTGGGTCATAACTTGAGTTGTAGATGTCATATGGACCTGAAACTGGTACCATTGGAAAGCTAACAGACAGAGCTTCAATTTATATGAAGACCGGTTCACCATATTTTATGTGGAAGATGGTCTTATTTGCTGTGCAAGTTAGCTGACGGTTCCAGACACCTTCTGCCACTTAAATGGGCCTAACTTCCTCATGACAAGTCCAAATGGGCCCAAACCAAAGCCCAATTGAAGCTAAGGCCCATGGGAACAAGTGTGCCCTAAGGGCAATTTAGGTGTGCATGTAAAATTGGAGGTCTATATCAGAAGAAGGAGGCAGCCGAAATTCATAACCACCTCATTAGATATTTTAGACAGATTTTTGAGCTTTCCTTAGTTCTTAAGTTTTCTTTTAGATATTTTGTAAGAACTTCAGCTCCTCTTGTTCATGGAGGGCTAATCCAACATATCAATCCAGGTTTTGCTATTCTGATTATTGGTTTTGAGATTATGAGTTGTTGTTCTTCATTTTAGTTGTTAATCAAAGTTCTTTCAATCCTTTGAAATATTGTGTTTGAATTGCTTAATTCGAATTTGGATCTTCATGTGTGATTGCTTAATTGCATGTGATAAAAGAGGATTGTATGGTTGATTAATGTTTCTGAGCTTTTGGATGGATTAATCACCTTGGCTGGATCATGGACTTAGGTAAAACTAGACTTGAATGTTTGCTTAATTCATTTAGTCTTAGTTGAATCCGAATTCTGGTTGCTTAACCAGTGGACATCCATAGAACATTGAGAGGCGTCTTGATATGTTTTAAAGCCCAAGAACATGGTTAATAATTGAATGGATCATTAGAAATCAAGGATGAAACAAAATCAGAATCAGTTAAGGCTTGGATTGGTTGTTTTCCTTTAGGTTACCACTTACAATTATTTTCTGTCACGTACTTAAACCAAACAAAACCCCCCTCTATTTACATGCTTCTCTATATGATTCATCAAATAGAACAATCCTTAGGTTCGACTTAGGGCTGTCCTATGCTGCAAAAAGCTAGGTAACCGACCTTAAAATTAAGTAATTTGAGGAGCCTCGGCAGCTCATCACTGCTCCACATCGCGCTCCAAAAAGGACGTTGCGACAAACCACATCCCAACAACTAGGAAATCTTACTTTCCTTGTTCATCTTGACATTCATAACAATAACTTCTATTGTCAGCTGCTACAAGAGTTACTCCAATTGTGTCAATTGTTTGGATTGGTTGCTTTCTCTTAAACTTCACCACTGATAATTAATTTCGTTAATCACATAAACCAACAAAACCCCCCTATTTACATGCTTCTTAATATGATTCACTAAATAGAACAATCCTTAGGTTCGACTTAGGGCTGTCCTATGCTGCAAAAAGCTAGGTAACCGACCTAAAACATTAAGTAATTTGAGGAGCCTCAGCAGCTCATCACTTTCCCATTGGAGGTAGTTGATTTATGGTTCCTGGCTGGAGGCAATCTCCATCTTCAGCTTGGGTCTTCTCTAAATCTCGTATTACCTTACTTTGTGTTTCATGAGTAATCCTATACCGGTTCTGAACTTCACTTTTCTTCATGTTTCTAGATTGATTTAGGGATGTAGGGTTTTGACAATGTCTGGGCATAATTCAGTCATGAATACCGAATGCAAATGCAAAACAAAAGAACTAGAGTTAGAGATGAATACATAAGCAAGTAGCAATACAATAAATTATAAAAAGGCAAAAAGAATTCTCTCATGTGTCCTATTAAAGGAAATTTTCTAGGCTTGAACACCTGTTTTAGAGTAATGGCTCTATACAAATACGGTAGCTTTAGGGATTTTCTAAAGATGTGCAAAGTTTAAGTCCTACGCCCCCTATTTGATGGTTCCCAAATTATCCTTACTATCGCCAACACTTTGGCTAGTAAGGCCCCCAATCCTTGTGGAAACTGTCTCGTACGAGATTCAGTGATCTACAAGAAAAATATCTGAGTGAGAAACAGGGATGAACCAAAACAGGGTCCCGGTCCAGATATAGTGACTCTCCAGCAAACTGTCTCGTCCCAGATTCAGTGATCTACATGAAAAATATTTGAGTCATAAACAGGGATGAATTAAAAGAGGGTCTCGGTCCAGATATAGTGACTCTCCAGGAAACTGTCTCGTCCCAGATTCAGTGATATACAAGAAAAATATCTGTGTCAGAAACAGGGATGAACCGAAACAAGGTCCCGGAACAGATATAGTGACTCACCAGGAAACTGTCTCGTCCCTTATTAAGTGATCTGCAAGAAAAATATCTGAGTCAGAAACAAGGATGAACCGAAACAGGGTCCCGGTCCAGATACAGTGACTCTCCAGGAAACTGTCTCGTCCCAGATTCAGTGATCTACAAGGAAAGTATCTAAGTCAGAAAGGTGGATGAACCGAAACAGGTTCCCGGTCCAGATATAGTGGCTTACCAGGAAACTGTACCGTCCTTGATTCAGGGTTCTACACGAAAAATATCTGAGTCAGTAACAGGGATGAACCGAAACAGGGTCCCGGAACAGATATAGTGACTCAACAGGAAACTGTCTCGTCCCAGATTCAGTGATCTACAAGAAAAATATCTAAGTCAGAAACAGCGATGAACCGAAACAGGGTCCCGGTCCAGATATAGTGACTTACCAGGAAACTGTCCCGTCCCTGATTCAGTGATCTACACGAAAAATATCTGAGTGAGAAACAGGGATGAACCGAAACAGGGTCCCGGAACAGATATAGTGACTCACCAGGAAATTGTCTCGTCCCTGATTCAGTGATTTGCAAGAAAAATATCCGAGCCAGAAAAAGGGATGAACCAAAACTGGGTCCCGGTCGAAATATAGTGACTTACCAGGAAACTGTACCGTCCTTGATTCAGGGATCTACACGAAAAATATCTGAGTCAGAAACAGCGATAAACCGAAACAGGGTCCCGGTCCAGATATAGTGACTTACCCAGAAACTGTCCCGTCCCTGATTCAGTGATCTACAAGAAAAATATCTGAGTCAGAAACAAGGATGAACCGTAACAGGGTCCCGGTCCAGGTATAGTGAGTCTCCAAGAAACTGTCTCGTCCCAGATTCAGTGATCTACAAGAAAAATATCTGAGTCATAAACAGGGATGAACCGAAAAAGGGTCCCGGTCCAGATATAGTGGCTTACCAAGAAACTGTCCCGTCCCTGATTCAGTAATCTACGCGAAAAATATCTGAGTCAGAAATAGGGATGAACCGAAACAGGGTCCCGGTCCAGATATAGTGACTCTCTAGGAAACTGTCTCTTCCCAGATTCAGTGATCTACAAGAAGAATATCTGAGTCAGAAACAGGGTCCCAGTCCAGATATAGTGAGTTACCAGAAAACTGTCCCGTCCCTGATTCAGTAATCTATACGAAAAATATCTGTTTCATAAACAGGGATGAACCGAAACAGGGTCCCGGTCCAGATATACTGGCTCTCCAGGAAACTGTCTCTACCCAGATTCAGTGATCTACAAGAAGAATATCTTAGCTAGAAACAGTGATGAACCGAAACAGGGTCCCGGTCCAGATATAGTGACTTACCAGGAAACTGTCTCGTCCCTGATTCAGTAATCTACACGAAAAATATCTGAGTCAGAAACAGGGATGAACCGAAACAGGGTCCCGGTCCAGATATAGTGAGTCTCTAGGAAACTGCCTCTTCCCAGATTCAGTGATCTACAAGAAGAATATCTGAGTCAGAAACAGGGTCCCAGTCCAGATATATTGAGTTACCAGAAAACTGTCCCGTACCTGATTCAGTAATCTACACGAAAAATATCTGTGTCAGAAACAGGGATGAACCGAAACAAGGTCCCGGTCCAGATATACTGACTCTCCAGGAAATTGTCTCTTCCCAGATTCAGTGATCTACAAGAAGAATATCTTAGTCAAAAACAGGGATGAACCGAAACAGGGTCCCGGTCCAGATATAGTGACTCTCCAGGAAACTGTCTTGTCCCAGATTCAGTGATATACAAGAAAAATATCTTTGTCAGAAACAGGGATGAACCGAAACAAGGTCCCGAAACAGATATAGTGACTCACCAGGAAACTGTCTCATCCCAGATTCAGTGAGCTACAAGAAAAGTATCTGAGTCAGAAACAGGGATGAACCGAAACAGGGTCCCGGTCCAGATATACTGACTCTCTAGGAAACTGTCTCTTCCCAGATTCAGTGATCTACAAGAAGAATATATGAGTCAGAAACAGGGATGAACCGAAACAGGGTCCCGTTCCAGATATAGTGACTCTCCAGGAAACTGTCCCGTCCCAGATTCAGTGATTTACAAGAAAAATATTTGAGTCATAAACAGGGATGAATCAAAACAGGGTCCCGGTCCAGATATAGTGACTTACCAGGAAACTGTCCGGTCCCTGTTTCAGTAATCTATACGAAAAATATCTGTGTCATAAACAGGGATGAACCGAAACAGGGTCCAGGTCCAGATATAGTGACTCTCCAGGAAACTGTCTCTTCCCAGAATCAGTGATCTACAACAAGAATATCTGAGTCAGAAACAGGGATTATCCGAAACAGGGTCCCGGTCCAGATATAGTGACTCTCCAGGAAACTGTCTCGTCCCAGATTCAGTGATGTAGAAGAAAAATATCTGTGTCAGAAACAGGGATGAACCGAAACAAGGTCCCGGAACAGATATAGTGACTCACCATGAAACTGTCTCGTCCCAGATTCAGTGATCTACAAGAAAAGTATCTGAAGAAACAGGGTCCCGGTCCAGATATAGTGACTTACCAGGAAACTGTCTCGTCCCTGATTCTGTAATCTACACGAAAAATATCTGAGTCAGAAACAGGGATGAACCGAAACAGGGTCCCGGTCCAGATATAGTGAGTCTCTAGGAAACTGTCTCTTCCCAGATTCAGTGATCTACAAGAAGAATATCTGAGTCAGAAACAGGGTCCCAGTCCAGATATGTTGAGTTACCAGAAAACTGTCCCGTACCTGATTCAGTAATCTACACGAAAAATATCTGTGTCAGAAACAGGGATGAACCGAAACAAGGTCCCAGTCCAGATATACTGACTCTCCAGGAAACTGTCTCTTCCCAGATTCAGTGATCTACAAGAAGAATATCTTAGTCAAAAACAGGGATCAACCGAAACAGGGTCCCGGTCCAGATATAGTGACTTTCCAGGAAACTGTCTTGTCCCAGATTCAGTGATATACAAGAAAAATATCTTTGTCAGAAACAGGGATGAACCGAAAAGAGGTACCGGAACAGATATAGTGACTCTCCAAGAAACTGTCTCGTCTCAGATTCAGTGATCTACAAGAAAAGTATCTGAGTCAGAAACAGGGATGAACCGAAACAGGGTCCCGTTCCAGATATAGTGACTCTCCAGGAAACTGTCCCGTCCCAGATTCAGTGATTTACAAGAAAAATATTTGAGTCATAAACAGGGATGAATCAAAACAGGATCCCGGTCCAGATATAGTGACTTACCAGGAAACTGTCCGGTCCCTGTTTCAGTAATCTACACGAAAAATATCTGAGTCAGAAACAGGGATGAACCGAAACAGGGTCCAGGTCCAGATATAGTGACTCTCCAGGAAACTGTCTCTTCCCAGATTCAGTGATCTACAACAAGAATATCTGAGTCAGAAACAGGGATTAACCGAAACAAGGTCCCGGTCCAGATATAGTGACTCTCCAGGAAACTGTCTCGTCCCAGATTCAGTGATGTACAAGAAAAATATCTGTGTCAAAAACAAGGATGAACCGAAACAAGGTTCCGGAACAGATATAGTGACTCACCAGGAAACTGTCTCGTCCCAGATTCAGTGATCTACAAGAAGAGTATCTGAGTCAGAAACAGGGATGAACCGAAACAGGGTCCCGGTCCAGATATACTGACTCTTTAGGAAACTGTCTCTTCCCAGATTCAGTGATCTACAAGAAGAATATATGAGTCAGAAAAAGGGATGAACCGAAACAGGGTCCCAGTCCAGATATAGTGAGTTACCAGAAAACTGTCCCGTCCCTGATTCAGTGATCTACACGAAAAATATCTAAGTGAGAAACAGGGATGAACCGAAACAGGGTCCCGGAACAGATATAGTGACTCACCAGGAAATTGTCTCGTGCCTGATTCAGTGTTTTGCTTGAAAAATATCCGAGCCAGAAAAAGGGATGAACCAAAACTGGGTCCCGGTCGAAATATAGTGACTTACCAGGAAACTGTACCGTCATTGATTCAGGGATCTACACTAAAAATATCTGAGTCAGAAACAGCGATAAATCGAAACAGGGTCCCGGTCCAGATATAGTGACTTACCAGGAAACTGTCCCGTCCCTGATTCAGTGATCTACAAGAAAAATATCTGAGTCAGAAACAAGGATGAACCGTAACAGGGTCCCGGTCCAGATATAGTGACTCTCTAGGAAACTGTCTCTTCCCAGATTCAGTGATCTACAAGAAGAATATCTAAGTCAGAAACAGGGTCCCAGTCCAGATATAGTGAGTTACCAGAAAACATTCCCGTCCCTGATTCAGTAATCTATACGAAAAATATCTGTGTCAGAAACAGGGATGAACCGAAACAGGGTCCCGGTCCAGATATACTGGCTCTCCAGGAAACTGTCTCTTCCCAGATTCAGTGATCTACAAGAAGAATATCTTAGTTAGAAACAGGGATGAACCGAAACAGGGTCCCGGTCCAGATATAGTGAGTCTCTAGGAAACTATCTCTTCCCAGATTCAGTGATCTACAAGAAGAATATCTGGTTCAGAAACAGGGTCCCAGTCCAGATATAGTGACTTACCAGAAAACTCTCCCGTACCTGATTCAGTAATCTACACGAAAAATATATGTGTCAGAAACAGGGATGAACCGAAACAAGGTCCCGGTCCAGATATACTGACTCTCCAGGAAACTGTCTCTTCCCAGATTCAGTGATCTACAAGAAGAATATCTTAGTCAAAAACAGGGATGAACCGAAACAGGGTCCCGGTCCAGATATAGTGACTCTCCAGGAAACTGTCCCGTCCCAGATTCAGTGATCTACAAGAAAAATATTTGAGTCATAAACAAGGATGAATCAAAACAGGGTCCCGGTCCAGATATAGTGACTTACCAGGAAACTGTCCCGTCCCTGTTTCAGTAATCTACACGAAAAATATCTGAGTCAGAAACAGGGATGAACCGAAACAGGGTCCAGGTCCAGATATAGTGACTCTCCAGGAAACTGTCTCTTCCCAGATTCAATGATCTACAACAAGAATATCTGAGTCAGAAAAAGGGATTAACCGAAACAGGGTCCCGGTCCAGATATAGTGACTCTCCAGGAAACTGTCTCGTCCCAGATTCAGTGATATACAAGAAAAATATCTGTGTCAGAAACAGGGATGAACCGAAACAAGGTCCCGGAACAGATATAGTGACTCACCAGGAAACTGTCTCGTCCCAGATTCAGTGATCTACAAGAAAAGTATCTGAGTCAGAAACAGGGATGAATCGAAACAAGGTCCCGGTCCAGATATAGTGACTCTCTAGGAAACTGTCTCTTCCCAGATTCAGTGATCTACAAGAAGAATATATGAGTCAGACACAGGGATGAACCGAAACAGGGTCCCAGTCCAGATATAGTGAGTTACCAGAAAACTGTCCTGTACCTGATTCAGTAATCTACACGAAAAATATCTGTGTCAGAAACAGGGATGAACCGAAACAAGGTCCCGGTCCAGATATACTGACTGTCCAGGAAACTGCCTCTTCCCAGATTCAGTGATCTACAAGAAGAATATCTTAGTCAAAAACAGGGATGAACCGAAACAGGGTGCCGGTCCAGATATAGTGACTCTCCAGGAAACTGTCTTGTCCCAGATTCAGTGATATACAAGAAAAATATCTTTGTCAGAAACAGGGATGAACCGAAACAAGGTCCCGGTCCAGATATAGTGACTCTCCAGGAAACTGTCTCGTCCCAGATTCAGTGATCTACAAGAAAAATATCTGAGTCAGAAACAGGGATGAACCGAAACAGGGTCCCGGTCCAGATATAGTGACTCTCCAGGAAACTGTCCCGTCCCAGATTCAGTGATATAAAAGAAAAATATTTGAGTCATAAACAGGGATGAATCAAAACAGGTTCCCGGTCCAGATATAGTGACTTACCAGGAAACTATCCCGTCCTTGTTTCAGTAATCTACACGAAAAATATCTGAGTCAGAAACAGGGATGAACCGAAACAGGGTCCCGGTCCAGATATAGTGACTCTCCAGGAAACTGTCTCGTCCCAGATTCAGTGATCTACAAGAAAAATATCTGAGTCAGAAACAGGGATGAACCAAAGCAGGTTCCCGATTCATATATAGTGACTTACCAGGATACTGTCTCGTCCCAGATTCAGTGATCTACAAGAAAAATATCTGAGTCAGAAACAGGGATGAACCGAAACAGGGTCCCGGTCCAGATATAGTGACTCTCCAGGAAACTGTCTCGTCCCAGATTCAGTGATCTACAAGAAAAATATCTGAGTCAGAAACAGGGATGAACCGAAACAGGGTCCCGGAACAGATATACTGACTCAACAGGAAATTGTCTCGTCCCAGATTCAGTGATCTACAAGAAAAATATCTGAGTCAGAAACAGGGATGAACCGAAACAGGGTCCCGGTCCAGATATAGTGACTCTCCAGGAAACTGTCTCGTCCCAGATTCAGTGATCTACAAGAAAAATATCTGAGTCAGAAACAGGGATGAACCGAAACAGGGTCCCGGTCCAGATATAGTGACTCTCCAGGAAACTGTCTCGTCCCAGATTCAGTGATCTACAAGAAAAATATCTGAGTCAGAAACAGGGATGAACCGAAACAGGGTCCCGGTCCAGATATAGTGACTCTCCAGGAAACTGTCTCGTCCCAGATTCAGTGATCTACAAGAAAAATATCTGAGTCAGAAACAGGGATGAACCGAAACAGGGTCCCGGTCCAGATATAGTGACTCTCCAGGAAACTGTCTCGTCCCAGATTCAGTGATCTACAAGAAAAATATCTGAGTCAGAAACAGGGATGAACCGAAACAGGGTCCCGGTCCAGATATAGTGACTCTCCAGGAAACTGTCTCGTCCCAGATTCAGTGATCTACAAGAAAAATATCTGAGTCAGAAACAGGGATGAACCGAAACAGGGTCCCGGTCCAGATATAGTGACTCTCCAGGAAACTGTCTCGTCCCAGATTCAGTGATCTACAAGAAAAATATCTGAGTCAGAAACAGGGATGAACCGAAACAGGGTCCCGGTCCAGATATAGTGACTCTCCAGGAAACTGTCTCGTCCCAGATTCAGTGATCTACAAGAAAAATATCTGAGTCAGAAACAGGGATGAACCGAAACAGGGTCCCGGTCCAGATATAGTGACTCTCCAGGAAACTGTCTCGTCCCAGATTCAGTGATCTACAAGAAAAATATCTGAGTCAGAAACAGGGATGAACCGAAACAGGGTCCCGGTCCAGATATAGTGACTCTCCAGGAAACTGTCTCGTCCCAGATTCAGTGATCTACAAGAAAAATATCTGAGTCAGAAACAGGGATGAACCGAAACAGGGTCCCGGTCCAGATATAGTGACTCTCCAGGAAACTGTCTCGTCCCAGATTCAGTGATCTACAAGAAAAATATCTGAGTCAGAAACAGGGATGAACCGAAACAGGGTCCCGGTCCAGATATAGTGACTCTCCAGGAAACTGTCTCGTCCCAGATTCAGTGATCTACAAGAAAAATATCTGAGTCAGAAACAGGGATGAACCGAAACAGGGTCCCGGTCCAGATATAGTGACTCTCCAGGAAACTGTCTCGTCCCAGATTCAGTGATCTACAAGAAAAATATCTGAGTCAGAAACAGGGATGAACCGAAACAGGGTCCCGGTCCAGATATAGTGACTCTCCAGGAAACTGTCTCGTCCCAGATTCAGTGATCTACAAGAAAAATATCTGAGTCAGAAACAGGGATGAACCGAAACAGGGTCCCGGTCCAGATATAGTGACTCTCCAGGAAACTGTCTCGTCCCAGATTCAGTGATCTACAAGAAAAATATCTGAGTCAGAAACAGGGATGAACCGAAACAGGGTCCCGGTCCAGATATAGTGACTCTCCAGGAAACTGTCTCGTCCCAGATTCAGTGATCTACAAGAAAAATATCTGAGTCAGAAACAGGGATGAACCGAAACAGGGTCCCGGTCCAGATATAGTGACTCTCCAGGAAACTGTCTCGTCCCAGATTCAGTGATCTACAAGAAAAATATCTGAGTCAGAAACAGGGATGAACCGAAACAGGGTCCCGGTCCAGATATAGTGACTCTCCAGGAAACTGTCTCGTCCCAGATTCAGTGATCTACAAGAAAAATATCTGAGTCAGAAACAGGGATGAACCGAAACAGGGTCCCGGTCCAGATATAGTGACTCTCCAGGAAACTGTCTCGTCCCAGATTCAGTGATCTACAAGAAAAATATCTGAGTCAGAAACAGGGATGAACCGAAACAGGGTCCCGGTCCAGATATAGTGACTCTCCAGGAAACTGTCTCGTCCCAGATTCAGTGATCTACAAGAAAAATATCTGAGTCAGAAACAGGGATGAACCGAAACAGGGTCCCGGTCCAGATATAGTGACTCTCCAGGAAACTGTCTCGTCCCAGATTCAGTGATCTACAAGAAAAATATCTGAGTCAGAAACAGGGATGAACCGAAACAGGGTCCCGGTCCAGATATAGTGACTCTCCAGGAAACTGTCTCGTCCCAGATTCAGTGATCTACAAGAAAAATATCTGAGTCAGAAACAGGGATGAACCGAAACAGGGTCCCGGTCCAGATATAGTGACTCTCCAGGAAACTGTCTCGTCCCAGATTCAGTGATCTACAAGAAAAATATCTGAGTCAGAAACAGGGATGAACCGAAACAGGGTCCCGGTCCAGATATAGTGACTCTCCAGGAAACTGTCTCGTCCCAGATTCAGTGATCTACAAGAAAAATATCTGAGTCAGAAACAGGGATGAACCGAAACAGGGTCCCGGTCCAGATATAGTGACTCTCCAGGAAACTGTCTCGTCCCAGATTCAGTGATCTACAAGAAAAATATCTGAGTCAGAAACAGGGATGAACCGAAACAGGGTCCCGGTCCAGATATAGTGACTCTCCAGGAAACTGTCTCGTCCCAGATTCAGTGATCTACAAGAAAAATATCTGAGTCAGAAACAGGGATGAACCGAAACAGGGTCCCGGTCCAGATATAGTGACTCTCCAGGAAACTGTCTCGTCCCAGATTCAGTGATCTACAAGAAAAATATCTGAGTCAGAAACAGGGATGAACCGAAACAGGGTCCCGGTCCAGATATAGTGACTCTCCAGGAAACTGTCTCGTCCCAGATTCAGTGATCTACAAGAAAAATATCTGAGTCAGAAACAGGGATGAACCGAAACAGGGTCCCGGTCCAGATATAGTGACTCTCCAGGAAACTGTCTCGTCCCAGATTCAGTGATCTACAAGAAAAATATCTGAGTCAGAAACAGGGATGAACCGAAACAGGGTCCCGGTCCAGATATAGTGACTCTCCAGGAAACTGTCTCGTCCCAGATTCAGTGATCTACAAGAAAAATATCTGAGTCAGAAACAGGGATGAACCGAAACAGGGTCCCGGTCCAGATATAGTGACTCTCCAGGAAACTGTCTCGTCCCAGATTCAGTGATCTACAAGAAAAATATCTGAGTCAGAAACAGGGATGAACCGAAACAGGGTCCCGGTCCAGATATAGTGACTCTCCAGGAAACTGTCTCGTCCCAGATTCAGTGATCTACAAGAAAAATATCTGAGTCAGAAACAGGGATGAACCGAAACAGGGTCCCGGTCCAGATATAGTGACTCTCCAGGAAACTGTCTCGTCCCAGATTCAGTGATCTACAAGAAAAATATCTGAGTCAGAAACAGGGATGAACCGAAACAGGGTCCCGGTCCAGATATAGTGACTCTCCAGGAAACTGTCTCGTCCCAGATTCAGTGATCTACAAGAAAAATATCTGAGTCAGAAACAGGGATGAACCGAAACAGGGTCCCGGTCCAGATATAGTGACTCTCCAGGAAACTGTCTCGTCCCAGATTCAGTGATCTACAAGAAAAATATCTGAGTCAGAAACAGGGATGAACCGAAACAGGGTCCCGGTCCAGATATAGTGACTCTCCAGGAAACTGTCTCGTCCCAGATTCAGTGATCTACAAGAAAAATATCTGAGTCAGAAACAGGGATGAACCGAAACAGGGTCCCGGTCCAGATATAGTGACTCTCCAGGAAACTGTCTCGTCCCAGATTCAGTGATCTACAAGAAAAATATCTGAGTCAGAAACAGGGATGAACCGAAACAGGGTCCCGGTCCAGATATAGTGACTCTCCAGGAAACTGTCTCGTCCCAGATTCAGTGATCTACAAGAAAAATATCTGAGTCAGAAACAGGGATGAACCGAAACAGGGTCCCGGTCCAGATATAGTGACTCTCCAGGAAACTGTCTCGTCCCAGATTCAGTGATCTACAAGAAAAATATCTGAGTCAGAAACAGGGATGAACCGAAACAGGGTCCCGGTCCAGATATAGTGACTCTCCAGGAAACTGTCTCGTCCCAGATTCAGTGATCTACAAGAAAAATATCTGAGTCAGAAACAGGGATGAACCGAAACAGGGTCCCGGTCCAGATATAGTGACTCTCCAGGAAACTGTCTCGTCCCAGATTCAGTGATCTACAAGAAAAATATCTGAGTCAGAAACAGGGATGAACCGAAACAGGGTCCCGGTCCAGATATAGTGACTCTCCAGGAAACTGTCTCGTCCCAGATTCAGTGATCTACAAGAAAAATATCTGAGTCAGAAACAGGGATGAACCGAAACAGGGTCCCGGTCCAGATATAGTGACTCTCCAGGAAACTGTCTCGTCCCAGATTCAGTGATCTACAAGAAAAATATCTGAGTCAGAAACAGGGATGAACCGAAACAGGGTCCCGGTCCAGATATAGTGACTCTCCAGGAAACTGTCTCGTCCCAGATTCAGTGATCTACAAGAAAAATATCTGAGTCAGAAACAGGGATGAACCGAAACAGGGTCCCGGTCCAGATATAGTGACTCTCCAGGAAACTGTCTCGTCCCAGATTCAGTGATCTACAAGAAAAATATCTGAGTCAGAAACAGGGATGAACCGAAACAGGGTCCCGGTCCAGATATAGTGACTCTCCAGGAAACTGTCTCGTCCCAGATTCAGTGATCTACAAGAAAAATATCTGAGTCAGAAACAGGGATGAACCGTAACAGGGTCCCGGTCCAGATATAGTGACTCTCCAGGAAACTGTCTCGTCCCAGATTCAGTGATCTACAAGAAAAATATCTGAGTCAGATACAGGGATGAACCGTAACAGGGTCCCGGTCCGGATATAGTGACTATCCTGGAAACTGCCTCGTCCCAGATTCAGTGATCTACAAGAAAAATATCTGAGTCAGAAATAGGGATGAACCGAAACAGGGTCCCGGTCCAGATATAGTGACTCTCCCAAAAACTCTCTCGTCCCAAATTCAGTTATCTACAAGAAGAATATCTGAGTCAGAAACAGGGATGAACCGTAACAGGGTCCCGGTCCAGATATAGTGACTCTCCAGGAAACTGTCTCGTCCCAGATTCAGTGATCTACAAGAAAATTATCTGAATCAGATACAGGGATGAACCGTAACAGGGTCCCGGTCCAGTTATAGTGACTTACAAGGAAACTGTACCGTCCCTGATTCAGTGATCTAACCGAAAAATATCTGAGTCAGAAACTGGGATGAACCGTAACAGGGTCCCGATCCAGATATAGTGATTCTCCAAGAAACTATCTCGTCCCAGATTCAGTTATCTACAAGAAGAATATCTGAGTCAGAAACAGGGATGAACCGAAACATGGTCCCGGTACAGATATAGTGACTCTCTAGGAAACTGTCTCGTCCCAGATTCAGTGATATACAAGAAAAATATCTGTGTCAGAAACAGGGATGAACCGTAACAGGGTCCCGCTCCAGATATAGTGACTCTCCAGGAAACTGTCTCGTCCTAGATTCAGTGATCTACAAGAAAAATATCTGAGTCAGAAACAGGGATTAACCGAAACAGCGTCCCGGTCCAGATATAGTGACTCTCCAAGAAACTCTCTCGTTCCAAATTCAGTTATCTACAAGAAGAATATCTGAGTCAGAAACAGGGATGAACCGAAACAGGGTCCCGGTCCAGATATAGTGACTTACCAGGAAACTGTCCCGTCCCTGATTCAGTGATCTACACGAAAAATATCTGAGTCAGATACAGGGATGAACCGTAACAGGGTATAGTGACTCTCCTGGAAACTGCCTCGTCCCAGATTCAGTGATCTATAAGAAAAATATCTGAGTCAGAAACAGGGATAAACCGAAACAGGGACCCGGTCCAGATATAGTGACTCTCCAGGAAACTGTCTTGTCCCAGATTTATTGATATACGAGAAAAATATCTGTGTCAGAAACAGGGATAAACCGTAACAGGGTCCTATATACAAGAAAAATATATGTGTCAGAAACAGGGATGAACCGAAACCAGGTCCCGGAACAGATATAGTGACTTACTAGGAAACTGTCTCGTCCCAGATTCAGTGATCTACAAGAAAAATATCTGAGTCAGAAACATGGATGAACCGAAACAGGGTCCCGGTCCAGATATAGTGACTCTGCAGGAAACTGTCTCGACCCAGATTCAGTGATATACAAGAAAAATATCTGTGTCAGAAACAGGGATGAATCGACACAAGGTCTCGGAACAGATATAGTGACTCACCAGGAAACTGTCTCGTCCTTTATTAATTGATCTGCGAGAAAAATATCTGAGTCAGAGAAACATGGATGAACCGAAACAGGGTCCCGGTCCAGATATAGTGACTCTCCAGGAAACTGTCTCGTCCCAGATTCAGTGATTTACAAGAAAAATATTTATGCCAGAAACAGGGATTAACCGAAATAAGGTCCCGCAACAGATATAGTGACTCACTAAGAAACTGTCTCGTCCCAGATTAGTTGATCTATAAGAAAAATGTGTGAGTCATAAACAGGGTTGAACCAAAACAGGGTCCCGGTCCAGATATAGTGACTTACCAGGAAACTGTCCCGTCCCTGATTCCATAATCTACACGAAAAATATCTGAGTCAGAAATAGGGATGAACCGAAACAGGGTCTCGGTCCAGATATAGTGACTCTCCAGGAAACTGTCTCGTCCCAGATTCAGTGATATACAAGAAAAATATCTGTGTCAGAAACAGGGATGAACCGAAACAAGGTCCTAGAACAGATATAGTGACTCTCCAGGAAACTATCTCGTCCCAGATTCAGTGATATACAAGAAAAATATCTGAGTCAGAAACAGGGATGACCGAAATAGGGTCCCGGTCCAGATATAGTGACTCTCCAGGAAACTGTCTCGTCCGCGATTCAGTGATCTACAAGAAAAATATTTGAGTCAGAAACAGGGATGAACCGAAACAGTGTCCCGGTCCAGATATAGTGACTCTCCAGGAAACTGTCTCGTCCCAGATTCAGTGATCTACAAGAAAAATATCTGAGTTAGAAACAGGGATGAACCAAAACAGGGTCCAAGTCCAGATATAGTGACTTACCAGGAAACTGTCCCGTCCTTGATTCAGTAATTTACACGAAAAATATCCGAGTCAGATACAGGGATGAACAGAAATAGGGAACCGGTCCAGATATAGTGACTCTCTAGGAAACTCTCTCTTCCCAGATTCAGAAATATACAAGAAGAATATCTGAGTCAGAAACAGGGATGAACCGAAACAGGGTCCCGGTCCAGATATAGTGACTCTCCAGAAACTGTCTCGTCCCAGATTCAGTGATATACAAGAAAAATATCTGTGTCAGAAACAGGGATGAACCGAAACAAGGTCCCGGAACAGATATAGTGACTCTCCAGGAAACTGTCTCGTCCCAGATTCAGTGATCTACAAGAAAAATATCTGAGTCAGAAACAGGGATGAACCGAAACAGGGTACCGGTACAGATATAGTGACTTACCAGGAAACTGTCCCGTCCCTGATTCAGTGATCTACAAGAAAAATATCTGAGTCATAAACAGGGATAAACCGAAACAGGGTCCCGGTCCAGTTATAGTGACTCTCTTGGAAATTGTCTCGTCCCTGATTCAGTGATCTACAAGGAAAATATTTGATTCAGAAACAGGGATGAACCGAAACAGGGTCCCGGTTCTACAAGAAAAATATCTGTGTCAGAAATAGGGATGAACCGAAACAAGGTCTTGGAACAGATATAGTGACTCTCCAGGAAACTGTCTCGTCCCAGATTCAGTGATCTACAAAAAGAATATTTGATTCAGAAACAGGGATGAACCGAAACAGGGTCCCGGTCCAGATATAGTGACTCTCCAGGAAACTGTCTCGTCCCAGATTCAGTGATCTACAAGAAAAATATTTGAGTTATAAACAGGGATGAACCAAAACAGGGTCCCGGTCCAGATATAGTGACTTACCAGGAAACTGTCCCGTCCCTGATTCAGTAATCTACACTAAAAATATCTGAGTCAGATACAGGGATGAACAGAAACAGGGAACCGGTCCAGATATAGTGACTCTCTAGGAAACTCTCTCTTCCCAGATTCAGATATCTACAAGAAGAATATCTGAGTCAGAAACAGGGATGAACCGAAACAGGGTCCCGGTCCAGATATAGTGACTCTCCAGGAAACTGTCTCGTCCCAGATTCAGTGATCTACAAGAAAAATATTTGAGTCAGAAACAGGGATGAACCGAAACAGGGTCCCGGTCCAGATATAGTGACTCTCCAGGAAACTGTCTCTTCCCAGATTCAGTGATCTACAAGAAAAATATCTGAGTCAGAAACAGCGATGAACCGAAACAGGGTCCCGATCCATATATAGTGACTTACCAGGAACCTGTCCCGTCCCTGATTCAGTGATCTACAAGAAAAATATCTGAGTCATAAACAGGGATGAACCGAAACAGTGTCCCGGTCCAGTTATATCGGAACAGATATAGTGACTCACCAGGAAACTGTCTCTTCCCAGATTGAGTGATCTACAAGAAAAATGTTTGAGTCATAAACAGGGATGAACCAAAACAGGGTCCCAGTCCAGATATAGTGACTCTCCAAGAAACTGTCTCGTCCCAGATTCAGTGATCTACAAGAAAAATATCTGAGTCAGAAACAGGGATGAACCGAAACAGGGTCCCGGTCCAGATATAGTGACTCTTCAGGAAACTGTCTCGTCCCAGATTCAGTGATATACAAGAAAAATATATGAGTCAGAAACAGGGATGAACCGAAACAAGGTCCCGGAATAGATACAGTGACTCTCCAGGAAATTGTCTCGTCCCAGATTCAGTGATCTACAAGAAAAATATCTGAGTCAGAAACAGGGATGAACCGAAACAGGGTCCCGGTCCAGATATAGTGACTCTCCAGGAAACTGTCTCGTCCCAGATTCAGTGATATACAAGAAAAATATCAGTGTCAGAAACAGGGATGAACCAAAACAGGGTCCCGGAACAGATATAGTGACTCACCAGGAAACTGTCTCGTTCCAGATTCAGTGATCTACAAGAAAAATATCTGAGTCAGAAATAGCGATGAACCGAAACAGGGTCCCGGTCCAAATATAGTGACTTACCAGGAAACTGTCCCGTCCCTGATTCAGTGATCTACACGAAAAATATCTGAGTCAGAAAGGTGGATGAACCGAAACAGGGTCCCGGAACAGATATAGTGACTCACCAGGAAACTGTCTCGTCCCAGATTCAGTGATCTACAATAAAAATATTTGAGTCATAAACAGGGATGAACCAAAACAGGGTCCCGGAACAGATATAGTGACTCACCAGGAAACTGTCTCGTTCCAGATTCAGTGATCTACAAGAAAAATATCTGAGTCAGAAATAGCGATGAACCGAAACAGGGTCCCGGTCCAAATATAGTGACTTACCAGGAAACTGTCCCGTCCCTGATTCAGTGATCTACACGAAAAATATCTGAGTCAGAAAGGTGGATGAACCGAAACAGGGTCCCGGAACAGATATAGTGACTCACCAGGAAACTGTCTCGTCCCAGATTCAGTGATCTACAATAAAAATATTTGAGTCAGAAACAGGGATGAACCAAAACAGGGTCCCGGAACAGATATAGTGACTCACCAGGAAACTGTCTCGTTCCAGATTCAGTGATCTACAAGAAAAATATCTGAGTCAGAAATAGCGATGAACCGAAACAGGGTCCCGGTCCAAATATAGTGACTTACCAGGAAACTGTCCCGTCCCTGATTCAGTGATCTACACGAAAAATATCTGAGTCAGAAAGGTGGATGAACCGAAACAGGGTCCCGGAACAGATATAGTGACTCACCAGGAAACTGTCTCGTCCCAGATTCAGTGATCTACGAGAATAATATCTGAGGCAGAAATAGCGATGAACCGAAACAGGGTCCCGGAACAGATTAAGTGACTCACCAGGAAACTGTCTCGTTCCAGATTCAGTGATCTACAAGAATAATATCTGAGTCAGAAATAGCGATGAACCGAAACAGGGTTCCGGTCCAAATATAGTGACTTACCAGGAAACTGTCCCGTCTCAGATTCAGTGATGTACACGAAAAAAATCTGAGTCAGATACAGGGATGAACCATAACAGGTTCCCGGTCCAGATATAGTGACTCTCCAGGAGACTGCCTCGTCCCAGATTCAGTGATATACAAGAAAAATATCTTTGTCAGAAACAGGGATGAACCGAAACAAGGTCCCGGAACAGATATAGTGACTCTCAGGAAATTGTCTCTTCCCAGATTCAGTGATCTACAAGAAGAATGTTTGAGTCATAAACAGGGATGAACCAAAACAGGGTCCCGGTCCAGATATAGTGACTGTCCAAGAAACTGTCTCGTCCCAGATTCAGTGATCTACAAGAAAAATATCTGAGTCATAAACAGGGATGAACCGAAACAGGTTCCCGGTCCAGATATAGTGACTTACCAGGAAACTGTCCCGTCCCTGATTCAGTAATCTACACGAAAAATATCTGAGTCAGAAACAGGGATGAACCGAAACAGGGTCCCGGTCCAGATATAGTGACTCTCTAGGAAACTGTCTCTTCCCAGATTCAGTGATCTACAAGAAGAATATCTGAGTCAGAAACAGGGATGAACCGAAACAGGGTCCCGGTCCAGATATAGTGACTCTCCAGGAAACTGTCTCGTCCCAGATTCAGTGATATACAAGAAAAATATCTTTGTCAGAAACAGGGATAAACCGAAACAAGGTCCCGGAACAGATATAGTGACTCTCCAGGAAACTGTCTCGTCCCAGATTCAGTGATCTACAAGAAAAATATCTGAATCAGATATAGGGATGAAACGTATCAGGGTCCCGCTCCAGATATAGTGACTCTCCAGGAAACTGTCTCGTCCTAGATTCAGTAATCTACAAGAAAAATAGTTGAGTCATAAACAGGGATGAACCAAAACAAGGTCTCGGTCCAGATATATTGACTTACCATAGTTGAGTCATAAACAGGGATGAACCAAAACAAGGTCCCGGTCCAAATATATTGACTTACCAGGAAACTGTCTCGTCCCTGATTCAGTGATCTACAAGAAAAATATCTGAGTCAGAAACAGGGATGAACCGAAACAGGGTCCCGGTCCAGATTTAGTGACTCTCCAGGAAACTGTCTCGTCCCTGATTCAGTGATCTACACGAAAAATATCTGAGTCAGAAACAGGGATGAACCGAAACAGGGTCCCGGAACATATATAGTGACTCAACAGGAAACTGTCTCGTCCCAGATTCAGTGATCTACAAGAAAAATATCTGAGTCAGAAACAGCGATGAACCGAAACAGGGTCCCGGTCCAGATATATTGACTTACCAGGAAACTGTCCCGTCCCTGATTCAGTGATCAACAAGAAAAATATCAGAGTCATAAACAGGGATGAACCGAAACAGGGTATAGTGACTCACCAGGAAACTGTCTCGTCCCAGATTCAGTGATCTATAAGAAAAATATCTGCATCAGATACAGGGATGAACCGTAACAGGGTCCCGGTCCAGATATAGTGACTCTCCAGGAAACTGTCTCGTCCCAGACTCAGTGATCTACAAGAAAAATATCTGTGTCAGAAACAGGGATGAACCGTAACAGGGTCCCGCTCCAGATATAGTGACTCTCCAGGAAACTGTCTCGTCCCAGATTCAGTGATCTACAAGAAAAATATCTGAATCAGATACAAGGATGAACCGTAACAGGGTCCCGCTCCAGATATAGTGACTCTCAAGGAAACTGTCTCGTGCTAGATTCAGAGATCTACAATAAAAACATATGAGTCAGAAACAGGGATGAACCGAAACAAGGACCCGGAACAGATATAGTGACTCACCAAGAAACTGTCTCGTCCCAGATATAGTGACTCACCAAGAAACTGTCTCGTCCCTGATTCAGTGATCTAAAAGAAAAATATCTGAGTCAGAAACAGGGATGAACCGAAACAGGTTCCCGATTCATATATAGTGATTTAACTGGAAACTGTCTCGTCCCAGATTCAGTGATCTACAAGAAAAATATCTGAGTCAGAAACAGGGATGAACCGAAACAGGGTTCCGGTACAGATATAGTGACTCTCCAGGAAACTGTCTCGTCCCAGATTCAGTGATCTACAAGAAAAATATTTGAGTCATAAACAGAGATGAAGCAAAACAGGGTCCCGGTCCAGATATTGTGACTTACCAGGAAACTGTCCCGTCCCTGATTCAGTGATCTACAAGAAAAATATCTGAGTCAGAAACAGGGATGAACCGAAACAGGGTCCCGGTCCAGATATAGTGACTTACCAGGAAACTGTACCGTCCCTGATTCAGTGATCTACACGAAAAATATCTGAGTCAGAAACAGGGATGAACCGTAACAGGGTCCTGGTCCAGATATAGTGACTCTCCAAGAAACTGTCTCCTCCCAGATTCAGTCATCTACAGGAAGAATATCTGAGTCAGAAACAGGGATGAACCGAAACAGGGTCCTGGAACAGTTATAGTGACTCAACAGGAAACTGTCTCGACCCAGATTTAGTGATCTACAAGAAAAATATTTGAGTCAGAAACAGCGATGAACCGAAACAGGGTCCCGGTCCAGATATAGTGACTTACCAGGAAACTGTCCCGTCCCTGATTCAGTGATCTACACGAAAAATATCTGAGTCAGAAACAGGGATGAACCGTAACAGGGTCCCGGTCCAGATATAGTGACTCTCCAGGAAACTATCTCGTCGCAGATTCAGTGATGTACAAGAAAAATATCTGAATCAGATACAGGGATGAACCGTAACAGGGTCCCGCTCCAGATATAGTGACTCTCCAGGAAACTGTCTCGTCCCAGATTCAGTGATCTACAAGAAAAATATCTGAATCAGAAACAGGGATGAACCAAAACTGGGTCCCGGTCCAGATATAGTGACTCTCAAAAAAACTGTCTCGTCCCAGATTCAGTTATCTACAAGAAGAATATCTGAGTCAGAAACAGGGATGAACCGAAACAGGGTCCCGGTCCAGATATAGTGACTCTCCAGGAAACTGTCTCGTCCCAGATTCAGTGATCTACAAGAAAAATATTTGAGTCATAAACAGGGATGAACCAAAACAGGGTCCCGGTCCAGATATAGTGACTTACCAGGAAACTGTCCCGTCCCTGATTCAGTGATCTACACGAAAAATATCTGAGTCAGAAACAGGGATGAACCGAAACAGGGTCCCGGAACAGATATAGTGACTCAACAGGAAACTGTCTCGTCCCAGATTCAGTGATCTACAAGAAAAATATCTGAGTCAGAAACAGCGATGAACCGAAACAGGGTCCCGGTCCAGATATGGCGACTTACCAGGAAACTGTCCCGTCCCTGATTCAGTGATTTACAAGAAAAATATCTGAGTCATAAATAGGGATGAACCGAAACAGGGTCCCGGTCCAGATATAGTGACTCTCCAGGAAATTTTCTCATCCCAGATTCAGTGATCTACAAGAAAAATATATGAGTCAGAAACAGGGATGAACCGAAACAGGGTCCCGGTCCAGATATAGTGACTCTCCAGGAAACTGTCTCGTCCCAGATTCAGTGATCTACAAGAAAAATATCTGAGTCAGAAACAGGGATGAACCGAAACAGGGTCCCGGTCCAGATATAGTGACTTACCAGGAAACTGTCCCGTCCCTGATTCAGTGATCTACACGAAAAATATCTGAGTCAGATACAGGGATGAACCGTAACAGGGTCCCGGTCCAGATATAGTGACACTCCAAGAAACTGCCTCGTCCCAGATTCAGTGATATATCAGAAAAATATCTGTGTCAGAAATAGGGATGAACCGAAACATGGTCTCGGAACAGATATAGTGACTCACCAGGAAACTGTCTCGTCCCTTATTAAGTGATCTGCAAGAAAAATATCTGAGTCAGAAAGAAGGATGAACCGAAACAGGTTCCCGGTCCAGATATAATGACTCTCCAGGAAACTGTCTCGTCCCAGATTCAGTGATCTACAAGAAAAATATTTGAGTCAGAAACAGGGATGAACCGAAACAGGGTCCCGGTCCAGATATAGTGACTCTCCAGGAAACTGTCTCGTCCCAGATTCAGTGATCTACAAGAAAAATATCTGAGTCAGAAACAGGGATGAACCGAAACAGGGTCCCGGTCCAGATATAGTGACTCTCCAGGAAACTGTCTCGTCCCAGATTCAGTGATCTACAAGAAAAATATCTGAGTCAGAAACAGGGATGAACCGAAACAGGGTCCCGGTCCAGATATAGTGACTCTCCAGGAAACTGTCTCGTCCCAGATTCAGTGATCTACAAGAAAAATATCTGAGTCAGAAACAGGGATGAACCGAAACAGGGTCCCGGTCCAGATATAGTGACTCTCCAGGAAACTGTCTCGTCCCAGATTCAGTGATCTACAAGAAAAATATCTGAGTCAGAAACAGGGATGAACCGAAACAGGGTCCCGGTCCAGATATAGTGACTCTCCAGGAAACTGTCTCGTCCCAGATTCAGTGATCTACAAGAAAAATATCTGAGTCAGAAACAGGGATGAACCGAAACAGGGTCCCGGTCCAGATATAGTGACTCTCCAGGAAACTGTCTCGTCCCAGATTCAGTGATCTACAAGAAAAATATCTGAGTCAGAAACAGGGATGAACCGAAACAGGGTCCCGGTCCAGATATAGTGACTCTCCAGGAAACTGTCTCGTCCCAGATTCAGTGATCTACAAGAAAAATATCTGAGTCAGAAACAGGGATGAACCGAAACAGGGTCCCGGTCCAGATATAGTGACTCTCCAGGAAACTGTCTCGTCCCAGATTCAGTGATCTACAAGAAAAATATCTGAGTCAGAAACAGGGATGAACCGAAACAGGGTCCCGGTCCAGATATAGTGACTCTCCAGGAAACTGTCTCGTCCCAGATTCAGTGATCTACAAGAAAAATATCTGAGTCAGAAACAGGGATGAACCGAAACAGGGTCCCGGTCCAGATATAGTGACTCTCCAGGAAACTGTCTCGTCCCAGATTCAGTGATCTACAAGAAAAATATCTGAGTCAGAAACAGGGATGAACCGAAACAGGGTCCCGGTCCAGATATAGTGACTCTCCAGGAAACTGTCTCGTCCCAGATTCAGTGATCTACAAGAAAAATATCTGAGTCAGAAACAGGGATGAACCGAAACAGGGTCCCGGTCCAGATATAGTGACTCTCCAGGAAACTGTCTCGTCCCAGATTCAGTGATCTACAAGAAAAATATCTGAGTCAGAAACAGGGATGAACCGAAACAGGGTCCCGGTCCAGATATAGTGACTCTCCAGGAAACTGTCTCGTCCCAGATTCAGTGATCTACAAGAAAAATATCTGAGTCAGAAACAGGGATGAACCGAAACAGGGTCCCGGTCCAGATATAGTGACTCTCCAGGAAACTGTCTCGTCCCAGATTCAGTGATCTACAAGAAAAATATCTGAGTCAGAAACAGGGATGAACCGAAACAGGGTCCCGGTCCAGATATAGTGACTCTCCAGGAAACTGTCTCGTCCCAGATTCAGTGATCTACAAGAAAAATATCTGAGTCAGAAACAGGGATGAACCGAAACAGGGTCCCGGTCCAGATATAGTGACTCTCCAGGAAACTGTCTCGTCCCAGATTCAGTGATCTACAAGAAAAATATCTGAGTCAGAAACAGGGATGAACCGAAACAGGGTCCCGGTCCAGATATAGTGACTCTCCAGGAAACTGTCTCGTCCCAGATTCAGTGATCTACAAGAAAAATATCTGAGTCAGAAACAGGGATGAACCGAAACAGGGTCCCGGTCCAGATATAGTGACTCTCCAGGAAACTGTCTCGTCCCAGATTCAGTGATCTACAAGAAAAATATCTGAGTCAGAAACAGGGATGAACCGAAACAGGGTCCCGGTCCAGATATAGTGACTCTCCAGGAAACTGTCTCGTCCCAGATTCAGTGATCTACAAGAAAAATATCTGAGTCAGAAACAGGGATGAACCGAAACAGGGTCCCGGTCCAGATATAGTGACTCTCCAGGAAACTGTCTCGTCCCAGATTCAGTGATCTACAAGAAAAATATCTGAGTCAGAAACAGGGATGAACCGAAACAGGGTCCCGGTCCAGATATAGTGACTCTCCAGGAAACTGTCTCGTCCCAGATTCAGTGATCTACAAGAAAAATATCTGAGTCAGAAACAGGGATGAACCGAAACAGGGTCCCGGTCCAGATATAGTGACTCTCCAGGAAACTGTCTCGTCCCAGATTCAGTGATCTACAAGAAAAATATCTGAGTCAGAAACAGGGATGAACCGAAACAGGGTCCCGGTCCAGATATAGTGACTCTCCAGGAAACTGTCTCGTCCCAGATTCAGTGATCTACAAGAAAAATATCTGAGTCAGAAACAGGGATGAACCGAAACAGGGTCCCGGTCCAGATATAGTGACTCTCCAGGAAACTGTCTCGTCCCAGATTCAGTGATCTACAAGAAAAATATCTGAGTCAGAAACAGGGATGAACCGAAACAGGGTCCCGGTCCAGATATAGTGACTCTCCAGGAAACTGTCTCGTCCCAGATTCAGTGATCTACAAGAAAAATATCTGAGTCAGAAACAGGGATGAACCGAAACAGGGTCCCGGTCCAGATATAGTGACTCTCCAGGAAACTGTCTCGTCCCAGATTCAGTGATCTACAAGAAAAATATCTGAGTCAGAAACAGGGATGAACCGAAACAGGGTCCCGGTCCAGATATAGTGACTCTCCAGGAAACTGTCTCGTCCCAGATTCAGTGATCTACAAGAAAAATATCTGAGTCAGAAACAGGGATGAACCGAAACAGGGTCCCGGTCCAGATATAGTGACTCTCCAGGAAACTGTCTCGTCCCAGATTCAGTGATCTACAAGAAAAATATCTGAGTCAGAAACAGGGATGAACCGAAACAGGGTCCCGGTCCAGATATAGTGACTCTCCAGGAAACTGTCTCGTCCCAGATTCAGTGATCTACAAGAAAAATATCTGAGTCAGAAACAGGGATGAACCGAAACAGGGTCCCGGTCCAGATATAGTGACTCTCCAGGAAACTGTCTCGTCCCAGATTCAGTGATCTACAAGAAAAATATCTGAGTCAGAAACAGGGATGAACCGAAACAGGGTCCCGGTCCAGATATAGTGACTCTCCAGGAAACTGTCTCGTCCCAGATTCAGTGATCTACAAGAAAAATATCTGAGTCAGAAACAGGGATGAACCGAAACAGGGTCCCGGTCCAGATATAGTGACTCTCCAGGAAACTGTCTCGTCCCAGATTCAGTGATCTACAAGAAAAATATCTGAGTCAGAAACAGGGATGAACCGAAACAGGGTCCCGGTCCAGATATAGTGACTCTCCAGGAAACTGTCTCGTCCCAGATTCAGTGATCTACAAGAAAAATATCTGAGTCAGAAACAGGGATGAACCGAAACAGGGTCCCGGTCCAGATATAGTGACTCTCCAGGAAACTGTCTCGTCCCAGATTCAGTGATCTACAAGAAAAATATCTGAGTCAGAAACAGGGATGAACCGAAACAGGGTCCCGGTCCAGATATAGTGACTCTCCAGGAAACTGTCTCGTCCCAGATTCAGTGATCTACAAGAAAAATATCTGAGTCAGAAACAGGGATGAACCGAAACAGGGTCCCGGTCCAGATATAGTGACTCTCCAGGAAACTGTCTCGTCCCAGATTCAGTGATCTACAAGAAAAATATCTGAGTCAGAAACAGGGATGAACCGAAACAGGGTCCCGGTCCAGATATAGTGACTCTCCAGGAAACTGTCTCGTCCCAGATTCAGTGATCTACAAGAAAAATATCTGAGTCAGAAACAGGGATGAACCGAAACAGGGTCCCGGTCCAGATATAGTGACTCTCCAGGAAACTGTCTCGTCCCAGATTCAGTGATCTACAAGAAAAATATCTGAGTCAGAAACAGGGATGAACCGAAACAGGGTCCCGGTCCAGATATAGTGACTCTCCAGGAAACTGTCTCGTCCCAGATTCAGTGATCTACAAGAAAAATATCTGAGTCAGAAACAGGGATGAACCGAAACAGGGTCCCGGTCCAGATATAGTGACTCTCCAGGAAACTGTCTCGTCCCAGATTCAGTGATCTACAAGAAAAATATCTGAGTCAGAAACAGGGATGAACCGAAACAGGGTCCCGGTCCAGATATAGTGACTCTCCAGGAAACTGTCTCGTCCCAGATTCAGTGATCTACAAGAAAAATATCTGAGTCAGAAACAGGGATGAACCGAAACAGGGTCCCGGTCCAGATATAGTGACTCTCCAGGAAACTGTCTCGTCCCAGATTCAGTGATCTACAAGAAAAATATCTGAGTCAGAAACAGGGATGAACCGAAACAGGGTCCCGGTCCAGATATAGTGACTCTCCAGGAAACTGTCTCGTCCCAGATTCAGTGATCTACAAGAAAAATATCTGAGTCAGAAACAGGGATGAACCGAAACAGGGTCCCGGTCCAGATATAGTGACTCTCCAGGAAACTGTCTCGTCCCAGATTCAGTGATCTACAAGAAAAATATCTGAGTCAGAAACAGGGATGAACCAAAACAGGGTCCCGGAACAGTTATAGTGACTCAACAGGAAACTGTCTCATCCCAGATTCAGTGATCTGCAAGAAAAATATTTGAGTCAGAAACAGCGATGAAACGAAACAAGGTCCCGGTCCAGATATAGTGACTTACCAGGAAACTGTCCCGTCCCTGATTCAGTGATCTACACGAAAAATATCTGAGTCAGAAACAGGGATGAACCGTAACAGGGTCCCGGTCTAGATATAGTGACTCTCCAGGAAACTGTCTCGTCGCAGATTCAGAGATCTACAAGAAAAATATCTGATTCAGAAACAGCGATGAACCGAATGAAACTGTCCCGTCCCTGATTCAGTGATCTACACGAAAAATATCTGTTTCTGAATCAGGGATGAACCGAAACAGGGTCCCGGACCAGATGTAGTGACTCTCCAGGAAACTGTCTCTTCCCAGATTCAGTGATCTACAAGAAGAATATCTGAGTCAGAAACAGGGATGAACCGAAACAGGGTCCCGGTCCAGATATAGTGACTTACCAGGAAACTGTCCCGTCCCTGATTCAGTGATCTACACGAAAAATATCTGAGTCAGATACAGGGATGAACCGTAAAAGGGTCCCTCTCCAGATATAGTGACTCTCTAGGAAACTGTCTCGTCCCAGATTCAGTGATCTACAAGAAAAATATCTGAATCAGATACAGAGATGAACCGTAACAGGGTCCCGCTCCAGATATAGTGGCTCTCCAGAAAACTGTCTCGTCCAAGATTCAGTGATCTACAAGAAAAATATCTGAGTCAGAAACAGGGATGAACCGAAACAGGGTCCCGGTCCAGATATAGTGACTCTCCAGGAAACTGTCTCGTCCCAGATTCAGTGATCTACAAGAAAAATATTTGAGTCATAAAAAGGATGAACCAAAACAGGGTCCCAGTCCAGATATAGTGACTTACCAGGAAAGTGTCCTGTCCCTGATTCAGTAATCTACACGAAAAATATCTGTTTCTGAAACAGGGATGAACCGAAACAGGGTCCCGGTCCAGATATAGGGACTCTCCAGGAAACTGTCTCTTCCCAGATTCAGTGATCTACAAGAAGAATATCTGAGTCAGAAACAGGGATGAACCGAAACAGGGTCCCGGTCCAGATATAGTGACGCTCCAGGAAATTGTCTCGTCCCAGATTCAGTGATATACAAGAAAAATATCTGTCTCAGAAACAGGGATGAACCGAAACAAGGTCCCGGAACAGATGTAGTGACTCTCCTGGAAACTGTCTCGTCCCTGATTCAGTGATCTACAAGAAAAATATCTGAGTCAGAAACAGGGATGAACCGAAACAGGGTCCCGGTCCAGATATAGTGACTCTCCAGGAAACTGTCTCGTCCCAGATTCAGTGATCTAAAAGAAAAGTATCTGAGTCAGTAACAGGGATGAACCGAAACAGGGTCCCGGTCCAGATATAGTGACTTACCAGGAAACTGTCCCGTCCCCGATTCAGTTACCTACACGAAAAATATCTGAGTCAGAAACAGGGATGAACCGAAACAGGGTCCCGGAACAGATATAGTGACTCGACAGGAAACTGTCTCGTCCCAGATTCAGTGATCTACAAGAAAAATATCTGAGTCAGAAACAGGGATGAACCGAAACAGGGTCCCGGTCCAGATATAGTGACTCTCCAGGAAACTGTCTCGTCCCAGATTCAGTGATCTACAAGAAAAATATTTTAGTCCTAAAAAGGATGAACCAAAACAGGGTCCCAGTCCAGATATAGTGACTTCGAAACAGGGTCCCGGTCCAGATATAGTGACTTACCAGGAAACTGTCCCGTCCCTGATTCAGTAATCTACACGACAAATATCTGTTTCTGAAACAGGGATGAACCGAATCAGGGTCCCGGTCCAGATATAGTGACTCTCAAGGAAACTGTCTCTTCCCAGATTCAGTTATCTACAAGAAGAATATCTGAGTAAGAAACAGGGATGAACCGAAACAGGGTCCCGGTCCAGATATAGTAACTCTCCAGGAAATTGTCTCGTCCCAGATTCAGTGATATACAAGAAAAATATCTGTCTCAGAAACAGGGATGAACCGAAACAAGGTCCCGGAACAGATATAGTGACTCTCCAGGAAACTGTCTCGTCCCTGATTCAGTGATCTACAAGAAAAATATCTGAGTCAAAACAGGGATGAACCGAAACAGGGTCCCGGTCCAGATATAGTAACTCTCCAGGAAACTGTGTCGTCCCAGATTCAGTGATCTACAAGAAAAATATCTGAGTCCGAAACAGGGATGAACTGAAACAGGGTCCCGGAACAGATATAGTGACTCACTAGGAAACTGCCTCGTTGTAGATTCAGTGATCTACAAGAAAATTATCTGAGTCAGAAATAGCGATGAACTGAAACAGGGTCTCGGTCCAAATATAGTGACTTAACAGGAAACTGTCCCGTCCCTGATTCAGTGATCTATTCGAAAAATATCTGAGTCAGATACTGGGATGAAACGTAACAGGGTCCCAGTCCAGATATAGTGACTCTCCAGGAAACTGTCTCGTCCCAGATTCAGTGATCTACAAGAAAAATATCTGAATCAGATACAGGGATGAACCGTAACAGGGTCCCGCTCCAGATATAGTGAGTCTCCTGGAAACTGTCTCGTCCCAGATTCAGTGATCTACAAGAAAAATATATGAGTCAGAAACAGGGATGAACCGAAACAAGGTCCCGGAACAGATAAAGTGACTCACCAGGAAACTGTCTCGTCCCAGATTCATATCAGGAAACTGTCTCGTCCCAGATTCAGTGATCTACAAGGAAAATATCTGAGTCAGAAACAGGGATGAACCGAAACAGGGTCCCGATTCATATATAGTGACTTACCAGGAAACTGTCTCTCCCAGATTCAGTGATCTACAAGAAAAATATCTGAGTCAGAAACAGGGATGAACCGAAACAGGGTCCCGGTCCAGATATAGTGACTTACCAGGAAACTGTCCCGTCCCTGATTCAGTAATCTACACGAAAAATATCTGTTTCTGAAACAGGGATGAACCGAAACAGGGTCCCGGTCCAGATATAGTCACTCTCAAGGAAACTGTCACTTCCCAGATTCAGTGATCTACAAGAAGAATATCTGAGTCAGAAACAGGGATGAACCGAAACAGGGTCCCGGTCCAGATATAGTAACTCTCCAGGAAACTGTCTCGTCCCAGATTCAGTGATCTACAAGAAAAATATCTGAGTCAGAAACAGGGATGAACTGAAACAGGGTCCCGGAACAGATATAGTGACTCACTACGAAACTGCCTCGTTCTAGATTCAGTGATCTACAAGAAAATTATCTGAGTCAGAAATAGCGATGAACCGAAACAGGGTCTCGGTCCAAATATAGTGACTTACTAGGAAACTGTCCCGTCCCTGATTCAGTGATCTACAAGAAAAATATCTGAATCAGATACAGGGATGAACCGTAACAGGGTCCCGCTCCAGATATAGTGACTCTCCAGGAAAATGTCTCGTCCCAGATTCAGTGTTCTACAAGAAAAATATATGAGTCAGAAACATGGATGAACCGAAACAAGGTCCCGAAACAGATATAGTGACTCACCAGGAAACTGTCTCGTCCCAGATTCAGTGATCTACACGAAAAATATCTGAGTCAGAAACAGGGATGTACCGGAACAGGGTCCCGCAAAAGATATAGTGACTTACAGGGAAACTGTCTCGTCCCTGATTCAGTGATCTACAAGAAAAATATCTGAGTCAGAAACAGGGATGAACTGAAACAGGGTCCCGGAAGAGATATAGTGACTCACTAAGAAACTGTCTCATCCCAGATTCAGTGATCTACAAGAAAAATATCTGGGTCAGAAACAGGGATGAACCGAAACAGGGTCCCGGTCCAGATATAGTGATATAGTGACTTACCAGGAAACTGTCTCGTCCCAGATTCAGTGATTTACAAGAAAAATATCTGAGTCAGAAACGGGGATGAACCGTACTAGGGTCCCGGTCCAGATATAGTGAGTCTCCAGGAAACTGTCTCGTCCTAGATTCAGTGATCTACAAGAAAAATATCTGAATCAGATACAGGGATGAACCGTAACAGGGTCCCGCTCCAGATATAGTGACTCTCCAGGAAACTGTCTCGTCCCAGATTCAGTGATCTACAAGAAAAATATATGAGTCAGAAACAGGGATGAACCGAAACAAGGTCCCGGAAAAGATATAGTGACTCACCAGGAAACTGTCTCGTCCCAGATTCAGTGATCTACACTAAAAATATCTGAGACGGATACAGGGATGAACCGAAACAGGGTCCCGGTTCAGATATAGTGACTTACCAGGAAACTATCTCGTCCCAGATTCAGTGATCTACAAGAAAATATCTGAGTCAGAAACGGGGATGAACCGTAACAGGGTCCCGGTCCAGATATAGTGACTCTCCAGGAAACTGTCTCATCCCAGATTCAGTGATCTACAAGAAAAATATTTGAGTCATAAACAGGGATGAACCAAAACAGGGTCCCAGTCCATATATAGTGACTTACCAGGAAACTGTCCCGTCCCTGATTCAGTAATCTATACGAAAAATATCTTAGTCAGAAAAAGGGATGAACCGAAACAGGGTCCCGGTCCAGATATAGTGACTCTCTAGGAAACTGTCTCTTCCCAGATTCAGTGATCTACAAGAAGAATATCTGAGTCAGAAACAGGGATGAACCGGAACAGGGTCCCGGAACAGATATAGTGACTTACAGGGAAACTCTCCCGTCCCTGAATCAGTGAACTACAAGAAAAATATCTGAGTCAGAAACTTAGATGAACCGAAACAGGGTCTCGGAACAGATATAGTGACTCACCAGGAATCTGTCTCGTCCCTGATTCAGTGATCTACACGAAAAATATCTGAGTCAGAAACAGGGATGAACCGGAACAGGGTCCCGCAACAGATATAGTGGCTTGCAGGGATAATGTCCCGTCCCTGATTCAGTGATCTACACGAAAAATATCTGAGGCAAAAAGGTAGATGAACCGAAAGATTGTCCCGGAACAGATATAGTGACTCACCAGGAATCTGTCTCGCCCAGATTCGGTGATCTACAAGAAAACTATCTGAGTCAGAAACAGGGATGAACCGTAACAGGGTTCCGGAACAGATATAGTGACTCACAAGGAAACTGCCTCGTTCCAGATTCAGTGATCTACAAGAAAAATAACTGAATCAGATACAGGGTTGAACCGTAACAGGGTCCCGCTCCAGATATATACAGGGATGAACCGAAACAAGGTCCCGGAACAGATATAGTGACTCAACAGGAAACTGTCTCGTCCTAGATTCAGTGACCTACAAGAAAAATATCTGAGTCAGAAACAGGGATGAACCGAAACAAGGTCCCGGAAAAGATATAGTGACTCACCAGGAAACTGTCTCGTCCCAGATTCAGTGATCTATACTAAAAATATCTGAGTCAGAAACAGGGATGAACCGGAACAGGGTCCCGCAACAGATATAGTGGCTTACAGGGAAAATGTCCCGTCCCTGATTCAGTGATGTACACGAAAAATATCTGAGTCAAAAAAGTGGATGAACCGAAACAGGGTCCCGGAACAGATATAGTGACTCACCAGGAAACTGTCTCGCCCAGATTCGGTGATCTACAAGAAAACTATCTGAGTCAGAAACAGGGATGAACCGTAACAGGGTCCCGGAACAGATATAGTGACTCACAAGGAAACTGTCCCGTCCCTGATTCAGTAATCTAAACGAAAAATATCTGAGTCAGAAAGAGGGATGAACCGAAACAGGGTCCCGGAACAGATATAGTGACTTTCCAGGAAACTGACCCGTCCCTGATTCAGTGATCTAGAAGAAAAATATCTGAGTCAGAAACAAGGATGAACCGAAACAGGGTCCCGGTCCATATATAGTGTCTCTCCAGGAAACTGTCTCGTCCCAGATTCAGTGATCTCCAAGAAAAATATCTGAGTCAGAAACAGGGATGAACCGAAACAGGGTCCCGGTCCAGATATAGTGACTCTCCAGGAAACTGTCTCGTCCTAGATTCAATGATCTACAAGAAAAATATCTGAGTCAGAAACAGGGATGAACCGAAACAGGGTCCCGGTCCAAATATAGTGACTTACCAAGAAACTGTCCCGTCCCTGATTCAGTAATCTACACGAAAAATATCTGAGTCAGAAACAGGGATGAACCGAAACAGGGTCCCGGTCCAGATATAGTGACTCTCTAGGAAACTGTCTCTTCCCAAATTCAGTGATCTACTAGAAGTATATCAGAGTCAGAAACGGGGATGAACCGAAACAGGGTCCCAGTCCAGATATAATGACTTACCAGGAAACTATCCCGTCCCTGATTCAGTGTTCTACACGAAAAATATCTGAGTCATAAAATAGGGATGAACCGAAACAGAGTCCCGGAACAGATATAGTGACTCACCAGGAAATTGTCTCGTCCCTGATTCAGTGATTTGCAAGAAAAATATCCGAGCCAGAAAAAGGGATGAACCAAAACTGGGTCCCGGTTCAAATATAGTGACTTACCAGGAAACTATCCAGTCACTGATTCAGTGATCTACACGAAAAATATCTGAGTCAGAAATAGGGATGAACCGGAACAGGGTCCCGGAACAGATATAGTGACTTAAAGGGAAACTGTCCCGTCCCTGATTCTGTGATCTACACGAAAAATATATGAGTCAGACACATAGATGAACAGAAACAGGGTCCCAGAACAGATATAGTGACTCACCAGGAAATTGTATCGTCCCTGATTCAGTGATTTGCAAGAAAAATATCCGAGCCAGAAAAAGGGATGAACCAAAACTGGGTCCCGGTCCAATTATGTTGACTTACTAGGAAACTATCCAGTCACTGATTCAGTGATCTACACGAAAAATATCTGAGTTAGAGATTGGGATGAACCAGAACAGGGTCCCGGAACAGATATAGTGACTTACAGGGACACAGTCCCGTCCCTGATTCAGTGATCTACACAAAATATATCTGAGTCAGAAACTTAGATGAACCGAAACAGGGTCTCGGAACAGATATAGTGACTCACAAGGAAACTGTCTCGTCCCTGATTTAGTGATCTACAGGAAAAATATCTGAGTCAGAAAGGTGGATGAACCAAAACAGGGTCCCGGAAAAGATATAGTGGCTCACCAGGAAACTGTCTCGTCCCAGATTCAGTGATCTACAAGAAAAATATCTGAGTCAGAAAATGGGATGAACCGAAACAGGGTCCCGGAACAGATATAGTGACTCACCAGGAAACTGTCTCATTCCAGATTCAGTGATCTACAAGAAAAATATATGAGTCAGAAACAGCGATGAACCGAAACAGGGTCCCGCTCCACATATAGTGACTTACCATGAAACTGTCGCGTCCCTGATTCAGTGATCTACACGAAAAATATCTGAGACAGATACAGATATGAACAGTAACAGGATCCCGGTCCAGATATAGTGACTCTCCAGGAAACTGTCTCGTCCCAGATTCTGTGATCTACAAGAAAAATATCTGAATCAGATACAGGGATGAACCGTAACAGGGTCCCGCTCCAGATATAGTGACTCTCCAGGAAACTATCTCGTCCCAGATTCAGTGATCTACAAGAAAAATATATGAGTCAGAAACAGGGATGAACCGAAACAAGGTCCCGGAACAGATATAGTGACTCAACAGGAAACTGTCTCGTCCCAGATTCAGTGACCTACAAGAAAAATATCTGAGTCAGAAACAGGGATGAACCGAAACAAGGTCCCGGAAAAGATATAGTGACTCACCAGGAAACTGTCTCGTCCCAGATTCAGTGATCTACAAGAAAAATATATGAGTCAGAAACAGGGATGAACCGAAACAAGGTCCCGGAACAGATATAGTGACTCACCAGGAAACTGTCTCGTCCCAGATTCCGTGATCTACACGAAAAATATCTGAGACGGATACAGGGATGAACCGAAACAGGGTCCCGGTCCAGATATAGTGACTTACCAGGAAACTGTCTCGTCCCAGATTCAGTGATCTACAAGAAAAATATCTGAGTCAGAAACGGGGATGAACCGTAATAGGGTCCCGGTCCAGATATAGTGACTCTCCAGGAAACTGTCTCGTCCTAGATTCAGTGATCTACAAGAAAAATATCTGAGTCAGAAACAGGGATGAACCGAAACAGGGTCCCGGTCCAGATATAGTGACTTACCAGGAAACTGTCCCGTCCCTGATTCAGTAATCTACACGAAAAATATCTGAGTCAGAAAAAGGCATGAACCGAAACAGGGTCCCGGTCCAGATATAGTGACTCTATAGGAAACTGTCTCTTCCCAGATTCAGTGATCTACAAGAAGAATATCTGAGTCAGAAACAGGGATGAACCGGAACAGGGTCCCGGAACAGATATAGTGACTTACAGGGAAACTGTCCCGTCCCTGAATTAGTGAACTACAAGAAAAATATCTGAGTCAGAAACATAGATGAACCGAAACAGGGTCTCGGAACAGATATAGTAACTCACCAGGAAACTGTCTAATCCCTGATTCAGTGATCTACACGAAAAATATCTGAGTCAGAAACAGGGATGAACCGGAACAGGGTCCCGCAACAGATATAGTGGCTTACAGGGAAAATGTCCCGTCCCTGATTCAGTGATCTACACGAAAAATATCTGAGTCAAAAAGGTGGATGAACCGAAACAGGGTCTCGGAACAGATATAGTGACTCACCAGGAAGCTGTCTCGCCCAGATTCGGTGATCTACAAGAAAACTATCTGAGTCAGAAACAGGGATGAACCGTAACAGGATCCCGGAATAGATATAGTGACTCACAAGGAAACTGTCTCGTTCCAGATTCAGTGATCTACAAGAAAAATATCTGAATCAGATATAGGGTTGAACCGTAACAGGGTCGCGCTCCAGATATAGTGACTCTCCAGGTAACTGTCTCGTCCCAGATTCAGTGATCTACAAGAAAATTATATGAGTCAGAAACAGGGATGAACCGAAACAAGGTCCCGGAACAGATATAGTGACTAACCAGGAAACTGTCTCGTCCCAGATTCAGTGATCTACAAGAAAAATATCTGAGTCTGAAACAGGGATGAACCGAAACAGGGTCCCGGTTCATATATAGTGACTTACCAGGAAACTGTCTCGTCCCAGATTTAGTGATCTACAAGAAAAATATCTGAGTCAGAAACGGGGATGAACCGAAACAGGGTCCCGGTCCAGATATAGTGACTCTCCAGGAAACTGTCTCGTCCCAGATTCAGTGATCTACAAGAAAAATATCTGAGTCTGAAACAGGGATGAACCGAAACAGGGTCCCGGTTCATATATAGTGACTTACCAGGAAACTGTCTCGTCCCAGATTCAGTGATCTACAAGAAAAATATCTGAGTCAGAAACAGGGATGAATCGAAACAGGGTCCCGGTCCAGATATAGTGACTCTCCAGGAAACTGTCTCTTCCCAAATCCAGAGATCTACTTGAAGAATATCTGAGTCAGAAACGGGGATGAACCGAAACAGGGTCCCAGTCCAGATATAATGACTTACCAGGAAACTATCCCGTCCCTGATTCAGTGATCTACACGAAAAATATCTAAGTCATGAAACAGGGATGAACCGAAACAGGGTCCCGGAACAGATATAGTGACTCACCAGGAAATTGTCTCGTCCCTGATTCAGTGATTTGCAAGAAAAATATCCGAGCCAGAAAAAGGGATGAACCAAAACTGGGTCCCGGTCCAAATATAGTGACTTACCAGGAAACTATCCAGTCACTGATTCAGTGATCTACACGAAAAATATCTGAGTCAGAAACAGGGATGAACCGGAACAGGGTCCCGGAACAGATATAGTGACTTAAAGGGTAACTGTCCCGTCCCTGATTCCGTGATCTACACGAAAAATATCTGAGTCAGACACATAGATGAACAGAAACAGGGTCCCGGAACAGATATAGTGACTCACCAGGAAATTGTATCGTCCCTGATTCAGTGATTTGCAAGAAAAATATCCGAGCCAGAAAAAGGGATGAACCAAAACTGGGTCCCGGTCCAAATATGTTGACTTACTAGGAAACTATCCAGTCACAGATTCAGTGATCTACATGAAAAATATCTGAGTTAGAAATTGGGATGAACCGGAACAGGGTCCCGGAACAGATATAGTGACTTACAGGGACACAGTCCCGTCCCTGATTCAGTGATTTACACAAAAAATATCTGAGTCAGAAACATAGATGAACCGAAACAGGGTCTCGGAACAGATATAGTGACTCACAAGGAAACTGTCTCGACCCTGATTTAGTGATCTACACGAAAAATATCTGAGTCAGAAACAGGGATGAGCCGGAACAGGGTCCCGCAACATATATAGTGACTTACATGGAAATTGTCCCGTCCCTGATTCAGTGATCTACAGGAAAAATATCTGAGTCTCCGGTCCAAATATAATGACTCTCCAGGAAACTGTCTCGTCCTAGATCTAGTGATCTACAAGAAAAATATCTGAGTCAGAAACAGGGATGAACCGAAACAGGGTCCCGGTCCAGATATAGTGACTTACCAAGAAACTGTCCCGTCCCTGATTCAGTAATCTACACGAAAAATATCTGAGTCAAAAACAGGGATGAATCGAAACAGGGTCCCGGTCCAGATATAGTGACTCTCCAGGAAACTGTCTCTTCCCAAATTCAGTGATCTACTAGAAGAATATCTGAGTCAGAAACGGGGATGAACCGAAACAGGGTCCCAGTCCAGATATAATGTCTTACCAGGAAGCTATCCCGTCCCTGATTCAGTGATCTACACGAAAAATATCTGAGTCATAAAACAGGGATGAACCGAAACAGAGTACCGGAACAGATATAGTGACTCACCAGGAAATTGTCTCGTCCCTGATTCAGTGATTTGCAAGAAAAATATCCGAGCCAGAAACAGGGATGATCCGGAACATGGTCCCGGAACAGATATAGTGACTTAAAGGGAAACTGTCCCGTCCCTGATTCAGTGATCTACACGAAAAATATCTGAGTCAGACACATAGATGAACTGAAACAGGGTCCCGGTTCAGATATAGTGACTTACCATGAAACTGTCTCGTCCCAGATTTAGTGATCTACAAGAAAAATATCTGAGTCAGAAACAGGGATGAACCGAAACAGGGTCCCGGTCCAGATATAGTGACTTAAAGGGAAACTGTCCCGTCCCTGATTCAGTGATCTACACGAAAAATATCTGAGTCAGACATAGATGAACCGAAACAGGGTCCCGGAACAGATATAGTGACTCACCAGGAAATTGTGTCGTCCCTGATTCAGTGATTTGCAAGAAAAATATCCGAGCCAGAAAAAGGGATGAACCAAAACTGGGTCCCGGTCCAAATATGTTGACTTACTAAGAAACTATCCAGTCACTGATTCAGTGATCTACACGAAAAATATCTGAGTTAGAAATTGGGATGAACCGGAACAGGGTCCCGGAACAGATATAGTGACTTACAGGGAGACAGTCCCGTCCCTGATTCAGTGATCTACAAAAAAAATATCTGAGTCAGAAACATAGATGAACCAAAACAGGGTCTCGGATTAGATATAGTGACTCACAAGGAAACTGTCTCGTCCCTGATTCAGTGATCTACACGAAAAATATCTGAGTCAGAAATAGGGATGAACCGGAACAGGGTCCCGCAACAAATATAGTGACTTACAGGGAAACTGTCCCGTCCCTGATTCAGTGATCTACAGGAAAAATATCTGAGTCAAAAAGGTGGATGAACCAAAACAGGGTCCCGGAACAGATATAGTGACTCACCAGGAAACTGTCTCGTCCCAGATTCAGTGATCTACAAGAAAAATATCTGAGTCAGAAACAGCGATGAACCGAAACAGGGTCCCGGTCCACATATAGTGACTTACCAGGAAACTGTCGCGTCCCTGATTAAGTGATCTACACGAAAAATATCTGAGACAGATACAGGGATAAACCGTAACAGGGTCCCGGTCCAGATATAGTTACTCTCTAGGAAACTGTCTCGTCCCAGATTCAGTGATTTACAAGAAAAATATCTGAATCAGATACAGGGATGAACCGTAACAGGATCCCGCTCCAGATATAGTGACTCTCAAGGAAACTGTCTCGTCCCAGAATCAGTGATCTACAAGAAAAATATATGAGTCAGAAACAGGGATGAACCGAAACAAGGTCCAGGAAGAGATATAGTGACTCACCAGGAAACTGTCTCGTCCCAGATTCAGTGATCTACACGAAAAATATCTGAGACGGATACAGGGATGAACCGAAACAGGGTCCCGGTCCAGATATAGTGACTTACCAGGAAACTGTCTCGTCCCAGATTCAGTGATCTACAAGAAAAATATCTGAGTCAGAAACAGGGATGAACCGAAACAGGGTCCCGGTCCAGATATAGTGACTGTCCAGGAAACTGTCTCGTCACAGATTCAGTGATCTACAAGAAAAATATTTGAGTCATAAACAGGGATGAACCAAAACAGGGTCCCGGTCCAGATATAGTGACTTCCCAGGAAACTATCCCTTCCCTGATTCAGTAATCTATACGAAAAATATCTGTGTCAGAAAAAGGGATGAACCGAAACAGGGTCCCGGTCCAGATATAGTGACTCTCCAGGAAACTGTCTCTTCCCAGATTCAGTGATCTACAAGAAGAATATCTGAGTCAGAAAAATATCCGAGCCAGAAAAAGAGATGAACCAAAACTGGGTCCCGGTCCAAATTTAGTGACTTACCAGGAAACTATCCAGTCACTGATTCAGTGATCCACACGAAAAATATCTGAGTCAGAAACAGGGATGAACCGGAACAGGGTCCCGGAAAAGATATATTGACTTACAGGGAAACTGTCTCGTCCCTGATTCAGTGATCTACACGAAAAATATCTGAGTCAGAAACATAGATGAACCGAAACATAGTCCCGGAACAGATATAATGACTCACCATGAAACTGTCTCGTCCCTGATACAGTGATCTACAAGAAACATATCTGAGTCAAAAACAGGGATGAACCGGAACAGGGTCCCGCAACAGATATAGTGTCTCACCAGGAAACTGTCTCGTCCCTTATTCAGTGATCTACATGAAAAATATCTGAGTCAGAAACAGGGATGAACCGGAACAGAGTCCCGCAACAGATATAGTGACTTACAGGGAAAATGTCCCGTCCCTGATTCAGTGATCTACAAGAAAAATATCGGAGTCAGAAAGGTGGATGAACCAAAACAGGGTCCCGGAACAGATATAGTGATTCACCAGGAAACTGTCTCGTCCCAGATTCGGTGATCTACAAGAAAAATATATGAGTCAGAAACAGGGATGAACCGAAACAGGGTCCCGGAACATATATAGTGACTGACCAGGAAACTGTCTCGTTCTAGATTTAGTGATCTACAAGAAAAATATCTGAGTCAGAAACAGCGATGAACCGAAACAGGGTCCCGGTCCAAATATAGTGACTTACCAGGAAACTGTCCCATCCCTGATTCAGTGATCTACACGAAAAATATCTGAGTCAGAAACAGGGATGAACCGAAACAAGGTCCCGGAACAGATATAGTGACTCACCAGGAAACTGTCTCGTCCCAGATTCAGTGATCTATAAGAAAAATATCTGAGTCAGAAACAGGGATGAACCGAAACAGGGTCCCGGTCCAGATATAGTGACTCTCCAGGAAACTGTATCTTCCCAGATTCAGGGATCTACAAGAAGAATATCTGAGCCAGAAACAGGGATGAACCGAAACAGGGTCCCAGTCCAGATATAGTGACTCACCAGGAAACTGTCCCGTCCCTGATTCAGTAATTTACACGAAAAATATCTGAGTCAGAAACAGGGATGAACCGAAACAGGGTCCCGGTCCAGATATAGTGACTCTCCAGGAAACTGTATCTTCCCAGATTCAGGGATCTACAAGAATAATATCTGAGCCAGAAACAGGGATGAACCGAAACAGGGTCCCAGTCCAGATATAGTGACTTACCAGGAAACTGTCCCGTCCCTGATTCAGTAATCTACACGAAAAATATCTGAGTCAGAAACATAGATGATCCGAAACAGGGTCCCGGAACAGATATATTGACTCACCAGGAAACTGTCTCGTCCCTGATTCAGTGATCTACACGAAAAATATCTGAGTCAGAAACAGGGATGAACCGAAACAAGGTCCCGCAACAGTTATAGTGACTTACAGGGAAACTGTCCCATCCCTGATTCAGTGATCTACACGAAAAATATCTGTGTCAGAAAGATGGATGAACAGAAACAGGGTCCCGGAACAGATAAACTGACTTACCAGGAAACTGTCCCATCCCTGATTCAGTGATCTACACAAAAAATATCTGAGTCAGAAACAGGTATGAAACGAAACAGGGTCCCGGTCCAGATATAGTGACTCACCAGGAAACTGTCTCGTCCCAGATTCAGTGATCTGCAAGAAAAATATCTGAGTCAGAAACAGGGATGAACCGAAACAGGGTCCCGGTTCATATATAGTGACTTACCAGGAAACTGAATCGTCCCAGATTCAGTGATATACAAGAAAAATATCTTAGTCAGAAACTGGGATTAAGCGAAACAGGGTCCCGGTCCAGATATAGTGACTCTCCAGGAAACTGTCTCGTCCCAGATTCAGTGATCTACAAGAAAAATATCTGAGACAGAAACATGGATAAACCGTACCAGGGTCCCGGTCCAGATATAGTGACTCTCCAGGAAACTGTCTCGTCCCAGATTCAGAGATCTACAAGAAAAATATCTGAGTTAGAAACAGGGATGAACCGAAACAGGGTCCCGGTCCAGATATAGTGACTCTCCAGGAAACTGTCTCGTCCTAGATTCAATGATCTACAAGAAAAATATCTGAGTCAGAAACAGGGATGAACGGAAACAGGGTCCCGGACCAGATATAGTGACTTACCAAGAAACTGTCCCGTCCCTGATTCAGTAATCTACACGAAAAATATCTGAGTCAGAAAAAGGGATGAACCGAAACAGGGTCCCGGTTCATATATAGTGACTTACCAGGAAACTGTCTCGTCCTAGATTCAGTGATCTACAAGAAAAATATCTAAGTCAGAAACAAAGATGAACCGAAACAGGGTCCCGGTCCAGATATAGTGACTTAACAGGAAACTGTCCCGTCCCTGATTCAGTAATCTACACGAAAAATATCTGAGTCAGAAACAGGGATGAACCGAAACAGGGTCCCGGTCCAGATATAGTGACTCTCCAGGAAACTGTCTCGTCCCAGATTCAGTGATCTACAAGAAAAATATCTGAGTCAGAAACAGGGATGAACCGAAACAGGGTCCCGGTCCAGATATAGTGACTCTCCAGGAAACTGTCTCGTCCCAGATTCAGTGATCTACAAGAAAAATATCTGAGTCAGAAACAGGGATGAACCGAAACAGGGTCCCGGTCCAGATATAGTGACTCTCCAGGAAACTGTCTCGTCCCAGATTCAGTGATCTACAAGAAAAATATCTGAGTCAGAAACAGGGATGAACCGAAACAGGGTCCCGGTCCAGATATAGTGACTCTCCAGGAAACTGTCTCGTCCCAGATTCAGTGATCTACAAGAAAAATATCTGAGTCAGAAACAGGGATGAACCGAAACAGGGTCCCGGTCCAGATATAGTGACTCTCCAGGAAACTGTCTCGTCCCAGATTCAGTGATCTACAAGAAAAATATCTGAGTCAGAAACAGGGATGAACCGAAACAGGGTCCCGGTCCAGATATAGTGACTCTCCAGGAAACTGTCTCGTCCCAGATTCAGTGATCTACAAGAAAAATATCTGAGTCAGAAACAGGGATGAACCGAAACAGGGTCCCGGTCCAGATATAGTGACTCTCCAGGAAACTGTCTCGTCCCAGATTCAGTGATCTACAAGAAAAATATCTGAGTCAGAAACAGGGATGAACCGAAACAGGGTCCCGGTCCAGATATAGTGACTCTCCAGGAAACTGTCTCGTCCCAGATTCAGTGATCTACAAGAAAAATATCTGAGTCAGAAACAGGGATGAACCGAAACAGGGTCCCGGTCCAGATATAGTGACTCTCCAGGAAACTGTCTCGTCCCAGATTCAGTGATCTACAAGAAAAATATCTGAGTCAGAAACAGGGATGAACCGAAACAGGGTCCCGGTCCAGATATAGTGACTCTCCAGGAAACTGTCTCGTCCCAGATTCAGTGATCTACAAGAAAAATATCTGAGTCAGAAACAGGGATGAACCGAAACAGGGTCCCGGTCCAGATATAGTGACTCTCCAGGAAACTGTCTCGTCCCAGATTCAGTGATCTACAAGAAAAATATCTGAGTCAGAAACAGGGATGAACCGAAACAGGGTCCCGGTCCAGATATAGTGACTCTCCAGGAAACTGTCTCGTCCCAGATTCAGTGATCTACAAGAAAAATATCTGAGTCAGAAACAGGGATGAACCGAAACAGGGTCCCGGTCCAGATATAGTGACTCTCCAGGAAACTGTCTCGTCCCAGATTCAGTGATCTACAAGAAAAATATCTGAGTCAGAAACAGGGATGAACCGAAACAGGGTCCCGGTCCAGATATAGTGACTCTCCAGGAAACTGTCTCGTCCCAGATTCAGTGATCTACAAGAAAAATATCTGAGTCAGAAACAGGGATGAACCGAAACAGGGTCCCGGTCCAGATATAGTGACTCTCCAGGAAACTGTCTCGTCCCAGATTCAGTGATCTACAAGAAAAATATCTGAGTCAGAAACAGGGATGAACCGAAACAGGGTCCCGGTCCAGATATAGTGACTCTCCAGGAAACTGTCTCGTCCCAGATTCAGTGATCTACAAGAAAAATATCTGAGTCAGAAACAGGGATGAACCGAAACAGGGTCCCGGTCCAGATATAGTGACTCTCCAGGAAACTGTCTCGTCCCAGATTCAGTGATCTACAAGAAAAATATCTGAGTCAGAAACAGGGATGAACCGAAACAGGGTCCCGGTCCAGATATAGTGACTCTCCAGGAAACTGTCTCGTCCCAGATTCAGTGATCTACAAGAAAAATATCTGAGTCAGAAACAGGGATGAACCGAAACAGGGTCCCGGTCCAGATATAGTGACTCTCCAGGAAACTGTCTCGTCCCAGATTCAGTGATCTACAAGAAAAATATCTGAGTCAGAAACAGGGATGAACCGAAACAGGGTCCCGGTCCAGATATAGTGACTCTCCAGGAAACTGTCTCGTCCCAGATTCAGTGATCTACAAGAAAAATATCTGAGTCAGAAACAGGGATGAACCGAAACAGGGTCCCGGTCCAGATATAGTGACTCTCCAGGAAACTGTCTCGTCCCAGATTCAGTGATCTACAAGAAAAATATCTGAGTCAGAAACAGGGATGAACCGAAACAGGGTCCCGGTCCAGATATAGTGACTCTCCAGGAAACTGTCTCGTCCCAGATTCAGTGATCTACAAGAAAAATATCTGAGTCAGAAACAGGGATGAACCGAAACAGGGTCCCGGTCCAGATATAGTGACTCTCCAGGAAACTGTCTCGTCCCAGATTCAGTGATCTACAAGAAAAATATCTGAGTCAGAAACAGGGATGAACCGAAACAGGGTCCCGGTCCAGATATAGTGACTCTCCAGGAAACTGTCTCGTCCCAGATTCAGTGATCTACAAGAAAAATATCTGAGTCAGAAACAGGGATGAACCGAAACAGGGTCCCGGTCCAGATATAGTGACTCTCCAGGAAACTGTCTCGTCCCAGATTCAGTGATCTACAAGAAAAATATCTGAGTCAGAAACAGGGATGAACCGAAACAGGGTCCCGGTCCAGATATAGTGACTCTCCAGGAAACTGTCTCGTCCCAGATTCAGTGATCTACAAGAAAAATATCTGAGTCAGAAACAGGGATGAACCGAAACAGGGTCCCGGTCCAGATATAGTGACTCTCCAGGAAACTGTCTCGTCCCAGATTCAGTGATCTACAAGAAAAATATCTGAGTCAGAAACAGGGATGAACCGAAACAGGGTCCCGGTCCAGATATAGTGACTCTCCAGGAAACTGTCTCGTCCCAGATTCAGTGATCTACAAGAAAAATATCTGAGTCAGAAACAGGGATGAACCGAAACAGGGTCCCGGTCCAAATATAGTGATTCTCCAGGAAACTGTCTCGTCCTAGATTCAGTGATCTACAAGAAAAATATCTGAGTCAGAAACAGGGATGAATCGAAACAGGGTCCCGGTCCAGATATAGTGACTCTCCAGGAAACTGTCTCTTCCCAAATTCAGTTATCTACTAGAATAATATCTGAGTCAGAAACGGGGATGAACCGAAACAGGGTCCCAGTCCAGATATAATGACTTACCAGGAAACTATCCCGTCCCTGTTTCAGTGATCTCCACGAAAAATATCTGAGTCATAAAACAGGGATGAACCGAAACAGAGTCCCGGAACAGATATAGTGACTCACCAGGAAATTGTCTCGTCCCTGATTCAGTGATTTGCAAGAAAAATATCCGAGCCAGAAAAAGGGATGATCCAAAACTGGGTCCCGGTCCAAATATAGTGACTTACCAGGAAACTATCCAGTCACTGATTCAGTGATCTACACGAAAAATATCTGAGTCAAAAACACGGATGATCCGGAACAGTGTCCCGGAACAGATATAGTGACTTAAAGGGAAACTGTCCCGTCCCTGATTCAGTGATCTACACGAAAAATATCTGAGTCAGACACATAGATGAGCCGAAACAGGGTCCCGGAACAGATATAGTGACTCACCAGGAAATTGTATCGTCCCTGATTCAGTGATTTGCAAGAAAAATATCCGAGCCAGAAAAAGGGATGAACCAAAACTGGGTCCCGGTCCAAATATAGTGACTTACCAGGAAACTATCCAGTCACTGATTCAGTGATCTACACGAAAAATATCTGAGTTAGAAATTGGGATGAACCGGAACAGGGTCCCGGAACAGATATAGTTACTTACAGGGACACATTCCCGTCCCTGATTCAGTGATCTACAAAAAAAATATCTGTGTCAGAAACATAGATGAACCGAAACAGGGTCTCAGAACAGATATAGTGACTCACAAGGAAACTGTCTCGTCCCTGATTCAGTGATCTACACGAAAAATATCTGAATCAGAAA
>QAOA01003279.1:32624-55482 GCA_003255065.1 Cercis canadensis | reverse complement strand
TGATCTACACGAAAAATATCTGTGTCAGAAAGAGGGATGAACCGAAACAAGGTCCCGCAACAGATATAGTGACTTACAGGGAAACTGTCCCGTCCCTGATTCAGTGATCTACACGAAAAATATCTGTGTCAGAAAGATGGATGAACCGAAACAGGGTCCCGGAACAGATATAGTCGCTTACCAGGAAGCTGTCCCATCCCTGAGTCAGTGATCTACACAAAAAATGTCTGACTCAGAAACAGGGATGAACCGAAACAGGGTCCCAGTCCAGATATAGTGACTCTCGAGGAAACTGTCTCTTCCTAGATTCAGTGATCTACTAGAAGAATATCTGAGTCAGAAACGTGGATGAACCGAAAAAGGGTCCCAGTCCAGATATAATGACTTACCAGGAAACTGTCCCCTCCCTGATTCAGTGATCTACACGAAAAATATCTCAGGTATGAACCGAGACAGGGTCCCGGAACAGATATAGTGACTCACCAGGAAATTGTCTCGTCCCTGATTCAGTGATCTACACGAAAAATCTCTGAGTCAGATGCAGCGATGAACCATAACAGTGTCCCGGTCCAGATATAGTGACTCTCTAGGAAACTGTCTCATCCCAGATTCAGTGATCTACAAGAAAAATATATGAATCAGATACAGGGATGAACCGTAACAGGGTCCCGCTCCAGATACAGTGTCTCTCCAGGAAACTGTGTCGTCCCAGATTCAGTGATCTACAAGAAAAATATATGAGTCAGAAACAAGGATGAACCGAAACAAGGTCCCAGAACAGATATAGTGACTCACCAGGAAACTGTCTCGTCCCAGATTCAGTGATCTACACAAAAATTATCTGAGTCAGAAACAGGTATGAACCGAAACAGGGTCCCGGTCCAGATATAGTGACTCTCGAGGAAACTGTCTCTTCCCAGATTCAGGGATCTACTAGAAGAATATCTGAGTCAAAAACGGGGATGAACCGAAAAAGGGTCCCAGTCCAGATATAATGACTTACCAGGAAACTGTCCCGTCCCTGATTCAGTGATCTACACGAAAAATATCTGAGTCAGAAACAGGGATGAACCGAAACAGGGTCCCGGAACAGATATAGTGACTCACCAGGAAACTGTCTCGTCCCTGATTCAGTGATCTACACGAAAAATATCTGAGACAGAAACAGGGAAGAACCGGAACAAGGTCCCGCAACAGCTATGTTGACTTACAGGGAAACTGTCCTGTCCCTGATTCAGTGATCTACACGAAAAATATCTGTGTCAGAAAGAGGGATAATCCGAAACAGGGTCCCGAAACAGATATAGTGACTTACCAGGAAACTCTCCCATCCCTGATTCAGTGATCTACACAAAAAATATCTGAGTCAGAAACAGGGATGAACCGAAACAGGGTCCCGGTCAAGATATAATGACTCTCCAGGAAACTGTCTCTTCCCAGATTCAGTGATCTACTAGAAGAATATATGAGTCAGAAACGGGGATGAACCGAAACAGGGTCCCAGTCCAGATATAATGACTTACCAGGAAACTGTCCCGTCCCTGATTCAGTGATCTACACGAAAAATATCTGAGTCAGAAACAGGGATGAACCGAAACAGGGTCCCGGTCCAGATATAGTGACTCTCCAGGAAACTGTCTCGTCCCAGATTCAGTGATCTACAAGAAAAATATATGAGTCAGAAATAGGGATGAACCGAAACAAGGTCCCGGAACAGATATAGTGACTGACCAGGAAACTATCTCGTCCCAGATTCAGTGATCTACAAGAAAAATATCTGAGTCAGAAACAGGGATGAACCGAAACAGGGTCCCGATTCATATATAGTTACTTACCAGGAAACTGTCTCGTCCCAGATTCAGTGATCTACAAGAAAAATATCTGAGTCAGAAACAGGGATGAACCGAAACGTCAGAAACAGGGATGAACCGAAACAGGGTCCTGATTCATATATAGTGACTCTCCAGGAAACTGTCTCGTCCCAGATTCAGTGATCTACAAGAAAAATATTTGAGTCAGAAACAGGGATGAACCGAAACAGGGTCCCGGTCCAGATATAGTGACTCTCCAGGAAACTGTCTCGTCCCAGATTCAGTGATATACAAGAAAAATATCTGAGTCAGAAAAAGGGATGAACCGAAACAGGTTCCCGGTCCAGATATAGTGACTTACCAGGAAACTGTCCCGTCCCTGATTCAGTAATCTACACGAAAAATATCTGAGTCAGAAACAGGGATGACTCGAAACAGGGTCCCGGTCCAGATATAATGACTCTCCAGGAAACTGTCTCCTCCCAGAATCAGTGATCTACAAGAAGAATATCTGAGTCAGAAACAGGGATGAACCGAAACAGGAGCCCAGTCCAGATATAGTGACTTACCAGGAAACTGTCCTATCCCTGATTCAGTGATCTACAAGAAAAATATCTGAGTCAGAAAGGTGGATGAACCGAAATAGGGTCCCGGAACAGATATAGTGACTCACCAGGAAACTGTCCCGTCCCAGATTCAGTGATCTACAAGAAAAATATCTGTGTCAGAAGTAGGGATGAAACGAAACAGGGTCCCGGAATAGATATAGTGACTGACCAGGAAACTGTCCCATCCCTGATTCAGTGATTTACAAGAAAAGTATCTGAGTCAGAAATGGGGATGAACCGAAACAGGGTCCCAGTCCAGATATAATGACTTACCAGGAAACTATCTCGTCCCTGATTCAGTGATCTACACGAAAAATATCTGAGTCATAAAACAGGGATGAACCGAAACAGGGTCTCGGAACAGATATAGTGACTCACCAGGAAATTGTCTCGTCCCTGATTCAGTGATTTGCAAGAAAAATATCCAAGCCAGAAAAAGGGATGAACCAAAACTGGGTCCCGGTCCAAATATAGTGACTTACCAGGAAACTATCCAGTCACTGATTCAGTGATCTACACGAAAAATATCTGAGACAGATACAGGGATGAACCGTAACAGGGTCCCGGTCCAGATATAGTGACTCTCCAGGAAACTTTCTCGTCCCAGATTCAGTGATCTACAAGAAAAATATGTGTATCAGATACAGGGATTAACCATAATAGGGTCCCGCTCCAGATATAGTGACTCTGCAGGAAACTGTCTTGTCCCAGAATCAGTGATCTACAAGAAAAATATATGAGTCAGAAACAGAGATGAACCGAAACAGGGTCCCGGTCCATATATAGTGACTCTCCAGGAAACTATCTCGTCCTAGATTCAGTTATCTACAAGAAAAATATCTGAAACAGATAAAGAGATAAACCGTAATAGGGTCCCAGTCCAGATATAGTGACTCTCCAGGAAACTGTCTCGTCCCAGATTCAGTGATCTACAAGAAAAATATATGAGTTAGAAACAGGGATGAACCGAAACAGGTTCCCGGAACAGATATAGTGACTTACCAGGAAACTGTCTCGTCCCTGATTCAGTGATCTACAAGAAAAATATCTGAGTCAGAAACAGGGATGAACCGAAACAGGGTCCCGGTCCAGATATAGTGACTCTCCAGGAAACTGTCTCGTCCCAGATTCAGTGATCTACAAGAAAAATATCTGAGTCAGAAACAGGGATGAACCGAAACAGGGTCCCGGTCCAGATATAGTGACTCTCCAGGAAACTGTCTCGTCCCAGATTCAGTGATCTACAAGAAAAATATCTGAGTCAGAAACAGGGATGAACCGAAACAGGGTCCCGGTCCAGATATAGTGACTCTCCAGGAAACTGTCTCGTCCCAGATTCAGTGATCTACAAGAAAAATATCTGAGTCAGAAACAGGGATGAACCGAAACAGGGTCCCGGTCCAGATATAGTGACTCTCCAGGAAACTGTCTCGTCCCAGATTCAGTGATCTACAAGAAAAATATCTGAGTCAGAAACAGGGATGAACCGAAACAGGGTCCCGGTCCAGATATAGTGACTCTCCAGGAAACTGTCTCGTCCCAGATTCAGTGATCTACAAGAAAAATATCTGAGTCAGAAACAGGGATGAACCGAAACAGGGTCCCGGTCCAGATATAGTGACTCTCCAGGAAACTGTCTCGTCCCAGATTCAGTGATCTACAAGAAAAATATCTGAGTCAGAAACAGGGATGAACCGAAACAGGGTCCCGGTCCAGATATAGTGACTCTCCAGGAAACTGTCTCGTCCCAGATTCAGTGATCTACAAGAAAAATATCTGAGTCAGAAACAGGGATGAACCGAAACAGGGTCCCGGTCCAGATATAGTGACTCTCCAGGAAACTGTCTCGTCCCAGATTCAGTGATCTACAAGAAAAATATCTGAGTCAGAAACAGGGATGAACCGAAACAGGGTCCCGGTCCAGATATAGTGACTCTCCAGGAAACTGTCTCGTCCCAGATTCAGTGATCTACAAGAAAAATATCTGAGTCAGAAACAGGGATGAACCGAAACAGGGTCCCGGTCCAGATATAGTGACTCTCCAGGAAACTGTCTCGTCCCAGATTCAGTGATCTACAAGAAAAATATCTGAGTCAGAAACAGGGATGAACCGAAACAGGGTCCCGGTCCAGATATAGTGACTCTCCAGGAAACTGTCTCGTCCCAGATTCAGTGATCTACAAGAAAAATATCTGAGTCAGAAACAGGGATGAACCGAAACAGGGTCCCGGTCCAGATATAGTGACTCTCCAGGAAACTGTCTCGTCCCAGATTCAGTGATCTACAAGAAAAATATCTGAGTCAGAAACAGGGATGAACCGAAACAGGGTCCCGGTCCAGATATAGTGACTCTCCAGGAAACTGTCTCGTCCCAGATTCAGTGATCTACAAGAAAAATATCTGAGTCAGAAACAGGGATGAACCGAAACAGGGTCCCGGTCCAGATATAGTGACTCTCCAGGAAACTGTCTCGTCCCAGATTCAGTGATCTACAAGAAAAATATCTGAGTCAGAAACAGGGATGAACCGAAACAGGGTCCCGGTCCAGATATAGTGACTCTCCAGGAAACTGTCTCGTCCCAGATTCAGTGATCTACAAGAAAAATATCTGAGTCAGAAACAGGGATGAACCGAAACAGGGTCCCGGTCCAGATATAGTGACTCTCCAGGAAACTGTCTCGTCCCAGATTCAGTGATCTACAAGAAAAATATCTGAGTCAGAAACAGGGATGAACCGAAACAGGGTCCCGGTCCAGATATAGTGACTCTCCAGGAAACTGTCTCGTCCCAGATTCAGTGATCTACAAGAAAAATATCTGAGTCAGAAACAGGGATGAACCGAAACAGGGTCCCGGTCCAGATATAGTGACTCTCCAGGAAACTGTCTCGTCCCAGATTCAGTGATCTACAAGAAAAATATCTGAGTCAGAAACAGGGATGAACCGAAACAGGGTCCCGGTCCAGATATAGTGACTCTCCAGGAAACTGTCTCGTCCCAGATTCAGTGATCTACAAGAAAAATATCTGAGTCAGAAACAGGGATGAACCGAAACAGGGTCCCGGTCCAGATATAGTGACTCTCCAGGAAACTGTCTCGTCCCAGATTCAGTGATCTACAAGAAAAATATCTGAGTCAGAAACAGGGATGAACCGAAACAGGGTCCCGGTCCAGATATAGTGACTCTCCAGGAAACTGTCTCGTCCCAGATTCAGTGATCTACAAGAAAAATATCTGAGTCAGAAACAGGGATGAACCGAAACAGGGTCCCGGTCCAGATATAGTGACTCTCCAGGAAACTGTCTCGTCCCAGATTCAGTGATCTACAAGAAAAATATCTGAGTCAGAAACAGGGATGAACCGAAACAGGGTCCCGGTCCAGATATAGTGACTCTCCAGGAAACTGTCTCGTCCCAGATTCAGTGATCTACAAGAAAAATATCTGAGTCAGAAACAGGGATGAACCGAAACAGGGTCCCGGTCCAGATATAGTGACTCTCCAGGAAACTGTCTCGTCCCAGATTCAGTGATCTACAAGAAAAATATCTGAGTCAGAAACAGGGATGAACCGAAACAGGGTCCCGGTCCAGATATAGTGACTCTCCAGGAAACTGTCTCGTCCCAGATTCAGTGATCTACAAGAAAAATATCTGAGTCAGAAACAGGGATGAACCGAAACAGGGTCCCGGTCCAGATATAGTGACTCTCCAGGAAACTGTCTCGTCCCAGATTCAGTGATCTACAAGAAAAATATCTGAGTCAGAAACAGGGATGAACCGAAACAGGGTCCCGGTCCAGATATAGTGACTCTCCAGGAAACTGTCTCGTCCCAGATTCAGTGATCTACAAGAAAAATATCTGAGTCAGAAACAGGGATGAACCGAAACAGGGTCCCGGTCCAGATATAGTGACTCTCCAGGAAACTGTCTCGTCCCAGATTCAGTGATCTACAAGAAAAATATCTGAGTCAGAAACAGGGATGAACCGAAACAGGGTCCCGGTCCAGATATAGTGACTCTCCAGGAAACTGTCTCGTCCCAGATTCAGTGATCTACAAGAAAAATATCTGAATCAGAAACAGGGATGAACCGAAACAGGGTCCCGGTCCAGATATAGTGACTCTCCAGGAAACTGTCTCGTCCCAGATTCAGTGATCTACAAGAAAAATATCTGAGTCAGAAACAGGGATGAACCGAAACAGGGTCCCGGTCCAGATATAGTGACTCTCCAGGAAACTGTCTCGTCCCAGATTCAGTGATCTACAAGAAAAATATCTGAGTCAGAAACAGGGATGAACCGAAACAGGGTCCCGGTCCAGATATAGTGACTCTCCAGGAAACTGTCTCGTCCCAGATTCAGTGATCTACAAGAAAAATATCTGAGTCAGAAACAGGGATGAACCGAAACAGGGTCCCGGTCCAGATATAGTGACTCTCCAGGAAACTGTCTCGTCCCAGATTCAGTGATCTACAAGAAAAATATCTGAGTCAGAAACAGGGATGAACCGAAACAGGGTCCCGGTCCAGATATAGTGACTCTCCAGGAAACTGTCTCGTCCCAGATTCAGTGATCTACAAGAAAAATATCTGAGTCAGAAACAGGGATGAACCGAAACAGGGTCCCGGTCCAGATATAGTGACTCTCCAGGAAACTGTCTCGTCCCAGATTCAGTGATCTACAAGAAAAATATCTGAGTCAGAAACAGGGATGAACCGAAACAGGGTCCCGGTCCAGATATAGTGACTCTCCAGGAAACTGTCTCGTCCCAGATTCAGTGATCTACAAGAAAAATATCTGAGTCAGAAACAGGGATGAACCGAAACAGGGTCCCGGTCCAGATATAGTGACTCTCCAGGAAACTGTCTCGTCCCAGATTCAGTGATCTACAAGAAAAATATCTGAGTCAGAAACAGGGATGAACCGAAACAGGGTCCCGGTCCAGATATAGTGACTCTCCAGGAAACTGTCTCGTCCCAGATTGAGTGATCTACAAGAAAAATATCTGAGTCAGAAACAGGTATGAACCGAAACAGGGTCCCGGACCAGATATAATGACTCTCCAGGAAACTGTCTCTTCCCAGATACAGTGATCTACAAGAAAAATATCTGGGTCAGAAACAGGGATGAACCGAAACAGGGTCCCGGACCAGATATAGTGACTCTCCAGGAAACTGTCTCGTCCCAGATTCAGTGATCTACAAGAAAAATATTTGAATCAGATACAAGGATGAACTGTAACAGGGTCCCGGTTCAGATATAGTGACTCTACAGGAAACTGTCTCGTCCCAGATTGAGTGATCTACAAGAAAAATATCTGAGTCAGAAACAGGTATGAACCGAAACAGGGTCCCGGACCAGATATAGTGACTCTCCAGGAAACTGTCTCGTCCCAGATTCAGTGATCTACAAGAAAAATATCTGAGTCAGAAACAGGGATGAACCGAAACAGGGTCCCGGTCCAGATATAGTGACTCTCCAGGAAACTGCCTCGTCACAGATTCAGTGATCTACAAGAAAAATATCTGAGTCAAAAACAGGGATCAACCGAAACAGGGTCCCGATTCATATATAGGGACTTACCAGGAAACTGTCTCGTCCCAGATTGAGTGATCTACAAGAAAAATATCTGAGTCAGAAACAGGTATGAACCGAAACAGGGTCCCGGACCAGATATAGTGACTCTCCAGGAAACTGTCTCGTCCCAGATTCAGTGATCTACAAGAAAAATATCTGAGTCAGAAACAGGGATGAACAGAAACAGGGTCCCGGTCCAGATATAGGGACTCTCCAGGAAACTGTCTCGTCCCAGATTCAGTGAAGTACAAGAAAAATATTTGAGTCATAAACATGGATGAACCAAAACAGGTTCCCGGTCCAGAAATAGTGACTTACCGGGAAACTGTCCCGTCCCTGATTCAGTAATCTAGACGAAAAATATCTGAGTCAGAAACAGGGATGAACCGAAACAGGGTCCCGGTCCAGATATAGTGACTCTCCAGGAAACTGTCTCTTCCCAGATTGATTGGTCTACAAGAAAAATATATGAGTCAGAAACAGGGATGAACCGAAACAGGGTCCCGGTCCAGATATAGTGACTCTCTAAGAAACTGTCTCGTCCCAGATTCAGTGATCTACAAGAAAAATATCTGAGTCAGAAACAGGGATGAACCAAAACAGGGTTCCGGTCCAGATATAGTGACTCTCCAAGAAACTGTCTCGACCCAGATTCAGTGATCTACAAGAAAAATATTTGAATCAGATACAGGGAGGAACCGTAACAGGGTCCCGGTTCAGATATAGTGACTCTCCAGGAAACTGTCTCGTCCCAGATTCAGTGATCTACAAGAAAAATATCTGAGTCAGAAACAGGGATGAACCGAAACAGGGTCCCGGTCCAGATATAGTGACTCTCCAAGAAACTGTCTCGTCCCAGATTCAGTGATCTACAAGAAAATTATTTGAATCAGATACAGGGATGAACCAAAACAGGGTCCCAGTCCAGAAATAGTGACTTACCGGGAAACTGTCCCGTCCCTGATTCAGTAATCTACACGAAAAATATATGAGTCAGAAACAGGGATGAACCGAAACCGGGTCCCGGTCCAGATATAGTGACTCTCCAGGAAACTGTCTCTTCCCAGATTCAGTGATCTACAAGAAAAATATCTGAGTCAGAAACAGGGATGAACCGAAACAGGGTCCCGGTCCAGATATAGTGACTCTCTAAGAAACTGTCTCGTCCCAGATTTAGTGATCTACAAGAAAAATATCTGAGCCAGAAACAGGGATGAACCAAAACAGGGTCCCGGTCCAGATATAGTGACTCTCCAAGAAACTGTCTCGTCCCAGATTCAGTGATCTACAAGAAAAATATTTGAGTCAGAAACAGGGATGAACCGAAACAGGGTCCTCGTCCAAATATAGTGACTCTCCAGGAAACTATCTCGTCCAAGATTCAGTGATCTACAAGAAAAATATATGAGTCAGAAACAGGGATGAACCGAAACTGGGTCCCGGTCCGGATATGGTGACTCTCCAAGAAACTGTCTCGTCCCAGATTCAGTTATCTACAAGAAAAATATCTGAGTCAGAAACAGGGATGAACCGAAACAGGGTCCTCGTCCAGATATAGTGACTCTCCAGGAAATTGTCTCGCCCCAGATTCATTGATATACAAGAAAAATATCTGTGTCAGAAACAGGGATGAACCGAAACAAGGTCCCGGAACAAATATAGTGACTCTCCAGGAAACTGTCTCGTCCCTTATTAAGTGATCTGCAAGAAATATATCTGAGTCAGAAACAAGGATGAACCGGAACAAGGTCCCGGTCCAGGTATAGTGACTCTCCAGGAAACTGTCTCATCCCAGATTCAGTGATCTACAAGAAAAGTATCTGAGTCAAAAACAGGGATGAACCGAAACAGGGTCCCGGTCCAGATATAGTGACTTACCAGGAAACTGTACAGTCCCTGATTCAGTTATCTACAAGAAAAATTTCTGAGTCAGAAACATCAGTGATCTACAAGTAAAATATCTGAGTCAGAAAAAGCGATGAACCAAAACAGGGTTCCGGTCCAGATATAGTGACTCTCCAGGAAACTGTCTCGTCCCAGATTCAGTGATCTACAAGAAAAGTATCTAAGTCAGAAACAGGGATGAACCGAAACAGGGTCCCGGTCCAGATATAGTGACTTACCAGGAAACTGTACGTCCCTGATTCAGTGCTCTACACGAAAAATATCTGAGTCAGAAACAGCGATGAACCGAAACAGGGTCCCGGTCCAGATATAGTGACTTACCAGGAAACTGTCCCATCCCTGATTCAGTGATCTACACGAAAAATATCTGAATCAGATACAGGGATGAACCGTAACAGGGTCCCGCTCCAGATATAGTGACTCTCCAGGAAACTGTCTCGTCCTAGATTCAGTGATCTACAAGAAAAATATCTGAGTCAGAAACAGGGATGAACCGAAACAGGGTCCAGGTCCAGATATAGTGACTCTCCAAGAAACTGTCTCGTCCCAGATTCAGTGATCTACAAGAAAAATATCTGAGTCATAAACAGGGATGAACCGAAACAGGGTCCCGGTACAGATATAGTGACTTACCAGGATACTGTCCCGTCCCTGATTCAGTGATCTACACGAAAAATATCTGAGTCAGATACAGGAATGAACCGTAACAGGGTCCCAGTCCAGCTATAGTGACTCTCCAGGAAACTGTCTCGTCCCAGATTCAGTGATCTACAAGAAAAATATCTGAATCAGATACAGGGATGAACCGTAACAGGGTCCCACTCCAGATATTGTGACTCTCCAGGAAACTTTCTCGTCCCAGATTCAGTGATCTACAAGAAAAATATCTGAGTAAGAAAGAGATATGAACCGAAACAGGGTCCCGGTCCAGATATAGTGATTCTCCAAGAAACTGTCTCGTCCCAGATTCAGTGATCTACAAGAAGAATATCTGAGTCAGAAACAGGGATGAACCGAAACAGGGTCCCAGTCCAGATATAGTGACTTACCAGAAAACTGTCCCGTCCCTGATTCAGTGATCTACACGAAAAAAAATCTGCGTCAGAAACAGGGATGAACCGGAATAGGGTCCCACAACAGATATAGTGACTTAAAGGGAAACTGTCCCGTCCCTGATTCAGTGATCTACATGAAAAATATCTGAGTCAGAAAGGTGGATGAACCGAAACAGGGTCCCGGAACAGATATAGTGACTCACCAGGAAATTGTCTCGTCCCAGATTCAGGGATCTACATGTAAAATATCTGAGTCAAAAACAGCGATGAACCAAAACAGGGTCCCGGTCCAGATATAGTGACTTACCAGGAAACTGTCCCGTCCCTGATTCGATCTACACGAAAAATATCTGAATCAGATACAGGGATGAACCGTAACAGGGTCCCGCTCCAGATATTGTGACTCTCCAGGAAACTGTCTCATCCCAGATTAAGTGTTCTAAAAGAAAAATATCTGAGTCAGAAACAGGGATGAACCGAAACAGGGTTCCGGTCCAGATATAGTGACTCTCCAAGAAACTGTCTCATCCCAGATTCAGTGATCTACAAGAAAAATATCTGAGTCAGAAACAGGGATGAACCGAAACAGGGTCCCGGTCAAGATATAGTGACTCTCCAAGAAACTGTCTCGTCCAAGATTCAGTGATCTACAAGAAAAATATCTGAGTCAGAAACAGGGATGAACCGAAACAGGGTCCCGGTCAAGATATAGTGACTCTCCAAGAAACTGTCTCGTCCAAGATTCAGTGATCTACAAGAAAAATATCTGAGTCATAAACAGGGATGAACCGAAACAGGGTCCCGGTCAAGATATAGTGACTCTCCAAGAAACTATCTCGTCCAAGATTCAGTGATCTACAAGAAAAATTTCTGAGTCATAAACAGGGATGAACCGAAACAGGGTCCCGGTCTAGATATGGTGACTCTCCAAGAAACTGTCTCGTCCCAGATTTAGTGATCTACAAGTAAAATATCCGAGTCAGAAACAGCGATGAACCGAAACAGGGTCCCGGTCCAAATATAGTGACTTACCAGGAAACTGTCCCGTCCCTGATTCAGTGATCTACACGAAAAATATCTGAATCAGATACAGGGATGAACCGTAAGAGGGTCCCGCTCCAGATATTGTGACTTTCCAGGAAACTGTCTCGTCCCAGATTCAGTGATCTACAAGAAAAATATATGAGTCAGAAACAGGGATGGTCCGAAACAGGGTCCAGGTCCAGATATGGTGACTCTCCAAGAAACTATCTCGTCCCAGATTCAGTGATCTACAAGCAAAATATCTGAGTCATTTTGTCCCTACTTGGCTTTGTCCCAGGGCCTTCAGATATAGTGACTCTCTAGGAAACTGTCTCTTCCCAGATTTAATGATCTACAAGAAGAATATCTGAGTCAGAAACAGGGATGAACCGAAACAGGGTCCCAGTCCAGATATAGTGACTTACCAGAAAACTGTCCCGTTCCTGATTCAGTGATCTACACGAAAAATATATGAGTGAGAAACAGGGATGAACCGAAACAGGGTCCCGGAACAGATATAGTGACTCACCAGGAAATTGTCTCGTCCCTGATTCAGTTATTTGCAAGAAAAATATCCGAGCCAGAAAAAGGGATGAACCAAAACTGGGTCCCTGTCAAAATATAATGACTTACCAGGAAACTACCTAGTCACTGATTTAGTGATCTACACGAAAAATATCTGAGTCAGAAACAGGGATGAACCGGAACAGGGTCCCGCAAACGATATAGTGACTTACAGGGAAACTGGCCCGTCCCTGATTCAGTGATCTACACGAAAAATATCTAAGTCAGAAAGGAGGATGAACTGAAACAGGGTCCCGGAACAGATATAGTGACTCAACAGGAAACTGTCTCGTCCCAGATTCAGTGATTTACAAGAAAGATATCTGAGTCAGAAAAAGGGATGAACCGAAACAGGGTCCCGGAACAGATATAGTGACTCACCATGTAACTGTCTCGTTCCAGATTCAGTGATCTACAAGAAAAATATCTGAGTCAGAAACAGCGATGAATCGAAACAGGGTCCCGGTCCAAATATAGTGGCTTACCAGGAAACTGTCCCGTCCTTCATTCAGTGATCTACACGAAAAATATCTGAGTCAGATACAGGGATGAACCGTAACAGGGTCCCGGTCTAGATATAGTGACTCTCCAGGAAAATGTCTCGTCTCAGATTAAGTGATCTACAAGAAAAATATCTGAATCAGATACAGCGATGAAACGTAACAGGGTCCCGCTCCAGATATAGTGACTCTCCAGGAAACTGTCTCGTCCCAGATTCAGTGATCTACCAGAAAAATATATGAGTCAGAAACAGGATTGAACCGAAACAAGGTCCCGGACCAGATATAGTGACTCAACAGGAAACTGTCTCGTCCCAGATTCAGTGATCTACAAGAAAAATATTTAAGTCATAAACAGGGATGAACCAAAACAGGGTCCCGATTCAAATATAGTGACTTACCATGAAACTGTCTCGTCCCAGATTCAGTGATCTACAAGAAAAATATCTGAGTCAGAAACAGGGATGAACCGAAACAGGGTCCCGGTCCAGATATAGTGACTCTCCAGGAAACTGTCTCGTCCCAGATTCAGTGATCTACAAGAAAAATATTTGAGTCAGAAACAGGGATGAACCGAAACAGGGTCCCGGTCCAGATATAGTGACTCTCTAGGAAACTGTCTCTTCCCAGATTCAATAATCTACAAGAAGAATATCTGAGTCAGAAACAGGGATGAACCGAAACAGGGTCCCAGTCCAGATATAGTGACTTTCTAGGAAACTGTCTCTTCCCAGATTCAGTGATCTACAAGAAGAATATCTGAGTCAGAAACAGCGATGAACCGAAACAGGGTCCCGGTCCAGATATAGTGACTCTCCAAGAAACTGTCTCGTCCCAGATTCAGTGATATACAAGAAAAATATCTGTGTCAGAAACTGGGATGAACCGAAACAAGGTCCCAGAACAGATATAGTGACTCACCAGGAAACTGTCTCGTCCCTTATTAATGGTCCAGATATAGTGACTTACCAGGAAACTGTCCCATCCCTGATTCTGTAATCTACACGAAAAATATCTAAGTCAGAAACAGGGATGAACCGAAACAGGGTCCCGGTCCAGATATAGTGACTCTCTAGGAAACTGTCTCTTCCCAGATTCAGTGAGCTACAAGAAGAATATCTGAGTCAGAAACAGGGACGAACCGAAACAAGGTCCCATTCCAGATATAGTGAGTTACCAGAAAACTGTCCCGTCCCTGATTCAGTGATCTACACGAAAAATATCTGAGTGAGAAACAGGGATGAACCGAAACAGGGTCCCGGAACAGATATAGTGACTCACCAAGAAATTGTCTCGTCCCTGATTCAGTGATTTGCAAGAAAAATATCCGAGCCAGAAAAAGGGATGAACCAAAGCTGGGTCCTAGTCGATATATAGTGACTTACCAGGAAACTACCTAGTCACTGATTTAGTGATCTACACGAAAAATATCTGAGTCAGAAACAGGGATGAACCGGAACAGGGTCCCGCAACAGATATAGTGACTTACAGGGAAACTGTCCCGTCCCTGATTCAGTGATCTACACGAAAAATATCTGAGTCAGAAAGGTAGATGAACAGAAACAGGGTCCCGGAACAGATATAGTGACTCACCAGGAAACTGTCTCGTCCCAGATTCAGTGATCTACAAGAAAAATATCTGAGTCAGAAACAGGGATGAACAGAAACAGGGTCCCGGTCCAGATATAGTGACTCTCCAGGAAACTGTCTCGTCCCAGATTCAGTTATCTACAAGAAGAATATCTTAGTAAGAAACAGGGATGAACAGAAACAGGGAACCGGTCCAGATATAGTGACTCTCTAGGAAACTCTCTCTTCCCAGATTCAGATATCTACAAGAAGAATATCTGAGTCAGAAACAGGGATGAACCGAAACAGCGTCCCGGTCCAGATATAGTGAATCTCCAGGAAACTGTCTCGTCCCAGTTTAAGTGATATACAAGAAAAATATCTGTGTCAGAAACAGGGATTAACCGAAACAAGGTCCCGGAACAGATATAGTGACTCTCCAGGAAACTGTCTCGTCCCAGATTCAGTGATCTACAAGAAAAATATCTGAGTCAGAAACAGGGATGAACCGAAACAGGGTCCCAGTCCAGATATAGTGACTTACCAGGAAACTGTCCCGTCCCTGATTCAGTGATCTACAAGAAAAATATCTGAGTCATAAACAGGTATAAACCGAAACAGGGTCCCGGTCCAGATATAGTGACTCTCCAGGAAATTGTCTCATCCCAGATTCAGGGATCTACAAGAAAAATATCTGAGTCAGAAACAGGGATGAACCGTAACAGGGTCCCGCTCCAGATATAGTGACTCTCCAGGAAACTGTCTCGTCCCAGATTCAGTGATCTACAAGAAAAATATCTGTGTCAGAAACAGGGATGAACCGAAACAAGGTCCCGGAACAGATATAGTGACTCTCCAGGAAACTGTCTCTTCCCAGATTCAGTCATCTAGAAGAAGAATATCTGAGTCAGAAACAGGGATGAACCGAAACAGGGTCCTGGTCTAGATATAGTGACTCTCCAAGAAACTCTCTCGTCCCAGATTCAGTTACCTACAAGAAGAATATCTGAGTCAGAAACAGGGATGAACCGAAACAGGGTCCCGGTCCATATATAGTGACTCTCCAGGAAACTGTGTCATCCTAGATTCAGTGATATACAAGAAAAATATCTGTGTGAGAAACAGGGATNAACTGTCCCGTCCTTGATTCAGTGATCTACAAGAAAAATATCTGAGTCAGAAACAGGGATGAACCGAAACAGGGTCCCGGAACTGATATAGTGACTTACAGGGAAACTGTCCCGTCCCTGATTCAGTGATCTACACGAAAAATATCCGAGCCAGAAAAAGGGATGAACCAAAACTGTCTCCCGTTCCAAATATAGTGACTTACCAGGAAACTATCCAGTCACGTATTTAGTGATATACACGAAAAATATCTGAGTCAGAAACAGGGATGAACCGAAACAGGGTCCCGGAACAGATATTGTGACTCACCAGGAAATTGTCTCGTACCTGATTCAGTGATCTGCAAGAAAAATATCCGAGCCAGAAAAAGGGATGAAACAAAACTGGGTCCCGTTCCAAATATAGTGACTTACCAGGAAACTTTCCAGTCACTTATTCAGTGACTTACACGAAAAATATCTGAGTCAGAAACAGGGATGAACCGGAACAGGGTCCCGGAACAGATATAGTGACTTACAGGGAAACTGTCCCGTCCCTGATTCAGTGATCTACAAGAAAAATATCTGAGTCAGAAACACAGATGAACCGAAACAGGGTCCCGGAACAGATATAGTGACTCAGCAGGAAACTTTTTCGTCCCTGATTCAGTGATCTACACGAAACATATCTGAGTCAGAAACAGGGATGAACCGGAACAAGGTCCCGCAACAGATATAGTGACTCTCTAGGAAACAGTCTCGTCCCAGATTCAGTGATCTACACGAAAAATATCTGAGTCAGAAAGATGGATGAACCGAAACAGGGTCCCGGAACAGATATAGTGACTCACCAGGAAACTGTCTCGTCCCTGATTCAGTGATCTACAAGAAAAATATCCGAGTCAGAAACAGGGATGAACCGAAACAGGGTCCCGGTCCAGATATAGTGACTTACCAGGAAACTGTCCCGTCCCTGCTTCAGTGATCTACAAGAAAAATATCTGAGTCAGAAACATGGATGAATCGAAACAGGGTCCCGGAACAGATATAGTGACTCACCAGGAAACTGTTTCGTCCCAGATTCAGTGATCTACAAGAAAAATATCTGAGTCAGAAACAGGGATGAACCGACACAGGGTCCCGGAACAGATATAGCGACTAACCAAGAAACTGTCCCATCCCTGATTCAGTGATCTACACGAAAATATCTGAGTCAGAAACAGGGATGAACCGAAACAGGATCCCGGTCCAGATATAGTGACTCTCCAGGAAACTGTCTCGTCCCAGATTCAGTGATCTACAAGAAAAATATCTGAGTCAGAAACAGGGATGAACCGAAACAGGGTCCCGGTTGATATATAGTGACTTACCAGGAATTTGTCTCGTCCCAGATTCAGTGAACTACAAGCAAAATATCTGAGTCAGAAACAGGGACTAACTGAAACAGGGTCCCGGAACAGATATAGTGACTTACCAGGAAACTGTCCCGTCCCTGATTTAGTGGTCTACAAGAAAAATATCTGAGTCAGAAACAAGGATGAACCGAAACAGGATCCCGGAACAGATATAGTGACTCACCAGGAAATTGTCTCGTCCTTGATTCAGTGATTAGCAAGAAAAATATCCGAGCCAGAAAAAGGGATGAACCAAAACTGGGTCCCGGTCCAATTACAGTGACTTACCAGGAAACTATCTAGTCACTTATTCAGTGATCTACACGAAAAATATCTGAGTCAGAAACAGGGATGAACTGGAACAGTGTCCCGGAACAGATATAGTGACTTACAGGGAAACAGTCCCGTCCCTGATTCAGTGATCTACACGAAAAATATCTGAGCCAGAAACATAGATGAACCGAAACAGGGTCCCGGAACAGATATAGTGACTCAGCAGAAAACTGCCTCGTCCCTGATTCAGTGATCTACACGAAAAATATCTGAGTCAGAAAGAAGGATGAACCGGAAAAAGGTCCCGCAACAGATATAGTGACTCTCCAGGAAACTGTCTCGTCCCAGATTCAGTGATCTACACGAAAAATATCTGAATCAGAAAGGTGGATGAACCGAAACAGGGTCCCGGAACAGATATAGTGACTCACCAGGAAACTGTCTCATCCCAGATTCAGTTATCTACAAGAAAAATATCTGAGTCCGAAACAGGGATGAACCGAAACAGGGTCCCGGAACAGATATAGTGACTAACCAGGAAACTGTCCCATCCCTGATTCAGTGATCTACATGAAAAATATCTAAGTCAGAAACAGGAATGAACCGAAACAGGGTCCCGGAACAGATATAGTGCTAACCAGGAAACTGTCCCATCCCTGATTCAGTGATCTACATGAAAAATATCTAAGTCAGAAACAGGGATGAAACGAAACAGGGTCCTGGTCCAGATATAGTGACTCTCCAGGAAACTGTCTCGTCCCAGATTCAGTGATATACAAGAAAAATATCTGTGTCAGAAACAGGGATGAACCGAAACAAGGTCCCGGAACAGATATAGTGACTCACCAGGAAACTGTCTCGTCCCTTATTAGTGATCTGCAACAAAAACATCTAAGTCAGAAACAAGGATGAACGGAAACAGGGTCCCGGTCCAGATATAGTGACTCTCCAGGAAACTGTCTTGTCCCAGATTCACTGATATACAAGAAAAATATCTGTGTCAGAAACAGGGATGAACCGAAACAAGGTCCCGGAACAGATATAGTGACTCACCAGGAAACTGTCTCGTCCCTTTTTTAGTGATCTGCAACAAAAATATCTAAGTCAGAAACAAGGATGAACCGAAACAGGGTCCTGGTCCAGATATAGTGACTCTCCAGGAAACTGTCTCGTCCCAGATTCAGTGATCTACAAGAAAAATATCTGAGTCAGAAACAGGGATGAACCGAAACAGGGTCCCGGAACAGATATAGTGACTCACCAGGAAACTGTCTCGTCCCTGATTCAGTGATCTACAAGAAAAATATCCGAGTCAGAAACAGGGATGAACCGAAACAGGGTCCCGGTCCAGATATAGTGACTCACCAGGAAACTGTCCCGTCCCTGATTCAGTGATCTACACGAAAAATATCTGAGTCAGAAACAGGGATGAACCGAAACAGGGTCCCGGAACAGATATAGTGACTCACCAGGAAATTGTCTCGTCCCTGATTCAGTAATTAGCAAGAAAAATATCCGAGCCAGAAAAAGGGATGAACCAAAACTGGGTCCCGGTCAAAATATAGTGACTTATAAGGAAACTATCCAGTCACTTATTCAGTGATCTACACGAAAAATATCTGAGACAGAAACAGGGATAAACCGGAACAGGGTCCCGGAACAGATATAGTAACTTACAGGGAAACTGTCCCGTCCCTGATTCAGTGATCTACACGAAAAATATCTGAGTTAGAAACATAGATGAACCGAAACAGGGTCCCGGAACAGATATAGTGACTCAGCAGGAAACTGTCTCGTCCCTGATTCAGTGATCTACAAGAAAAATATCTGAGTCAGAAACAGGGATGAACCGAAACAGGGTCCCGGAACAGATATAGTGACTCACCAGGAAACTGTCTCGTCCCTGATTCAGTGATCTGCAAGAAAAATATCCGAGTCAGAAACAGGGATGAACCGAAACAAGGTCCCAGAACAGATATAGTGACTCACCAGGAAACTGTCTCGTCCCAGATTCAGTGATCTACAAGAAAAATATCTGAGTCAGAAAGATGGATGAACCGAAACAGGGTCCCGGAACAGATATAGTGACTTACCAGGAAACTGTCCCGTCCCTAATTCAGTAATCTAGAAGAAAAATATCTGAGTCAGAAACAGGGATGAACCGAAACAGGGACCCGGTCCAGATATAGTGACTTACCAGGAAACTGTCCCGTCCCTGATTCAGTGATCTACACGAAAAATATCTGAGTCAGAAACATGGATGAACTGAAACAGGGTCCCGGAACAGATATAGTGACTCACCAGGAAACTGTATCGTCCCTGATTCAGTGATCTACAAGAAAAATATCTGAGTCAGAAACAGGGATGAACCGAAACAGGGTCCCGGAACAGATATAGTGACTCACCAGGAAACTGTCTCGTCCCTGATTCAGTGATCTACAAGAAAAATATCTGAGTCAGAAACAGGGATGAACCGAAACAGGGTCCCGGAACAGATATAGTGACTCACCAGGAAACTGTCTCGTCCCTGATTCAGTGATCTACAAGAAAAATATCTGAGTCAGAAACAGGGATGAACCGAAACAGGGTCCCGGAACAGATATAGTGACTCACCAGGAAACTGTCTCGTCCCTGATTCAGTGATCTACAAGAAAAATATCTGAGTCAGAAACAGGGATGAACCGAAACAGGGTCCCGGAACAGATATAGTGACTCACCAGGAAACTGTCTCGTCCCTGATTCAGTGATCTACAAGAAAAATATCTGAGTCAGAAACAGGGATGAACCGAAACAGGGTCCCGGAACAGATATAGTGACTCACCAGGAAATTGTCTCGTCCCTGATTCAGTGATCTGCAAGAAAAATATCCGAGCCAGAAAACGGGATGAACCAAAACTGGGTCCCGTTCCAAATATAGTGACTTACCAGGAAACTATCCAGTCACTTATTCAGTGATCTACACGAAAAATATCTGAGTCAGAAACAGGGATGAACCGGAACAGGGTCCCGGAACAGATATAGTGACTTACAGGGAAACTGTCCCGTCCCTGATTCAGTGATCTACACGAAAAATATCTGAGTCAGAAACACAGATGAACCGAAACAGGGTCCCGGAACAGATATAGTTACTCAGCAGGAAACTGTTTCATCCCTGATTCAGTGATCTACACGAAAAATATCTGAGTCAGAAACAGGGATGAACCGGAACAAGGTCCCGCAGCAGATATAGTGACTCTCCAGGAAACTGTCTCGTCCCAGATTTAGTGATCTACACGAAAAATATCTGAGTCAGAAAGATGGATAAACCGAAACAGGGTCCCGGAACAGATATATTGACTCACCAGGAAGTTGTTTCGTCCCAGATTCAGTAATCTACAAGAAAAATATCTGAGTCAGAAACAGGGATGAACCGACACAGGGTCCCGGAATAGATATAGCGACTAACCAGGAAACTGTCCCATCCCTGATTCAGTGATCTACACGAAAATATCTGAGTCAGAAACAGGGATGAACCGAAACAGGGTCCCGGTCCAGATATAGTGACTCTCCAGGAAACTATCTCGTCCCAGATTCAGTGATCTACAAGAAAAATATCTGAGTCAGAAACAGGGATGAAACGAAACAGAGTCCCGGTTGGTATATAGTGACTTACCAGGAATTTGTCTCGTCCCAGATTCAGTGAACTACAAGCAGAATATCTGAGTCAGAAACAGGGACTAACTGAAACAGGGTCCCGGAACAGATATAGTGACTTACCAGGAAACTGTCCCGTCCCTGATTCAGTGATCTACAAGAAAAATATCTGAGTCAGAAACAGGGATGAACCGAAACAGGGTCCCGGTCCAGATATAGTGACTCTCCAGGAAACTGTCTCGTCCCAGATTCAGTGATCTACAAGAAAAATATCTGGGTCAGAAACAGGGATGAACCGAAACAGGGTCCCGGAACAGATATAGTGACTTACCAGGAAACTGTCCCGTCCCTGATTCAGTGAACTACAAGAAAAATATCTGAGTCGAAAACAGGGATGAACCGAAACAGGGTCCCGGTCCAGATATAGTGACTCTCCAGGAAACTGTCTCGTCCCAGATTCAGTGATCTACAAGAAAAATATCTGAATCAGATACAGGGATGAACCGTAACAAGGTCCGGAACAGATATAGTGACTCTCCAGGAAACTGTCTCGTCCCAGATTAGGTGATCTACAAGAAAAATATATGAGTCAGAAACAGGGATGAACCGAAACAAGGTCCGGAACAGATATAGTGACTCACCAGGAAACTGTCTCGTCCCAGATTAAGTGATCTACAAGAAAAATATCTGAGTCAGAAACAGGGATGAACCGAAACAGGGTCCCGGTTCATATATAGTGACTTACCAGGAAACTGTCTAGTCCCAGATTCAGTGATCTACAAGAAAAATATCTGGGTCAGAAACAGGGATGAACCGAAACAGGGTCCCGGAACAGATATAGTGACTTACCAGGAAACTGTCCCGTCCCTAATTCAGTGAACTACAAGAAAAATATCTGAGTCGGAAACAGGGATGAACCGAAACAGGGTCCCGGTCCAGATATAGTGACTCTCCAGGAAACTGCCTCGTCCCAGATTCAGTGATCTACAAGAAAAATATCTGAGTCAGAAACAGGGATGAACCGAAACAGGGTCCCGGAACAGATACAGTGACTCCCCAGGAAATTGTCTCGTCCCTGATTCAGGGATCTGCAAGAAAAATATCCAAGCCAGAAAAAGGGATGAACCAAAACTGGGTCCCGGTCCAAATATAGTGACTTACCAGGAAACTACCCAGTCACTTATTCAGTGATCTACACGAAAAATATCTGAGTCAGAAACATGGAAGAACCGAAATAGGGTCCCGGAATAGATATAGTGACTTACCAGGAAATTGTCTCGTCCCTGATTCAGTGATTTGCAAGAAAAATATCCGAGCCAGAAAAAGGGATGAACCAAAACTGGGTCCCGGTCCAAATATAGTGACTTACTGGGAAACTGTCCCGTCCCTGATTCAGTGATCTACACGAAAAATATCTGAGTAAGAAACAGGGATGAACCAGAACAAGGTGCCGCAACAGATATAGTGACTCTCCAGGAAACTGTCTCGTCCAAGATTCAGTGATCTACACGAAAAATGTCTGAGTCAGAAACAGGGTTGAACCGAAACAGGGTCCCGGTTCATATATAGTGACTTACCAGGAAACTCTCTCGTCCCAGATTCAGTGATCTGCAAGAAAAATATCTGAGTCATAAACAGGGATGAACCAAAACTGGGTCCCGGTCCAAATATAGTGACTTACTAGGAAACTATCCAGTCACTTATTCAGTGATCTACACGAAAAATATCTGAGTCAGAAACAGAGATGAACCGGAACAGGGTCCCGGAACAGATATAGTGACTTACAGGGAAACTGTCCCGTCCCTGATTCAGTGATCTACACGAAAAATATCTGAGTCAGAAACA
>QAOA01003279.1:14169-31017 GCA_003255065.1 Cercis canadensis | reverse complement strand
TGACTCTCCAGGAAACTGTCTCGTCCCAGATTCAGTGATATACAAGAAAAATATCTGTGTCAGAAACAGGGATGAACCGAAACAAGGTCCCGGAACAGATATAGTGACTCACCAGGAAACTGTCTTGTCCCTTATTCAGTCATTTACACGAAAAATATCTGAGTGAGATACAAGGATGAACCGTAACAGGGTCCCGGTCCAGATATAGTGACTCTCCAGGAAACTGTCTCGTCCCAGATTCAGTGATCTACAAAAAAAAATATCTGAGTCAGAAACAGGGATGAACCGAAACAGGGTCCCGGAACAGATATAGTGACTCATAAGGAAACTGCCTCGTCCCAGATTCAGTGATCTACAAGAAAAATATCTGAGTCAGAAACAGCGATGAACCGAAACAGGGTCCCGGTCAAGATATAGTGACTTACCAGGAAACTGTCCCGTCCCTGATTCAGTGATCTACACGAAAAATATCTTAGTCAAATACAGGGATTAACCGTAACAGGGTCCCGGTCCAAATATAGTGACTCTCCAGGAAACTGTATCGTCCCAGATTCAGTGATCTACAAGAAAAATATCTGAATCAGAAACAGGGATAAACCGTAACAGGGTCCCGCTCCAGATATAGTGACTCTCCAGGAAACTCTCGTCCCAGATTCAGTGATCTACAAGAAAAATATCTGAGTCAGAAACAGCGATGAACCGAAACAGGGTCCCGGTCCAGATATAGTGACTCTCCAGGAAACTGTATCGTCCCAGATTCAGTGATCTACAAGAAAAATATCTGAATCAGAAACAGGGATAAACCGTAACAGGGTCCCGCTCCAGATATAGTGACTCTCCAGGAAACTCTCGTCCCATATTCAGTGATCTACAAGAAAAATATCTGAGTCAGAAACAGGGATGAACCGGAACAGGGTCCCGGAACAGATATAGTGACTTACAAGGATACTGTCCCGTCGCTGATTCAGTGTTCTACACGAAAAATATCTGAGTCAGAAACATAGATGAACCGAAACAGGGTCCCGGAACAGATATAGTGACTTACAGGGAATTTGTCCTATCCCTGATTCAGTGATCTACACGAAAAATATCTGAGTCAGAAACAGGGATGAACCGGAACATGGTCCCGGTTCATATATAGTGACTTACAAGGAAACTGTCTCGTCCCAGATTCAGTGATCTGGGAGAAAAATATCTGAGTCATAAAGAGGGATGAACCGAAACAGGGTCCCGGAACAGATATAGTGACTTACCAGGAAACTGTCCCTTCCCTGATTCAGTGATCTACAAGAAAATATCAGAGTCAGAAACAGGGATGAACCGAAACAGGGTCCCGGTCCAGATATAGTGACTCTCCAAGAAACTGCCTCGTCCAAGATTCAGTGATCTACAAGAAAAATATATTATTCAGAAACAGGGATGAACCGAAACAGGGTCCCGGAACAGATATAGTGACTCACCAGGAAATTGTCTCGTCCCTGATTCAGTGATCTGCAAGAAAAATATCCGAGCCAGAAAAAGGGATGAACCAAAACTGGGTCCCGGTCCAAATATAGTGACTTACCAGGAAACTATCCAGTCACTTATTCAGTGATCTGCACAAAAAAATATGTGAGTCAGAAACAGAGATGAACCGGAACAGGGTCCCGGAACAGATATAGTGACTTACAGGGAAACTGTCCCGTCCCTGATTCAGTGATCTACACGAAAAATATCTAAGTCAAAAACACAGATGAACCGAAACAGGGTCCCGGTTCATATATAGTGACTTACCAGGAAACTGTCTCGTCCCAGATTCAGTGATCTACAAGAAAAATTTCTGAGTCAGAAACAGGGATGAACCGAAACAGGTTCCCGGAACAGATATAGTGACTTACCAGGAAACTGTCCCGTCCCTGATTCAGTGATCTACAAGAAAAATATCTGAGTCGGAAACAGGGATGAACCGAAACAGGGTCCCGGTCCAGATATAGTGACTCTCCAGGAAACTGCCTCGTCCCAGATTCAGTGATCTAGAAGAAAAATATCTGAGTCAGAAACAGGGATGAACCGAAACAGTGTCCCGGAATAGATATAGTGACTTACCAGGAAATTGTCTCGTCCCTGATTTAGTGATTAGCAAGAAAAATATCCGAGCCAGAAAAAGGGATGAACCAAAACTGGGTCCCGGTCCAAATATAGTGACTTACCAGGAAACTATCCAGTCGTTTATTCAGTTATCTACACGAAAAATATCTGAGTCAGAAACAGGGATGAACCGGAACAGGGTCCCGGAACAGATATAGTGACTTACAGGGAAACTGTCCCGTCCCTGATTCAGTGATCTACACGAAAAATATCTGAGTCAGAAACATAGATGAACCGAAACAGGGTCCCGGAACAGATATAGTGACTCAGCAGGAAACTGTTTCGTCCCTTATTCAGTGATCTGCACGAAAAATGTCTGAGTAAGAAACAGGGATGAACCGGAACAAGGTCCCGCAACAGATATAGTGACTCTCCAGGAAACTGTCTCGTCCCAGATTCAGTGATCTGCAAGAAAAATATCTGAGTCATAAACAGGGATGAACCGAAACAGGGTCCCGGAACAGATATAGTGACTTACCAGGAAACTGTCCCGTCCCTGATTCAGTGATCTACAAGAAAAATATCTGAGTCAGAAACAGGGATGAACCGAAACAGAGTCCCGGTCCAGATATAGTGACTCTCCAGGAAACTGCCTCGTCCAAGATTTAGTGATCTACAGGAAAAATATCTGAGTCAGAAACAGGGATGAACCAAAACTGGGTCCCGGTCCAAATATAGTGACTTACCAGAAAACTATCCAGTCACTTATTCAGTGAGCTACACAAAAAATATCTGAGTCAGAAACAGGGATGAACCGGAACAGGGTCCCGGAATAGATATAGTGACTTACAAGGAAACTGCCCGTCCCTGATTCAGTGATCTACACGAAAAATATCTGAGTCAGAAACATAGATGAACCGAAACGTGGTCCCGGAACAGATATAGTGACTCAGCAGGAAACTGTCTCGTCCCTGATTCAGTGATCTACACGAAAATATCTGAGTACGAAACAGGGATGAACCAGAACAAGGTCCCGCAACAGATATAGTGACTCTCCAGGAAACTGTCTCGTCCCAGATATAGTGATCTACACGAAAAATATCTGAGTCAGAAATAGGGATGAACCGAAACAGGGTCCCGGTTTATATATATTGACTTGCCAGGAAACTGTCTCGTCCCAGATTCAGTGATATACAAGAAAAATATCTGTGTCAGAAACAGGGATGAACCGAAACAAGGTCCCGGAACAGATATAGTGACTCCCCAGGAAACTGTCTCGTCCCAGATTCAGTGATCTACAAGAAAAATATCTGAGTCAGAAACAGGGATGAGCCGGAACAGGGTCCCGGAACAGATATAGTGACTTACAGGGAAACTGTCCCGTCCCTGATTCAGTGATCTACACGAAAAATATCTGAGTCAGAAACATAGATGAACCGAAACAGGGTCCCGGAACAGATATAGTGACTTACAGGGAAACTGTCCCGTCCCTGAATCAGTCATCTACACGAAAAATATCTGAGTAAGAAACAGGGATGAAATGGAACAAGGTCCTGCAACAGATATAGTGACTCTCCAGGAAACTGTCTCGTAACAGATTCAGTGATCTACACGAAAAATATCTGAGGCAGAAACAGGGATGAACCGAAACAGGGTCCCGGTTTATATATAGTGACTTGCCAGGAAACTGTCTCGTCCTAGATTCAGTGATAGACAAGAAAAATATCTGTGTCCGAAACAGGGATGAACCGAAACAAGGTCCCGGAACAGATATAGTGACTCACCAGGAAACTGTCTCGTCCCTTATTCAGTGATCTGGAAGAAAAATATCTGAGTCAGAAACAAGGATTAACCGAAACAGGTTCCCGGTCCAGATATAGTGACTCTCCAGGAAACTGTCTCGTCCCAGATTCAGTGATCTACAAAAAAAAATATCTGAGTCAGAAACAGGGATGAACCGAAACAGGGTCCCGGAACAGATATAGTGACTCACAAGAAAACTGTCTCGTCCTAGATTCAGTGATCTACAAGAAAAATATCTGAATCAGAAACAGGGATGAACCGTAACAGGGTCCTGCTCTAGATAGAGTGACTCCCCAGGAAACTGTCTCGTCCCAGATTCAGTGATCTACAAGAAAAATATCTGAGTCAGAAACAGGGATGAACCGGAACAGGGTCCCGGAACAGATATAGTGACTTACAGGGAAATTGTCCTGTCCCTGATTCAGTGATCTACACGAAAAATATCTGAGTCAGAAACATACATGAACCGAAACAGGGTCCCGGAACAGATATAGTGACTTACAGGGAAACTGTCCCGTCCGTGATTCAGTGATCTACACGAAAAATATCTAAGTAAGAAACAGGGATGAATGATGAGCTGCCGAGGCTCCTCAAATTAATTAAGTTTTAAGGTCGTCGTCCCTGATTCAGTGATCTACACGAAAAATATCTGAGTCAGAAACAAGGATGAACCGACACAGGATCCCGGAACAGATATGGCGACTAACCAGGAAACTTTCCCATACCTGATTCAGTGATCTACACGAAAATATCTGAGTCAGAAACAGGGATGAACCGAAACAGGATCCCGGTCCAGATATAGTGACTCTCCAGGAAACTGTCTCGTCCCAGATTCAGTGATATACAAGAAAAATATCTGTGTCAGAAACAGGGTTGAACGGAAACAAGGTCCCGGAACAAATATAGTGACTCACCAGGAAACTGTCTCGTCCCAGATTCAGTGATCTACAAGAAAAATATCTGAGTCAGAAACAGGGATGAACCCAAACAGGGTCCCGGAACAGATATAGTGACTTACCAGGAAACTGTCCCGTCCCTGATTCAGTGATCTACAAGAAAAATATCTGAGTCAGAAACAGGGATAAACCGAAACAGGGTCCCGGTCCAGATATAGTGACTTACCAAGAAACTGTCCCGTCCCTGATTCAGTGACCTACAAGAAAAATATCTGAGTCAGAAACAGGGATGAACCGAAACAGGGTCCCGGAACAGATATAGTGACTTACAGGGAAACTGTCCCGTCCCTGATTCAGTAATCTACACGAAAAATATCTGAGTTAGAAACATACATGAACCGAAACAGGGTCCCGGAACAGATATAGTGTCTCAGCAGGAAACTGTCTCTTCCCTGATTCAGTCATCTACACGAAAAATATCTGAGTCAGAAACAGGGACGAACCGGAACAAGGTCCCGCAACAGATATAGTGACTTACAGGGAAACGGTCCCGTCCCTGATTCAGTGAGCTACACGAAAAATATCTGAGTCAGAAACAGGGATGAACCGACAAAGAATCCCGGAACAGATATAGCGACTAACCAGGAAACTGTCCCATCCCTGATTCAGTGATCTACACGAAAATATCTGAGTCAGAAACAGGGATGAACCGAAACAGGATCCCGGTCCAGATATAGTGACTCTCCAGGAAACTGTCTCGTCCCAGATTCAGTGATCTACAAGAAAAATATCTGAGTCAGAAACAGGGATGAACGGAAACAAGGTCCCGGAACAAATATAGTGACTCACCAGGAAACTGTCTCGTCCCAGATTCAGTGATCTACAAGAAAAATATCTGAGTCAAAGACAGGGATGAACCGAAACAGGGTCCCGGAACAGATATAGTGACTTAGTGACTTACAGGGAAACTGTCCCGTCCCTGATTCAGTGATCTAGACGAAAAATATCTGAGCCAAAAACATAGATGAACCGAAACAGGGTCCCGGAACAGATATAGTGACTCAGCAGGAAACTGTCTCGTCCCTGATTCAGTGATCTACACGAAAAATATCTGAGTCAGAAAGAAGGATGAACCGGAACAAGGTCCCGCAACAGATATAGTGACTTTCCAGGAAACTGTCTCGTCCCAGATTCAGTGATCTACACAAAAAATTTCTGAATCAGAAAGGTGGATGAACCGAAATAGGTTCCCGGAACAGATATAGTGACTCACCAGGAAACTGTCTCGTCCCTGATTCAGTGATCTACAAGAAAAATATCTGAGTCAGAAACAGGGATGAACCGAAACAGGGTCCCGGTCCAGATATAGTGACTCTCCAGGAAACTGTCTCGTCCCAGATTCAGTGATCTACAAGAAAAATATCTGAGTCAGAAACAGGGATGAACCGAAACAGGGTCCCGGTCCAGATATAGTGACTCTCCAGGAAACTGTCTCGTCCCAGATTCAGTGATCTACAAGAAAAATATCTGAGTCAGAAACAGGGATGAACCGAAACAGGGTCCCGGTCCAGATATAGTGACTCTCCAGGAAACTGTCTCGTCCCAGATTCAGTGATCTACAAGAAAAATATCTGAGTCAGAAACAGGGATGAACCGAAACAGGGTCCCGGTCCAGATATAGTGACTCTCCAGGAAACTGTCTCGTCCCAGATTCAGTGATCTACAAGAAAAATATCTGAGTCAGAAACAGGGATGAACCGAAACAGGGTCCCGGTCCAGATATAGTGACTCTCCAGGAAACTGTCTCGTCCCAGATTCAGTGATCTACAAGAAAAATATCTGAGTCAGAAACAGGGATGAACCGAAACAGGGTCCCGGTCCAGATATAGTGACTCTCCAGGAAACTGTCTCGTCCCAGATTCAGTGATCTACAAGAAAAATATCTGAGTCAGAAACAGGGATGAACCGAAACAGGGTCCCGGTCCAGATATAGTGACTCTCCAGGAAACTGTCTCGTCCCAGATTCAGTGATATACAAGAAAAATATCTGTGTCAGAAACAGGGATGAACCGAAACAAGGTCCCGGAACAGATATAGTGACTCACCAGGAAACTGTCTCGTCCCTTATTTAGTGATCTACAACAAAAATATCTAAGTCAGAAACAAGGATGAACCGAAACAGGGTCCCGGTCTAGATATAGTGACTCTCCAGGAAACTGTCTCGACCCAGATTCAGTGATCTACAAGAAAAATATCTGAGTCAGAAACAGGGATGAACCGAAACAGGGTCACGGTCTAGATATAGTGACTTACCAAGAAACTGTCCCGTCCCTGATTCAGTGACCTACAAGAAAAATATCTGAGTCAGAAACAGGGATGAACCGAAACAGGGTCCCGGTCCAGATATAGTGACTCTCCAGGAAACTGTCTCGTCCCAGATTCAGTGATCTACAAGAAAAATATCTGAGTCAGAAACAGGGATGAACCCAAACAGGGTCCCGGAACAGATATAGTGACTTACCAGGAAACTGTCCCGCCCCTGATTCAGTGATCTACAAGAAAAATATCTGAGTCAGAAACAGGGATGAACCGAAACAGGGTCACGGTCTAGATATAGTGACTTACCAAGAAACTGTCCCGTCCCTGATTCAGTGACCTACAAGAAAAATATCTGAGTCAGAAACAGGGATGAACCGAAACAGGGTCTCGGAACAGATATAGTGACTTAGAGGGAAACTGTCCCGTCCCTGATTCAGTGATCTACACGAAAATTATCTGAGTCAGAAACATAGATGAACCGAAACAGGGTCCCAGAACAGATATAGTGACTCACCAGGAAACTGTCTCCTCCCTGATTCAGTGATCTACACGAAATATATCTGAGTCAGAATCCGGGATGAACCGGAGCAAGGTCCCGCAACAGATATAGTGACTTACAGGGAAACTGTCTCGTCCCTGATTCAGTGATCTACACGAAAAATATCTGAGTCAGAAACAGGGATGAACCGACACAGGATCCCGGAACAGATATGGCGACTAACCAGGAAACTGTCCCATATCTGATTCAGTGATCTACACGAAAATATCTGAGTCAGAAACAGGGAGGAACCGAAACAGGATCCCGGTCCAGATATAGTGACTCTCCAGGAAACTGTCTCGTCCCAGATTCAGTGATCTACAAGAAAAATATCTGAGTCAGAAACAGGGATGAACCGAAACAAGGTCCCGGAACAGATATAGTGACTCACCAGGAAACTGTCTCGTCCCAGATTCAGTGATCTACAAGAAAAATATCTGAGTCAGAAACAGGGATGAACCGAAACAGGGTCCCGGAACAGATATAGTGACTTACCAGGAAACTGTCCCGTCCCTGATTCAGTGATCTACAAGAAAAATATCTGAGTCAGAAACAGGGATAAACCGAAACAGGGTCCCGGTCCAGATATAGTGACTTACCAAGAAACTGTCCCGTCCCTGATTCAGTGACCTACAAGAAAAATATCTGAGTCAGAAACAGGGATGAACCGAAACAGGGTCCCGGAACAGATATAGTGACTTACACGGAAACTGTCCCGTCCCTGATTCAGTAATCTACACGAAAAATATCTGAGTTAGAAACATACATGAACCGAAACAGGGTCCCGGAACAGATATAGTGACTCAGCAGGAAACTGTCTCGTCCCTGATTCAGTCATCTACACGAAAAATATCTGAGTCAGAAACAGGGACGAACCGGAACAAGGTCCCGCAACAGATATAGTGACTTACAGGGAAACGGCCCCGTCCCTGATTCAGTGATCTACACGAAAAATATCTGAGTCAGAAACAGGGATGAACCGACAAAGGATCCCGGAACAGATATAGCGACTAACCAGGAAACTGTCCCATCCCTGATTCAGTGATCTACACGAAAATATCTGAGTAAGAAACAGGGATGAACCGAAACAGGATCCCGGTCCAGATATAGTGACTCTCCAGGAAACTGTCTCGTTCCAGATTCAGTGATAGACAAGAAAAATATCTGTGTCAGAAACAGGGATGAACCGAAACAAGGTCCCGGAACAGATATAGTGACTCACCAGGAAACTGTCTCTCCCCAGATTCAGTGATATACAAGAAAAATTTCCGAGTCAGAAACAGGGATGAACCGAAACAGGGTCCCGGAACAGATATAGTGACTTACCAGGAAACTGTCCCGTCCCTGATTCAGTGATCTACAAGAAAAATATCTGAGTCAGAAACAGGGATGAACCGAAACAGGGTCCCGGTCCAGATATAGTGACTTACCAAGAAACTGTCCCGTCCCTGATTCAGTGACCTACAAGAAAAATATCTGAGTCAGAAACAGGGATGAACCGAAACAGGGTCCCGGAACAGATATAGTGACATACACGGAAACTGTCCCGTCCCTGATTCAGTAATCTACACGAAAAATATTTGAGTTAGAAACATACATGAACCGAAACAGGGTCCCGGAACAGATATAGTGACTCAGCAGGAAACTGTCTCGTCCCTGATTCAGTCATCTACACGAAAAAAATCTGAGTCAGAAACAGGGACGAACCGGAACAAGGTCCCGCAACAGATATAGTGACTTACAGGGAAACGGCCCCGTCCCTGATTCAGTGATCTACACGAAAAATATCTGAGTCAGAAACAGGGATGAACCGACAAAGGATCCCGGAACAGATATAGCGACTAACCAGGAAACTGTCCCATCCCTGATTCAGTGATCTACACGAAAATATCTGAGTCAGAAACAGGGATGAACCGAAACAGGATCCCGGTCCAGATATAGTGACTCTCCAGGAAACTGTCTCGTCCCAGATTCAGTGATATACAAGAAAAATATCTGTGTCAGAAACAGGGATGAACCGAAACAAGGTCCCGGAACAGATATAGTGACTCACCAGGAAACTGTCTCGTCCCAGATTCAGTGATCTACAAGAAAAATATCTGAGTCAGAAACTTGGATGAACCGAAACAGGGTCCCGGAACAGATATAGTGACTGACCAGGAAACTGTCTCGTCCCTTATTCAGTGATCTACACGAAAATATCTGAGTCAAAAACAGGGATGAACCAGAACAGGGTCCCGCAACAGATATAGTGACTTACAGAGAAACTTTCCCGTCCCTGATTAAGTGATCTACACGAAAAATATCTGAGTCAGAATGGTGGATGAACCGAAATAGGGTCCCGGAACAGATATAGTGACTCATGATATAGTGACTTACAGAGAAACTTTCCCGTCCCTGATTAAGTGATTTACACGAAAAATATCTGAGTCAGAAAGGTGGATGAACCGAAATAGGGTCCCGGAACAGATATAGTGACTCACCAGGAAACTGTCCCGTCCCAGATTCAGTGATCTACAAGAAAAATATCTGAGTCAGAAACAGGGATGAACCGAAACAGGGTCCCGGAACAGATATAGTGACTGACCAGGAAACTGTCCCATCCCTGATTCAGTGATCTACACGAAAAATATCTGAGTCAGAAACAGGGATGAACCGAAACAGGGTCCCAGTCCAGATATAATGATCTACCAGGAAACTATCCAGTCCCTGATTTAATGATCTAAACGAAAAATATCTGTGTCATAAAACAGGGATGAACCGAAACAGGTATCTACACGAAAAATATCTGAGTCATAATACAGGGATGAACAGAAACAGAGTCCCAGAACAGATATAGTGACTCACCAGGAAATTGTCTCGTCCCTGATTCAGTGATTTGCAAGAAAAATATCCGAGCTAGAAAAAGGGATGAACCAAAACTGGGTCCCGGTCCAAATATAGTGACTTACCAGGAAACTATCCAGTCACTGATTCAGTGATCTACACGAAAAATATCTGAGTCAGAAATAGGGATGAACCGGAACAGGTTCCCGAAACAGATATAGTGACTTAAAGGGAAACTGTCCCGTCCCTGATTCAGTGATCTACACAAAAAATATCTGAGTCAGACACATAGATGAACAGAAACAGGGTCCCGGAACAGATATAGTGACTCACCAGGAAATTGTATCGTCCCTGATTCAGTGATTTGCAAGAAAAATATCCGAGCCAGCAAAAGGGATGAACCAAAACTGGGTCCCGGTCCAAATATGTTGACTTACTAGGAAACTATCCAGTCACTGATTCAGTGATCTACACAAAAAATATCTGAGTTAGAAATTGGGATGAACCGGAACAGGGTCCCGGAACAGATATAGTGACTTACAGGGAGACAGTCCCGTCCCTGATTCAGTGATCTACACAAAAAATATCTTAGTCAGAAACATAGATGAACCGAAACAGGGTCTCGGAACAGATATAGTGACTCACAAGGAAACTGTCTCGTCCCTGATTTAGTGATCTACACGAAAAATATCTGAGTCAGAAACAGGGATGAACCGGAACAGGGTCCCGCAACAGATATAGTGACTTACAGGGAAACTGTCCCGTCCCTGATTCAGTGATCTACAGGAAAAATATCTGAGTCAGAAAGGTGGATGAACCAAAACAGGGTCCCGGAACAGATATAGTGGCTCACCAGGAAACTGTCTCGTTCCAGATTCAGTGATCTACAAGAAAAATGTCTGAGTCAGAAACAGCGATGAACCGAAACAGAGTCCTGGTCCACATATAGTGACTTACCAGGAAACTGTCGCGTCCCTGATTCAGTGATCTACACGAAAAATATCTGAGACAGATACAGGGATGAACCGTAACAGGGTCCCGGTCCAGATATAGTGACTCTCCAGGAAACTGTCTCGTCCCAGATTCAGTGATCTACAAGAAAAATATCTGAATCAGATACAGGGATGAACCGTAACAGGGTCCCGCTCCAGTTATAGTGACTCTCCAGGAAACTGTCTCGTCCCAGATTCAGTGATCTACAAGAAAAATATATGAGACAGAAAAAGGGATGAACCGAAACAAGGTCCCGGAACAGATATAGTGACTCAACAGGAAACTGTCTCGTCCCAGATTCTGATCTACAAGAAAAATATTTGAGTCATAAACAGGGATGAACCAAAAATGGGTCCCGGTCCAGATATAGTGACTTAGCAGGAAACTGTCCCGTCCCTGATTCAGTAATTTACACGAAAAATATCTGAGTCAGAAAAAGGGATGAACCGAAACAGGGTCCCGGTCCAGATATAGTGACTCTCCAGGAAACTGTCTCGTCCCAGATTCAGTGATCTACAAGAAAAATATCTGAATCAGATACAGGGATGAACCGTAACAGGGTCCCGCTCCAGATATAGTGACTCTCCAGGAAACTGTCTCGTCCCAGATTCAGTGATCTACAAGAAAAATATATAAGTCAGAAACAGGGATGAACCGAAACAAGGTCCCGGAACAGAAATAGTGACTCTCCAGGAAACTGTCTCGTCCCAGATTCAGTGATCTACAAGAAAAATATCTGAGTCAGAAACAGGGATGAACCGAAACAAGGTCCCGGAAAAGATATAGTGACTCACCAGGAAACTGTCTCGTCCCAGATTCAGTGATCTACTCGAAAAATATCTGAGACGGATACAGGGATGAACCGAAACAGGGTCCCGGTCCAGATATATTATCTTACCAGGAAACTATCTCGTCCCAGATTCAGTGATCTACAAGAAAAATATCTGAGTCAGAAACGAGGATGAACCGTAACATGGTCCCGGTCCAGATATAGTGACTCTCCAGGAAACTGTCTCGTCCTAGATTCAGTAATCTACAAGAAAAATATCTGAGTCAGAAAAAGGGATGAACCGAAACAGGGTCCCGGTCCAGATATAGTGACTCTCCAGGAAACTGTCTCTTCCCAGATTCAGTGATCTACAAGAAGAGTATCTGAGTCAGAAACAGGGATGAACCGGAATAGGGTCCCGGAAAGAATATAGTGACTTACAGGGAAACTGTCCCGTCCCTGAATCAGTGAACTACAAGAAAAATATTTGAGTCATAAACAGGGATGAACCAAAACAGGGTCCCGGTCCAGATATAGTGACTTACCAGGAAACTGTCCCGTCCCTGATTCAGTAATCTACACGAAAAATATCTGAGTCAGAAAAAGGGATGAACCGAAACAGGGTCCCGGTCCAGATATAGTGACTCTCCAGGAAACTGTCTCTTCCCAGATTCAGTGATCTACAAGAAGAATATCTGAGTCAGAAACAGGGATGAACCGGAATAGGGTCCCGGAACAGATATAGTGACTTACAGGGAAACTGTCCCGTCCCTGAATCAGTGAACTACAAGAAAAATATCTGAGTCAGAAACATAGATGATCCGAAACACGGTCTCGGAACAGATATAGTGACTCACCAGGAATCTGTCTCGTCCCTGATTCAGTGATCTACACGAAAAATATCTGAGGCAGAAACAGGGATGAACCGGAACAGGGTCCCGCAACAGATATAGTGACTTACAGGGAAAATGTCCCGTCCCTGATTCAGTGATCTACACGAAAAATATCTGAGTCAAAAAGGTGGATGAGCCGTAACAGGGTCCCGGAACAGATATAGTGACTCACCAGGAAACTGTCTCGCCCAGATTCGGTGATCTACAAGAAAACTATCTGAGTCAGAAACAGGGATGAACCGTAACAGGGTGCCGGAGCAGATATTGTGACTCACAAGGAAACTGTCTCGTTCCAGATTCAGTGATCTACAAGAAAAATAACTTAATCAGATACAGGGTTGAACCGTAACAGGGTCCCGCTCCAGATATAGTGACTCTCCAGGTAACTGTCTCGTCCCAGATTCAGTGATCTACAAGAAAAATATATGAGTCAGAAACAGGGATGAACCGAAACAAGGTCCCGGAACAGATATAGTGACTCACCAGGAAACTGTCTCGTCCCAGATTCAGTGATCTACAAGAAAAATATCTGAGTCAGAAACAGGGATGAACCGAAACAGGGTCCCGGTCCAGATATAGTGACTCTCCAGGAAACTGTCTCGTCCCAGATTCAGTGATCTACAAGAAAAATATCTGAGTCAGAAACAGGGATGAACCGAAACAGGGTCCCGGTCCAGATATAGTGACTCTCCAGGAAACTGTCTCGTCCCAGATTCAGTGATCTACAAGAAAAATATCTGAGTCAGAAACAGGGATGAACCGAAACAGGGTCCCGGTCCAGATATAGTGACTCTCCAGGAAACTGTCTCGTCCCAGATTCAGTGATCTACAAGAAAAATATCTGAGTCAGAAACAGGGATGAACCGAAACAGGGTCCCGGTCCAGATATAGTGACTCTCCAGGAAACTGTCTCGTCCCAGATTCAGTGATCTACAAGAAAAATATCTGAGTCAGAAACAGGGATGAACCGAAACAGGGTCCCGGTCCAGATATAGTGACTCTCCAGGAAACTGTCTCGTCCCAGATTCAGTGATCTACAAGAAAAATATCTGAGTCAGAAACAGGGATGAACCGAAACAGGGTCCCGGTCCAGATATAGTGACTCTCCAGGAAACTGTCTCGTCCCAGATTCAGTGATCTACAAGAAAAATATCTGAGTCAGAAACAGGGATGAACCGAAACAGGGTCCCGGTCCAGATATAGTGACTCTCCAGGAAACTGTCTCGTCCCAGATTCAGTGATCTACAAGAAAAATATCTGAGTCAGAAACAGGGATGAACCGAAACAGGGTCCCGATCCAGATATAGTGACTCTCCAGGAAACTGTCTCATCCCAGATTCAGTGATCTACAAGAAAAATATCTGAGTCAGAAACAGGGAAGAACCGAAACAGGGTCCCGGTCCAGACATAGTGACTTTCCAGGAAACTGTCTCGTCCCTGATTCAGTAATCTACACGAAAAATATCTGAGTCAGAAACAGGGATGAACCGAAACAGGGTCCCGGTCCAGATATAGTGACTCTCCAGGAAATTGTCTCTTCCCAAATTCAGTGATCTACTAGAAGAATATCTGAGTCAGAAACGGGGATGAACCGAAACAGGGTCCCAGTCCAGATATAATGACTTACTAGGAAACTATCACGTCCCTGATTCAGTGATATACACGAAAAATATCTTAGTCATAAAACAGGGATGAACCGAAACAGGGTCCCAGAACAGATATAGTGACTCACCAGGAAATTGTCTCGTCCCTGATTCAGTGATTTGCAAGAAAAATATCCGAGCCAGAAAAAGGGATGAACCAAAACTGGGTCCCGGTCCAAATATAGTGACTTACCAGGAAACTATCTAGTCGCTGATTCAGTGATCTACACGAAAAATATCTGAGTCAGAAACAGGGATGAACCGGAACATGGTCCCGGAACAGATATAGAGACTTACAGGGAAACTGTCCCGTCCCTGATTCAGTGATCTACACGAAAAATATCTGAGTCAGAAACATAGATGAACCGAAACAGGGTCTCAGAACAGATATAGTGACTCACCAGGAAACTGTCTCGTCCCTGATTCAGTGAACTACATGAAAAATATCTGAGTCAGAAACAGGGATGAACCGGAACAGGGTCCCGCAACATATATAGTGACTTACAGGGAAAATGTCCCGTCCCTGATTCAGTGATTTACACGAAAAATATCTGAGTCAGAGAGGTGGATGAACTGAAACAGGGTCCCGGAACAGATATAGTGACTCACCAGGAAACTGTCTCGTCCCAGATTCGGTGATCTACAAGAAAAATATCTGAGTCAGAAACAGGGATGAACCGAAACGGGGTCTCGGAACAGATATAGTGACTCACCAGGAAACTGTCTTGTTCCAGATTCAGTGATCTACAATAAAAATATCTGAGTCAGAAATAGCGATGATCCGAAACAGGGTCCCGGTCCAAATATAGTGACTTACCAGGAAACTGTCTCATCCCTGATTCAGTGATCTACACGAAAAATATCTGAGTCAGATACAGGGATGAACCGTAACAGGGTCCCGGTCCAGATATAGTGACACTCTAGGAAACTGTGTCGTCCAAGATTCAGTGATCTACAAGAAAAATATATGAGTCAGAAATAGGGATGAACCGAAACAAGGTCCCGGAACAGATAGAGTGACTAACCAGGAAACTGTCTCGTCCCAGATTCAGTGATCTACAAGAAAAATATCTGAGTCTGAAGCAGGGATGAACCGAAACAGGGTGCCAGTTCATATATAGTGACTTACCAGGAAACCTTCTCGTCGCAAATTCAGTGATCTACAAGAAAAATATCTGAGTCAGAAACAGGGATGAACCGAAACAGGGTCCCGGTCCAGATATAGTGACTCTCCAGGAAACTGTCTCATCCCAGATTCAGTGATCTACAAGAAGAATATCTGAGTCAGAAACAGGGATGAACCGAAACAGGGTCCCAGTCCAGATATAGTGACTTACCAGGAAACTGTCCCGTCCCTGATTCAGTGATCTACACGAAAAATATCTGATTCAGAAACATAGATGAACCGAAACAGGGTCCCGGAACAGATATATTGACTCACCAGGAAACTGTCTCGTCCCTGATTCAGTGATCTACACAAAAAATATCTGAGTCAGAAACAGGGATGAACCGAAACAAGGTCTCGCAACAGATATAGTGAGTTACAGGGAAACTGTCCCGTCCCTGATTTAGTTATCTACACGAAAAATATCTGTGTCAGAAAGATGGATGAACCGAAACAGGGTCCCGGAACAGATATAGTGACTTACCAGGAAACTGTCTCTTCCCAGATTCAGTGATCTACTAGAAGAATATCTGAGTCAAAAACGGGGATGAACCGAAAAAGGGTCCCAGTCCAGATATAATGACTTACCAGGAAACTGTCCCGTCCCTGATTCAGTGATCTACACGAAAAATATTTGAGTCAGAAACAGGGATGAACCGAAACAGGGTCCCGGAACAGATATAGTGACTCACCAGGAAATTGTCTCGTCCCTGATTCAGTGATCTACACGAAAAATATCTGAGTCAGAAAGGTGGATGAACCGAAATAGGGTCCCGGAATAGATATAGTGACTCACCAGGAAACTCTCTCGTCCCTGATTCAGTGATCTACACGAAAAATATCTGAGTCAGAAACAGGGATGAACCGGAACAAGGTCCCGCAACAGCTATAGTGACTTACAGGGAAACTGTCCCGTCCCTGATTCAGTGATCTACA
>QAOA01003279.1:0-14056 GCA_003255065.1 Cercis canadensis | reverse complement strand
CCCGGTCCAGATATAGTGACTCTCCAGGAAACTGTCTCTTCCCAGATTCAGTGATCTACAAGAAGAATATCTGAGTCAGAAACAGGGATGAACCGAAACAGGGTCCCAGTCCAGATATAGTGACTTACAAGGGAAACGGTCTCGTCCCTGATTCAGTGATCTACACGAAAAATATCTGAGTCAGAAACAGGGATGAACCGAAACAGGGTCCCGGAACAGATATAATGACTCACCAGGAAACTGTCTCGTCCCTGATTCAGTGATCTACACGAAAAATATCTGAGTCAGAAACAGGGATGAACCGGAACAAGGTCCCGCAACAGCTATAGTGACTTACAGGGAAACTGTCCCGTCCCTGATTCAGTGATCTACACGAAAAATATCTGTGTCAGAAAGAGGGATGAACCGAAACAAGGTCCCGCTACAGATATAGTGACTTACAGGGAAACTGTCCCGTCCCTGATTCAGTGATCTACACGAAAAATATCTGTGTCAGAAAGATGGATGAACCGAAACAGGGTCCCGGAACAGATATAGTGGCTTACCAGGAAACTGTCCCATCCCTAATTCAGTGATCTACACAAAAAATATCTGAGTCAGAAACAGGGATGAACCGAAACAGGGTCCCGGTCCAGATATAGTGACTCTCGAGGAAACTGTCTCTTCCCAGATTCAGTGATCTACTAGAAGAATATCTGAGTCAGAAACGGGGATGAACCGAAAAAGGGTCCCAGTCTAGATATAATGACTTACCAGGAAACTGTCCCCTCCCTTATTCAGTGATCTACACGAAAAATATCTCAGGGATGAACCGAGAAAGGGTCCTGGAACAGATATAGTGACTCACCAGGAAATTGTCTCGTCCCTGATTCAGTGATCTACACGAAAAATATCTGAGTCAGAAACAGGGATGAACTGAAACAAGGTCTCGCAACAGATATAGTGACTTACAGGGAAACTGTCCCGTCCTTGATTTAGTTATTTACACGAAAAATATCTGTGTCAGAAAGATGGATGAACCGAAACAGGGTCCCGGAACAGATATAGTGACTTACCAGGAAACTGTCCCATCCCTGATTCAGTGATCTACACGAAAAATATCTGAGTCAGAAACAGGGATGAACCGAAACAGGGTCCCGGTCCAGATATAGTGACTCTCGAGGAAACTGTCTCTTCCCAGATTCAGTGATCTACTAGAAGAATATCTGAGTCAAAAACGGGGACGAACCGAAAAAGGGTCCCAGTCCAGATATAATGACTTATCAGGAAACTGTCCCGTCCCTGATTCAGTGATCTACACGAAAAATATTAAACAGGGATGAACCGAAACAGGTTCCCGGAACAGATATAGTGACTCATCAGGAAACTGTCTCATCCCTTATTCAGTGATCTACACGAAAAATATCTGAGTCAGAAACAGGGATAAACCGGAACAAGGTCCCGCAAAAGCTATAGTGACTTACAGGGAAACTGTCCCGTCCCTGATTCAGTGATCTACACGAAAAATATCTATGTCAGAAAGATGGATGAACCGAAACAGGGTCCCGGAACAGATATAGTGACTTACCAGGAAACTGTCCCATCCCTGATTCAGTGATCTACACAAAAAATATCTGAGTCAGAAACAGGGATGAACCGAAACAGGGTCCCGGAACAGATATAATGACTAACCAGGAAACTGTCTCGTCCCAGATTCAGTGATCTACAAGAAAAATATCTGAGTCAGAAACAGGGATGAACCGAAACAGGGTCCCGGTTCAGATATAGTGACTCTCCAGGAAACTGTATCTTCCCAGATTCAGTGATCTATAAGAAAAATATTTGAGTCATAAATAGGGATGAACCAAAACAGGTTCCCGATCCAGATATAGTGACTTACCAGGAAACTGTCCCGTCCCTGATTCAGTTGTCAGAAACAGGGATAAACCGAAACAAGGTCCCGGAACAGATATAATGACTCACCAGGAAACTGTCTCATCTTAGATTCAGTGATCTACACGAAAAATATCTGAGTCAGAAAGATGGATGAACCGAAACAGGGTCCCGGAACAGATATAGTGACTCACCAGGANACTGTCTCGTCCCAGATTCAGTGATCTACAAGAAAAATATCTGAGTCAGAAACAGGGATGAACCGACACAGGGTCCCGGTCCAGATATAGTGACTCTCCAGGAAACTGTCTCGTCCCAGATTTAGTGATATACAAGAAAAATAACTGTGTCAGAAACAGGGATAAACCGTCCGAAACAGGGTCCCGGAACAGATATAGTGACTTACCAGGAAACTGGCCCGTCCCTGATTCAGTAATCTACACGAACAATATCTGAGTCAGAAACAGGGATGAACCGAAACAGGGTCCCGGTTCAGATATAGTGACTCTCCAGGAAACTGTATCTTCCCAGATTTAGTGATCTACAAGAAGAATATCTGAGTTAGAAACAGGGATGAACCGAAACAGGGTCCCAGTCCAGATATAGTGACTTACCTGGAAACTGTCCCGTCCCTGATTCAGCGATCTACACGAAAAATATCTGAGTTAGAAACATAGATGAACCGAAACAGGGTCCCGGAACAGATATATTGACTCACCAGGAAACTGCCTCGTCCCTGATTCAGTGATCTACGCGAAAAATATCTGAGTCAGAAACAGGGATAAACCGAAACAATGTCCCGCAACAGATATAGTGACTTACAGGGAAACTGTCCCGTCCCAGATTCAGCGATCTCCACGAAAAATATCTGTGTTAGAAAGATGGATGAACCGAAACAGGGTCTAGGANAAACAGGGTCCCGGAACAGACATAGTGACTTACCAGGAAACTGTCCCGTCCCTGATTCAGTGATCTACACGAAAAATATCTGAGACAGAAACATAGTTGAACCGAAACAGGGTCCCTGAACAGTTATATTGACTCACCAGGAAACTGTCTCGTCCCTGATTCAGTAATCTACACGAAAAATATCTGAGTCAGAAACAGGGATGAACCGAAACAGGTTCCCGGTCCAGATACAGTAACTCTCCAGGAAACTGTATCTTCCCAGATTCAGTGATCTACAAGAAGAATATCTGAGTCAGAAACAGGGATGAACCGAAACAGGGTCCCAGACCATATATAGTGACTTACCTGGAAACTGTCTCGTCCCTGATTCAGTGATCTACACGAAAAATATCTGAGTTAGAAACATAGATGAACGAAACAGGGTCCCGGAACAGATATATTGACTCACCAGGAAACTGTCTCGTCCCTGATTCAGTGATCTACACGAAAAATATCTGAGTCAGAAACAGGGATGAACCGAAACAAGGTCCCGCAACAGAGATAGTGACTTACAGGGAAACTGTCCCGTCCCTGATTAAGTGTTCTACACGAAAAATATCTGTGTCAGAAAAATGGATGAACCGAAACAGGGTCCCGGAACAGATATAGTGACTTACCAGGAAACTGTCCCATCCCTGATTCAGTGATCTACACAAAAAATATCTGAGTCAGAAACAGGGATGAACCGAAACAGGGTCCCGGTCCAGATATAGTGACTCCCCAAGAATCTATCTCGTCCCAGATTCAGTGATCTACAAGAAGAATATCTGAGTCAGAAACAGGGATGAACCGAAACAGGGTCCCAGTCCAGATATAGTGTCTTACCTGGAAACTATCCCGTCCCTGATTCAGTGATCTACACGAAAAATATCTGAGTTAGAAACATAGATGAACCGAAACAGGGTCCCGGAACAGATATATTGACTCACCAGGAAACTGCCTCGTCCCTGATTCAGTGATCTACACGAAAAATATCTGAGTCAGAAACAGGGATGAACCGAAACAAGGTCCCGCAACAGATATAGTGACTTACAGGGAAACTGTCCCGTCCCTGATTCAGTGATCTACACGAAAAATATCTGTGTCAGAAACATGGATGAACCGAAACAGGGTCCCGGAACAGATATAGTGACTTACCAGGAAACTGTCCCATCCCTGATTCAGTGATCTACACAAAAAATATCTGAGTCAGAAACAGGGATGAACCGAAACAGGGTCCCGGTCCAGATATAGTGACTCTCCAGGAAACTGTCTCGTCCCAGATTCAGTGATCTACAAGAAAAATATCTGAGTCAGAAACAGGGATGAACCGAAACAGGGTCCCGGTCCAGATATAGTGACTCTCCAGGAAACTGTCTCGTCCCAGATTCAGTGATCTACAAGAAAAATATCTGAGTCAGAAACAGGGATGAACCGAAACAGGGTCCCGGTCCAGATATAGTGACTCTCCAGGAAACTGTCTCGTCCCAGATTCAGTGATCTACAAGAAAAATATCTGAGTCAGAAACAGGGATGAACCGAAACAGGGTCCCGGTCCAGATATAGTGACTCTCCAGGAAACTGTCTCGTCCCAGATTCAGTGATCTACAAGAAAAATATCTGAGTCAGAAACAGGGATGAACCGAAACAGGGTCCCGGTCCAGATATAGTGACTCTCCAGGAAACTGTCTCGTCCCAGATTCAGTGATCTACAAGAAAAATATCTGAGTCAGAAACAGGGATGAACCGAAACAGGGTCCCGGTCCAGATATAGTGACTCTCCAGGAAACTGTCTCTTCCCAAATTCAGTGATCTACTAGAAGAATATCTGAGTCAGAAACGGGGATGAACCGAAACAGGGTCCCAGTCCAGATATAATGACTTACCAGGAAACTATCCCGTCCCTGATTCAGTGATCTACACGAAAAATATCTGAGTCATAAAACAGAGATGAACCGAAACAGAGTCCCGGAACAGATATAGTGACTCACCAGGAAATTGTCTCGTCCCTGATTCAGTGATTTGCAAGAAAAATATCCGAGCCAGAAAAAGGGATGAACCAAGACTGGGTCCCGGCCAAATATAGTGACTAACCAGGAAACTATCCAGTCACTGATTCAGTGATCTACACGAAAAATATCTGAGTCAGAAACAGGCATGATCCGGAACAGGGTCCCGGAACAGATATAGTGACTTAAAGGGAAACTGTCCCGTCCCTGATTCAGTGATCTACACGAAAAATATCTGAGTTAGACACATAGATGAACCGAAACAGGGTCCCGGAACAGATATAGTGACTCACCAGAAAATTGTATCGTCCCTGATTCAGTGATTTGCAAGAAAAATATCCGAGCCAGAAAAAGGGATGAACCAAAACTGGGTCCCGGTCCAAATATGTTGACTTACTAGGAAACTATCCAGTCACTGATTCAGTGATCTACACGAAAAATATCTGAGTTAGAAATTGGGATGAACCGGAACAGGGTCCCGGAACAGATATAGTGACTTACAGGGACACATTCCCGTCCCTGATTCAGTGATCTACAAAAAAAATATCTGTGTCAGAAACATAGATGAACCGAAACAGGGTCTCAGAACAGATATAGTCACTCACAAGGAAACTGTCTCGTCCCTGATTCAGTGATCTACACGAAAAATATCTGAATCTGAAACAGGGATGAACCAGAACCGGGTCCCGCAAAAGATATAGTGACTTACAGGTAAACTGTCCCGTCCCTGATTCAGTGATCTACAGGAAAAATATCTGAGTCAAAAAGTAGGATGAACCAAAACAGGGTCCCGGAACAGATATAGTGACTCACCAGGAAACTGTCTCGTCCCAGATTCAGTGATGTACAAGAAAAATATCTGAGTCAGAAACAGGGATGAACCGGAACAGGGTCCCGCAACAGATATAGTGACTCACCAGGAAACTCTCTCGTCCCTTATTCAGTGATCTACATGAAAAATATCTGAGACAGAAACAGGGATGAACCGGAACAGGGTCCCGCAACAGATATAGTGACCTAGCGGAAAATGTCCCGTCCCTGATTCAGTGATCTACAAGAAAAATATCTGAGTCAGAAAGGTGGATGAACCAAAACAGGGTCCCGGAACAGATATAGTGACTCACCAGGAAACTGTCTCGTCCCAGATTCGGTGATTTACAAAAAAAATATATGAGTCAGAAACAGGGATGAACCGAAACAGGGTCCCGGAACATATATAGTGACAGACCAGGAAACTGTCTCGTTCTAGATTTAGTGATCTACAAGAAATATATCTGAGTCAGAAACAGCGATTAACCGAAACAGGGTCCCGGTCCAAATATAGTGACTTACCAGGAAACTGTCCCATCCCTGATTCAGTGATCTACACGAAAAATATCTGAGTAAGAATCAGGGATGAACCGAAACAAGGACCCGGAACAGATATAGTGACTAACCAGGAAACTGTCTCTTCCCAGATTCAGTGATCTACAAGAAAAATATCTGAGTCAGAAATAGGGATGAACCGAAACAGGGTCCCGGTCCAGATATAGTGACTCTCCAGGAAACTGTCCCGTCCCTGATTCAGTAATCAACACGAAAAATATCTGAGTCAGAAACAGGGATGAACCGAAACAGGGTCCCGGTCCAGATATAGTGACTCTCCAGGAAACTGTATCTTCCTAGATTCAGGGATCTACAAGAAGAATATCTGAGTCAGAAACAGGGATGAACCGAAACAGGGTCCCAGTCCAGATATAGTGGCTTACCAGGAAACTGTCCCATCCCTGATTCAGTGATCTACACAAAAAATATCTGAGTCAGAAACAGGGATGAACCGAAACAGGGTCCCGGTTCAGATATAGTGACTCTCCAGGAAACTATCTCGTCCCAGATTCTGTGATCTACAAGAAAAATATCTGAGTCAGAAACAGGGATGAACCGAAACAGGGTCCCGGAACAGATATAGTGACTCACCAGGAAACTGTCTCATCCCTGATTCAGTGATCTACACGAAAAATATCTGAGTCAGAAACAGGGATAAACCGGAACAAGGTCCCGCAACAGCTATAGTGACTTACAGGGAAACTGTCCCGTCCCTGATTCAGTGATCTACACGAAAAATATCTATGTCAGAAAGATGGATGAACCGAAACAGGGTCCCGAAACAGATATAGTGACTTACCAGGAAACTGTCCCATCCCTGATTCAGTGATCTACACAAAAAATATCTGAGTCAGAAACAGGGATGAACCGAAACAAGGTCCCGGAACAGATATAATGACTAACCAGGAAACTGTCTCGTCCCAGATTCAGTGATCTACAAGAAAAATATCTGAGTCAGAAACAGGGATGAACCGAAACAAGGTCCCGGAAAAGATATAGTGACTCACCAGGAAACTGTCTCGTCCCAGATTCAGTGATCTACACGAAAAATATCTGAGACGGATACAGGGATGAACCGAAACAGGGTCCCGGTCCAGATATAGTGACTTACCAGGAAACTGTCTCGTTCTAGATTTAGTGATCTACAAGAAAAATATCTGAGTCAGAAACAGCGATGATCCGAAACAGGGTCCCGGTCCAAATATAGTGACTTACCAGGAAACTGTCCCATCCCTGATTCAGTGATCTACACGAAAAATATCTGAGTCAGAAACAGAGATGAACCGAAACAAGGTTCCGGAACAGATATAGTGACTAAACAGGAAACTTTCTCTTCCCAGCTTCAGTGATCTACAAGAAAAATACCTGAGTCAGAAAGAGGGATGAACCGAAACAAGGTCCCGGTCCAGATATAGTGACTCTCCAGGAAACTGTCCCGTCCCTGATTCAGTAATCTACACGAAAAATATCTGAGTCAGAAACAGGGATGAACCGAAACAGGGTCCCGGTCCAGATATAGTGACTCTCCAGGAAACTGTATCTTCCCAGATTCAGGGATCTACAAGAAGAATATTTGAGTCAGAAACAGGGATGAACCGAAACAGGGTCCCAGTCCAGATATAGTGACTTACCAGGAAACTGTCCCGTCCCTGATTCAGTGATCTACACGAAAAATATCTGAGTCAGAAACATAGATGAACCGAAACAGGGTCCCGGAATAGATATATTGACTCACCAGGAAACTGTCTCGTCCCTGATTCACTGATCTACACGAAAAATATCTGAGTCAGAAACAGGGATGAACCGAAACAAGGTCTCGCAACAGTTATAGTGTCTTACAGGGAAACTGTCCCGTCCCTGATTCAGTGATCTACATGATACAGGGTCCCAGTCCAGATATAGTGACTTACCAGGAAACTGTCCCGCCCCTGAGTCAGTGATCTACACGAAAAATATCTGAGTCAGAAACATAGATGAACCGAAACAGGGTACCGGAACAGATATATTGACTCACCAGGAAACTGTCTCGTCCCTGATTCAGTGATCTACACGAAAAATATCTGAGACAGAAACAGGGATGAACCGAAACAAGGTCTCGAAACAGATATAGTGACTTATAAGGAAACTGTCCCGTCCCTGATTTAGTTATTTACACGAAAAAAATCTTTGTCAGAAAGATGGATGAACCGAAACAGGGTCCCGGAACAGATATAAAAAAATATCTATGTCAGAAAGATGGATGAACCGAAACAGGGTCCCGAAACAGATATAGTGACTTACCAGGAAACTGTCCCATCCCTGATTAAGTGATCCACACAAAAAATATCTGAGTCAGAAACAGGGATGAACCGAAACAGGGTCCCGGAACAGATATAGTGACTCACCAAGAAACTGTCTCGTCCCTGATTCAGTGATCTACACGAAAAATATCTGAGTCAGAAACAGGGATAAACCGGAACAAGGTCCCGCAACAGCTATAGTGACTTACAGGGAAACTGTCGCGTCCCTGATTCAGTGATCTACACGAATAATATCTGAGACAGATACAGGGATAAACCGTAACAGGGTCCCGGTCCAGATATAGTGACTCTCCAGGAAACTGTCTCGTCCTAGATTCAGTGATCTACAAGAAAAATATCTGAATCAGATACAGGGATGAACCGTAACAGGGTCCCGCTCCAGATATAGTGACTCTCGAGGAAACTTTCTCGTCCCAGATTCAGTGATCTACAAGAAAAATATATGAGTCAGAAACAGGGATGAACCGAAACAGGGTCCCGGTCCAGATATAGTGACTCTCCAGGAAACTGTCTCGTCCCAGATTCAGTGATCTACAAGAAAAATATCTGAGTCAGAAACAGGGATGAACCGAAACAGGGTCCCGGTCCAGATATAGTGACTCTCCAGGAAACTGTCTCGTCCCAGATTCAGTGATCTACAAGAAAAATATCTGAGTCAGAAACAGGGATGAACCGAAACAGGGTCCCGGTCCAGATATAGTGACTCTCCAGGAAACTGTCTCGTCCCAGATTCAGTGATCTACAAGAAAAATATCTGAGTCAGAAACAGGGATGAACCGAAACAGGGTCCCGGTCCAGATATAGTGACTCTCCAGGAAACTGTCTCGTCCCAGATTCAGTGATCTACAAGAAAAATATCTGAGTCAGAAACAGGGATGAACCGAAACAGGGTCCCGGTCCAGATATAGTGACTCTCCAGGAAACTGTCTCGTCCCAGATTCAGTGATCTACAAGAAAAATATCTGAGTCAGAAACAGGGATGAACCGAAACAGGGTCCCGGTCCAGATATAGTGACTCTCCAGGAAACTGTCTCGTCCCAGATTCAGTGATCTACAAGAAAAATATCTGAGTCAGAAACAGGGATGAACCGAAACAGGGTCCCGGTCCAGATATAGTGACTCTCCAGGAAACTGTCTCGTCCCAGATTCAGTGATCTACAAGAAAAATATCTGAGTCAGAAACAGGGATGAACCGAAACAGGGTCCCGGTCCAGATATAGTGACTCTCCAGGAAACTGTCTCGTCCCAGATTCAGTGATCTACAAGAAAAATATCTGAGTCAGAAACAGGGATGAACCGAAACAGGGTCCCGGTCCAGATATAGTGACTCTCCAGGAAACTGTCTCGTCCCAGATTCAGTGATCTACAAGAAAAATATCTGAGTCAGAAACAGGGATGAACCGAAACAGGGTCCCGGTCCAGATATAGTGACTCTCCAGGAAACTGTCTCGTCCCAGATTCAGTGATCTACAAGAAAAATATCTGAGTCAGAAACAGGGATGAACCGAAACAGGGTCCCGGTCCAGATATAGTGACTCTCCAGGAAACTGTCTCGTCCCAGATTCAGTGATCTACAAGAAAAATATCTGAGTCAGAAACAGGGATGAACCGAAACAGGGTCCCGGTCCAGATATAGTGACTCTCCAGGAAACTGTCTCGTCCCAGATTCAGTGATCTACAAGAAAAATATCTGAGTCAGAAACAGGGATGAACCGAAACAGGGTCCCGGTCCAGATATAGTGACTCTCCAGGAAACTGTCTCGTCCCAGATTCAGTGATCTACAAGAAAAATATCTGAGTCAGAAACAGGGATGAACCGAAACAGGGTCCCGGTCCAGATATAGTGACTCTCCAGGAAACTGTCTCGTCCCAGATTCAGTGATCTACAAGAAAAATATCTGAGTCAGAAACAGGGATGAACCGAAACAGGGTCCCGGTCCAGATATAGTGACTCTCCAGGAAACTGTCTCGTCCCAGATTCAGTGATCTACAAGAAAAATATCTGAGTCAGAAACAGGGATGAACCGAAACAGGGTCCCGGTCCAGATATAGTGACTCTCCAGGAAACTGTCTCGTCCCAGATTCAGTGATCTACAAGAAAAATATCTGAGTCAGAAACAGGGATGAACCGAAACAGGGTCCCGGTCCAGATATAGTGACTCTCCAGGAAACTGTCTCGTCCCAGATTCAGTGATCTACAAGAAAAATATCTGAGTCAGAAACAGGGATGAACCGAAACAGGGTCCCGGTCCAGATATAGTGACTCTCCAGGAAACTGTCTCGTCCCAGATTCAGTGATCTACAAGAAAAATATCTGAGTCAGAAACAGGGATGAACCGAAACAGGGTCCCGGTCCAGATATAGTGACTCTCCAGGAAACTGTCTCGTCCCAGATTCAGTGATCTACAAGAAAAATATCTGAGTCAGAAACAGGGATGAACCGAAACAGGGTCCCGGTCCAGATATAGTGACTCTCCAGGAAACTGTCTCGTCCCAGATTCAGTGATCTACAAGAAAAATATCTGAGTCAGAAACAGGGATGAACCGAAACAGGGTCCCGGTCCAGATATAGTGACTCTCCAGGAAACTGTCTCGTCCCAGATTCAGTGATCTACAAGAAAAATATCTGAGTCAGAAACAGGGATGAACCGAAACAGGGTCCCGGTCCAGATATAGTGACTCTCCAGGAAACTGTCTCGTCCCAGATTCAGTGATCTACAAGAAAAATATCTGAGTCAGAAACAGGGATGAACCGAAACAGGGTCCCGGTCCAGATATAGTGACTCTCCAGGAAACTGTCTCGTCCCAGATTCAGTGATCTACAAGAAAAATATCTGAGTCAGAAACAGGGATGAACCGAAACAGGGTCCCGGTCCAGATATAGTGACTCTCCAGGAAACTGTCTCGTCCCAGATTCAGTGATCTACAAGAAAAATATCTGAGTCAGAAACAGGGATGAACCGAAACAGGGTCCCGGTCCAGATATAGTGACTCTCCAGGAAACTGTCTCGTCCCAGATTCAGTGATCTACAAGAAAAATATCTGAGTCAGAAACAGGGATGAACCGAAACAGGGTCCCGGTCCAGATATAGTGACTCTCCAGGAAACTGTCTCGTCCCAGATTCAGTGATCTACAAGAAAAATATCTGAGTCAGAAACAGGGATGAACCGAAACAGGGTCCCGGTCCAGATATAGTGACTCTCCAGGAAACTGTCTCGTCCCAGATTCAGTGATCTACAAGAAAAATATCTGAGTCAGAAACAGGGATGAACCGAAACAGGGTCCCGGTCCAGATATAGTGACTCTCCAGGAAACTGTCTCGTCCCAGATTCAGTGATCTACAAGAAAAATATCTGAGTCAGAAACAGGGATGAACCGAAACAGGGTCCCGGTCCAGATATAGTGACTCTCCAGGAAACTGTCTCGTCCCAGATTCAGTGATCTACAAGAAAAATATCTGAGTCAGAAACAGGGATGAACCGAAACAGGGTCCCGGTCCAGATATAGTGACTCTCCAGGAAACTGTCTCGTCCCAGATTCAGTGATCTACAAGAAAAATATCTGAGTCAGAAACAGGGATGAACCGAAACAGGGTCCCGGTCCAGATATAGTGACTCTCCAGGAAACTGTCTCGTCCCAGATTCAGTGATCTACAAGAAAAATATCTGAGTCAGAAACAGGGATGAACCGAAACAGGGTCCCGGTCCAGATATAGTGACTCTCCAGGAAACTGTCTCGTCCCAGATTCAGTGATCTACAAGAAAAATATCTGAGTCAGAAACAGGGATGAACCGAAACAGGGTCCCGGTCCAGATATAGTGACTCTCCAGGAAACTGTCTCGTCCCAGATTCAGTGATCTACAAGAAAAATATCTGAGTCAGAAACAGGGATGAACCGAAACAGGGTCCCGGTCCAGATATAGTGACTCTCCAGGAAACTGTCTCGTCCCAGATTCAGTGATCTACAAGAAAAATATCTGAGTCAGAAACAGGGATGAACCGAAACAGGGTCCCGGTCCAGATATAGTGACTCTCCAGGAAACTGTCTCGTCCCAGATTCAGTGATCTACAAGAAAAATATCTGAGTCAGAAACAGGGATGAACCGAAACAGGGTCCCGGTCCAGATATAGTGACTCTCCAGGAAACTGTCTCGTCCCAGATTCAGTGATCTACAAGAAAAATATCTGAGTCAGAAACAGGGATGAACCGAAACAGGGTCCCGGTCCAGATATAGTGACTCTCCAGGAAACTGTCTCGTCCCAGATTCAGTGATCTACAAGAAAAATATCTGAGTCAGAAACAGGGATGAACCGAAACAGGGTCCCGGTCCAGATATAGTGACTCTCCAGGAAACTGTCTCGTCCCAGATTCAGTGATCTACAAGAAAAATATCTGAGTCAGAAACAGGGATGAACCGAAACAGGGTCCCGGTCCAGATATAGTGACTCTCCAGGAAACTGTCTCGTCCCAGATTCAGTGATCTACAAGAAAAATATCTGAGTCAGAAACAGGGATGAACCGAAACAGGGTCCCGGTCCAGATATAGTGACTCTCCAGGAAACTGTCTCGTCCCAGATTCAGTGATCTACAAGAAAAATATCTGAGTCAGAAACAGGGATGAACCGAAACAGGGTCCCGGTCCAGATATAGTGACTCTCCAGGAAACTGTCTCGTCCCAGATTCAGTGATCTACAAGAAAAATATCTGAGTCAGAAACAGGGATGAACCGAAACAGGGTCCCGGTCCAGATATAGTGACTCTCCAGGAAACTGTCTCGTCCCAGATTCAGTGATCTACAAGAAAAATATCTGAGTCAGAAACAGGGATGAACCGAAACAGGGTCCCGGTCCAGATATAGTGACTCTCCAGGAAACTGTCTCGTCCCAGATTCAGTGATCTACAAGAAAAATATCTGAGTCAGAAACAGGGATGAACCGAAACAGGGTCCCGGTCCAGATATAGTGACTCTCCAGGAAACTGTCTCTTCCCAGATTCAGTGATCTACAAGAAGAATATCTGAGTCAGAAACAGGGATGAACCGAAACAAGGTCCCGGAACAGATATAGTGACTCACCAGGAAGCTGTCTCGTCACTGATTCAGTGATCTACACGAAAAATATCTGAGTCAGAAACAGGGATGAACCGAAACAGGGTCCTGGTCTAGATATAGTGACACCCCAGGAAACTGTCTCTTCCCAGATTCAGTGATCTACAAGAAGAATATCTGAGTCAGAAACAGGTATGAACCGAAACAGGGTCCCAGTCCAGATATAGTGACTTACCAGGAAACTGTCCCGTCCCTGAGTCAGTGATCTACACGAAAAATATCTGAGTCAGAAACATAGATGAACCGAAACAGGGTACCGGAACAGATATATTGACTCACCAGGAAACTGTCTCGTCCCTGATTCAGTGATCTACACGAAAAATATCTGAGTCAGAAACAGGGATGAACCGAAACAAGGTCTCGAAACAGATATAGTGACTTATAAGGAAACTGTCCCGTCCCTGATTTAGTTATTTACACGAAAAATGTCTGTGTCAGAAAGATGGATGAACCGAAACAGGGTCCCGGAACAGA
>QAOA01003278.1:0-24988 GCA_003255065.1 Cercis canadensis | reverse complement strand
GTGGCATTTCTTTTCTCTGATATAAAGCACAACTGGTGCATTGTATTGAATATACAAAATAGATTCCACACTCTCTCTGTCTCATTTTTCTCTCCCTTGTTTTCTCTGCTTGTATACTGTTCATCTTTCTAAAGGATTCTTACAGTTCCTCTAGATCAAACTTAGGTTTCCACTCTTGTGCACTCTAGGATTTTTGGACCCGGAGTACCTCCAGACAAGTTAGTTGAATGAGAAGACTGATGTTTATAGTTTCGGGGTTGTGCTTATTGAGCTACTCACCAGAAAGAAAGAAATTCAATTCTGTCGGCCGGAGCAGGAGAAAACTTTGGTTGTGCACTTTGTGTTATAAATGAAAGAAGACTGTTTGATGGAACTTCTTGACACACGAGTGTTGAACCAGAGTAATGTAGAGCAGGTTAAGGAAGTTGCTTTGTTGGCAAGGAGATGTGTGAGAATATTAGGAGAGGAAAGGTCAACCATGAACGAAGTAACAATGGAATTGAAAGGTCTCATTGCCATGCAGAAACATCCATGGGTCAAAGGTGAAGTGAAATCGGAAGAAAATGAATATTTACTTGGTCAGTTGGCTAATGCATATGGTGCTGATGGTACCGGTGTTTCTGCTTCTTATTATACCACACAGAACCAAATGGCATTTGAAATTGAGGATGGTCGGTGATCATTCAGTGCTTTTATGTATCTCTTCTTTTTTCTTCTTCTTTTTTTATTTATTGTGTTCCTGCTTTTGTTTTACTTGTATTTATGTAGGCCAAAAAAGCTAGGCAACCATAGTTTAATCTAATAATTTTGGTTAACTTTGATGTAACTTATTATAATTAATTGTTCTTATCTTTTGTGCAGAATATTATGTGCATGATGATTATTAAACTCATGACATAATTTATTTGACATAAAGTAAGGAGGCAACTATTGAAGATAGACTACTTTTTCCCAAATCATTTCAATTAATAATTTACAATCACTTAAACTAAATATCTGTATTCTATTCCAAACCACTAGTGAAAATACATAACATATATTGGATATACAAAAATAGAAAAGATATTTAGAAAAATGGGCATTATAAACATTTTCAGCACCCATTTCAAATGCATTTTTAAGATATATAATGCATTTTGGACAAAAAATTAGTTATCTATGACCATAATATGACATATCCACAAAATCATTGGAAAAATTCAGGGGGTATAAGTATTGTAACTCGTTTGTGATCTCTCGAGCTAATTGTACATATAAACAAGCGGGTATAAGTATTGTAACTCATTTTTGATCTCTTGAGCTAATTGTACATATAAACAAGCAAAGACATATAGGAGAAACAGAGAAAACAAGAGAGTAGAAGAAAGAGAGAAAACCTAATCAAATAGTTCCCATTGGGTGGTGGATGGGGGAGGATCAAAGGTCTCCCACTTGGTTGTAACAACAACAGGCTTTATTCTTGCATTAGATATCTTCAGTGCATCGAGGGTTTCAATACATTTTTGTACTCTCTTGCCCTGAAAAAGCAACCAACGCACATTTAGCTTATAGCTAATTATTCTCTAGATTCTAGAATTGCTTTCTTTTTTTCTTCTATATTTGAGGAATGAAATAAAAGCCAATGAATTAAGGATATATATGAGTGCATGGTTAATATAGAAAGCAAGAGAGTAGAAGAAAAAGAGAAAACCTAATCAAATAGTTCCCATTGGGTGGTGGATGAGGGAGGATCAAAGGTCTCCCACTTGGTTGTAACAACAACAAGCTTTATTCTTGCATTAGATATCTTCAGTGCATCGAGGGTTTCAATACATTTTTGTACTCTCTTGCCCTGAAAAAGCAACCAGCGCACATTCAGCTTATAGCTAATTATTCTCTAGATTCTAGAATTGCTTTCTTTTTTTCTTCTATATTTGAGGAATGAATCAATAAAAGCCAATGAATTAAGGATATATATGAGTGCATGGTTAATACCTGCAAGCTTTTCTGGGTAGAAGCATCTCCTTCTGCAGAAATGCAATCTAATTTGATTGCTTGTCTCATAAGCATCTCAATTAGTGTTGTGATCTGAAGTTCTGGTACCTTTACTCCATTGGAAATAGATTTTTCAATTGCAGAGACCTATTGCACAGAAATTGAATGTGATCATTAAATTGTCAAAAAAAAAAGAATTATATATTAAGTTTTATAATTCAAGATGAATTTGAAAATTCCTTAAGTGAACATTCCAATGGTTGAACACATGATCTTTTATAATGGAGTGATATTTCGCAAGAGGATAAATTACTCCATTTTGTGTAGTCTCTAATAAAATCTAAAATCATGTTATGAGTTTCTGTAAGGATTTTTTCCTAAAAACTTTCAAAAACAACTTTGTAAAATAAGCTAAAGATAATTTTTTAGAGGATAATAAGTTATTTACATAAGTTTATCAAAATATAATTTTATCTGCATATAAACACTTATAATAAGACCTAGAACAGTATAGTTTAGTGATAATTATGTGTGTTTAATAACATGACTCCTCTCTAATTATTGTCTATGTCGTTTTGCTACCCTTGACCCCACTTAGTAGCAAGTTAATGGTCAAGATCAGACATTCAATAATTACATCGATCAAACCCAACTATGTTTTGATGTCAACTAATTCCACCATATCATAGACAGCTGTGTCATCATCATAACACACCCAAACAAACTGTCATGCTCCACGCTTCCCTTTTTCCCCCACAGAGTTTATGGTTCACTTTCATTTCCATTATATGGCAATGAGACAATCTCATTTTATATTTTCTTATTTCCCAAATGTATCTGCTTTTTCGAAAGATAATTGGCATTAATAGTGGTCATATACCTTATTTATAGTAAAAGGTTATAAGAACTATTATTTATATTCCTTAAATCCATAACATTTTATACAAAGAGAAATCAATTCAATTTATACTTTACAATTTTATTTAAGTCTATTTAAAACATTTTCTTGAATGATCTATATTTAAAAATTTATAATATATGAAATGATATAAATTTAAAATGTATGAATAATATTTCTAAAATAATTTATATATTATTTTTGTAGTACAAAAAGAACTAAATATATCTAAATTCCTCAAACACATTCAATATATGGCTTTTTCATCCAATTTTCCAAGTCTCTTGTATAGTACTAAAATTCATTGATGAGAAATGTTACGACCATCACAACATTTCTATACCACGCAGTTAAAAAAATTGAATTCAATCAGATGGCCTATATTTATTACGGAAAAATATGATAAAAAAAAAACAAAAGGAATTATTATTTCTACACCTAGTATTACTAATGTCACCCCATATTTATTAAAAATTTATCATATAGATAAAATCACCCCTCATCTAATAAGGCAAGATTTAAATCTAATAAAATCACATTTCTTGTAGCTAAGTGGTATTAAGGTATTCTTCAAAACTTGTAAATTCTGTGTTTGAATCCAAAGTTATAACCGAAGTACAAAGAAAAAACTAATAAATAGTGATATAATTTACTTAAATAATCTTACTTTATATCTCATTTAATATGTAAAATTTTTAATATTAAATGAGGTAATTTAGTTTATATTATATTTAGACATTAAATAAAATATGTCATTAACAAAATAAGATGTAAAAATAGTTACTCACTAAAAAATTATGATAAATGTGACATTTCTCTTGCTTGGTATACCAAGGAAAATGTATTAAAAATAGAAAAAGACTACAATACATAAATGAATTGTATATCAATGTAATCTTAACATCGACCCTTAGGTATTTGTCCAATCTAAGGGTCATAAACTCTGTATTACAAATACATAATAATACCTAATCTAAGGGTCACAAACTCTGTATTACAAATACATAATAATTTTATTGATGTGTATTGTGGATACTGACTTAAGAGTAATTTTTTAAAAAACAAACACAAAATAAAAGTGTTGACAAAAAATGGAAAGGGCTATGAAAATGAAACGGCTTTCCTACACATGTCCAAGTACTCTCCATTCTCTCTCTCTCTCCCTCGGAACACAAGCCTCTGTTCACCGACTTCTAACCCTGTTTTTCCCCGTCAGAACCTTCTTCACCTGCCCTAGTATAGGCCCAAATTGGTAATTTCAAAATGAAAATTATTACTCTTGCCTTGTGTATATTATATTACTATCCTCTTAATCTATTTCTCGTCAGTTCGAGCGTTATTGTATATAATTAGTCTTTCATTTTTGTAAAACTACCAAAAAAAAGAGTAAGATTATTTTAGTCTTTAAAAAATATAATAAAAATCACTTAAAACTTTTAAAAAATTGTATTATTTAAGTTTCTAAGAATTTAAAAAATCACTTAAAATAATATTTTTCAAGACCCAAATGAAAATTTTATTCACACTATAAACTAGATGTTAAATAAGTATGTTTTAGATAATTAAAGTGCACATTACAATTTAGAGATTAAAGTAGGTGTTAAATAGACATACAGGTGGCAGAGATTAAGAGATCAATTGCTGATGAAAAATAAACAATTTTGATACTAATTAATAAAGTACAAGCACCTGGATAATGCATGGTTCTATAGATTTTTTAAAACCTACTCCCTTAATTTTTTTATTAGTAGTTATCTCAATATACTTCACACTCAAAAGGAAGGATCGAAATCCAAAAAAAAATGTATAATCTCAAATTAAACTTACCCAGATAAGAAAGGCTTGCTTTTGTACATTTTATAATATCCAGGTAAAGAGAGGAACCCATAGTAGCACATAGAAAATATTGGGTATCACATCAATCTAAATTTTCATCAAACCAGCAAAAAGATCAGATAATACTATACTCCTCCAATTTTTGAAGAGTTTTGTTTTATTTATTTTCTTTATGTTCAGTTGTGGGATTGTAATTCAATTCTCGCTAGAATTTGGTAGAAGGCGGATATGCATCATCGAATTGATATCATTATTTATTTTCTTTATGTTCAGTTGTAGGATTGTAATTCTATTCTCCCTAGAATTTGGTAGAAGACGGATATGCATCATCGAATTGATATCACCATTGACATTGAAGCAATGCTAGCCAGAATCCTAACTCACAAAGATGGATTGCAGAATCCTTATTGGAAATCAGAAATGATTAACTGGGGATGTTCTTGGAGGTTGAACTAAAGTCCAGGAAAGTATATATTGTGTATTAAATTGTCCAGTGGCTCCAGAAAAATTAACTCTAAGCCATTCTTATAATGCACACCATTCGGCTAAGTTAAAATGACTCTTAAGACGTTGGAGAAGGGATCACACTTTATCACACTATTCGGATAAGTTAAAATGACTCTTAAGATGTTGGAGAAGTGATCACACTTTATGTTAACAGTGGCTGTTTGAGGATTTAGATTCAGTCACGTTGTCTCTTAACATGACAATATCCGAGAGATAAGGCAATATCTTATGATAGCAAAGATACCACAGCCACCATCAAAGAGATAAGGCAATAGCTTGAAGGTTGCATATACCAGATTCGGTTTGTGAGAGTATTTCCGAGAATCAAGGACTGGAGATGGACTTCCTGTGGTGCTCAACGAGCATGGAGGAGAGAGAAGAAAAGAGGGGAAAAAAAACCCTTAGAAAAAAATTGATGATGTGCACCTTCTACACTATTAATGTAATTTTAATGAGAATGAATGGTTGAGATTAAACAAACATAATATTATCATGTTCGGTGGTAACATGACTAAATCAAAAAGACTGGATCCAAGTCTGTTGATTTGGAATCTTTTATCGCTTAAAAAAAGAAGTTAATTTAATATGTATCTAAAAATAAAAAAATTTAACTAAAAATAGAAAACTAACCTTTGAAAGTGAAAACTGAAAGCTAATTTGAATCAAGTCTTTTGTGAATTTGCAGAAAGTCTTGTCTAGTGGCAATGAAAGTTGGCTGCATAGGAGTTTAATTTTAGGTTAGATTCTAGAATATTGCTCATGGCTGCACTTGAGACGGTTACACGGTGGACTCTTTCTTTATAATTAATTATTTGAAAAAAATAAAAGAAGTAAATGGAGTCCTTGTTGTGACGTTATGATACCGATGATTTATTTGTTTACTAAAGTCATGGATAGTTCTGGTTCACTATTGGTGAAAATTGAAGTCTATTTATAAATCCGACATTTGTTAAAACGAAAGGAATTATAAGATATATAATGATAAAAAACAATATTATTATTCTTTTTTATTCAAATTAATTTTAAGTCAAGTTTGAATCAATTTTCTTTTAAATTTCTCATTGGCTAGAACACCACCTAACCATAAAAGATAACTTATGTCTTTTAAAACTTATTCTAATTAATATTAAATATTAATTTTATAAAATTATTTAAATTATCGAATGACCGTTCCAGTATCATTCCTATTTCTATTCTAATTTTATGATTTTCATTATCTGTACAAACAAGCAATAATAAATTGAATGTACCCGATCAACTAGTCATGTCTCCCTCCCAATTGTCTGGACTCTTTGTAGACTTTGTACCCATTACATTTTTAAATGGCTGGTTGAGTTTTATTAAGTTGGCACTTGACATATCATTCTAAGAAATTTCAATCGTACGTACGAGCCCAAGAAAAAAATAAGATTACCCTTCAGTTCTTCACCCTTGTCATTGACCTAGTGAATCTTTTGTTTTGTTTCTGTTTTTTATTTTTGTTTTTACATGAAGGTACTCTGATCTTTTACAAAGTACAAACTACATAAATTCATCACTTCACGTACTTCGTTTTTACCAAGTCAATTGAAGTCTATTAACGGTGGCCCAAATATAAATCCTTTTAAATTTATGTGACTTTTGTTAAAGTGATCGGAATTATAAGATATATAATGATAAAAACAATATTATATATGCTGACCTATGTACAGTGTGGTGCGGTTGTAGGAGAGCTTGTGGTAGAAGAAGATTGTGAGGAAGATTATAAAGATTAGGAACAGAAAAGCTAGACGCAGAATTCCGCTGAGGATTAATTGTTGGTGGTGGTGATAGTGGTGGCTCGGCGGGGTAGAAGATGACCCCGCTGGTTGAAGTGGTGGAGAATAGGGAGAATGAGAAAGAACAAAGGGGGAAGCAGAATTTTGAAGCACAAATCTACTTATAAGAAGGAAATATTCAGGTGTGTTTGAAAGAAAAGAAAAGATGGAGAAAGAGAACAAGAAGAACGGATATGAAGATGAAGACAGAGAGAGATACCGAGAAGAGAGAAATTGCATAAAACATGAACGAGGGAGAAGACAAACTAAAATGGTGTCGTTTTTCTCACCTTCCACCTACTAGACTTGCCACAGAAATAATTAACAATACACGTTAGCATTTAACCGTTACATGTGAGGTTTTGTCAAGTTTCACGAACACAGACCTAACGGTAGACTGATTTAATGGATGGAATAAACTTTTGAGGACTCAAGTGATACACAAAACTTTTCAATGACTCAAGTAATTTTTGTTATATTTTTTAATGGACAAAATGACTTTCATTTGAGTTTTAAATACTACTACCTTTTGAAATTGACTATGTAGATAGAAAAGAAGGAGAGAATGAATATAATGTCTAATTAGCTAATTTTAAGTATGACAGTAGTATTGAAAACTCAGTACTACATTAATTAGTACTGAAAATGCTCTCATTTTGGCCTTTAAAATGACCTTATTAACTCTTGTTTGCTCATATATTCGGATAAATATAGTAGCTATGTCAAGATGGACCATATACTTCAAAATGAATTCTTTATTCTTCTTTTCAATTAAATTAGATAGCCATAGAGAGATTATAATACACAGTAGAAGTTATAAAAGTGAAAATTTTATTCACACTATAAACTAGATGTTAAATAAGTAGGTTTTAGATAATTAAAGTGCACATTACAATTTAGATATTAAAGTAGGTGTTAAATAGACATTTAGGTGGCAGAGATTAAGAGATCAATTGCTGATGAAAAAATAAACAATTTTGATACTAATTAATAAAGTACAAGCACCTGGATAATGGTTTTATAGATTTTTTAAAACCTACTCCCTTTATTTTTTTATTAGTAGTTATCTCAATATACTTCACACTTAAAAGGAAGGATCGAAATCCAAAAAAATGTATATCTCAAATTAATCTTTCCCAGATAAGAAAGGCTTGCTTTTATACATTTTATAATATCCAGGTAAAGAGAGGAACCCATAGTAGCACATAGAACATATTGGGTATCACATCAATCTAAATTTTCATCCAACCAGCCAAAAGATCAGATACTACTATACTCCTCCAATTTTTGAAGATTTTTTGTTTTATTTATTTTCTTTATGTTCAGTTGTAGGATTGTAATTCTATTCTCGCTAGAATTTGGTAGAAGGCGGATATGCATCATCGAATTGATATCACCATTGACATTGAAGAAATGCTAGCCAGAATCGTAACTTACAAAGATAGATTGCAGAATCCTTATTGGCAATCTGAAATGATTAACTGGGGATGTTCTTGGAGGTTGAACTAAAGTCCAGGAAAGTATATATTGTGTATTAAATTGTCCAGTGGCACCAGAAAAATTAACTCTAAGCCATTCTTATAATGCACACCATTCGGATAAGTTAAAATGACTCTTAAGACGTTGGAGAAGGGATCACACTTTATGTTAATAGTGGCTGTTTGAGGATTTAGATTTAGTTACATTGTCTCTTAACATGACAATATCATATTAGTATTGCCTAGAATTGCCGAGAGATAAGGCAATATCTTATGGTAGCAAAGATACCACAGCCACCATCAAAGAGATAAGGCAATAGCTTGATGGTTGCATATACCAGACTCGGATTGTGAGAGTATTGCCGAGAATCAAGTACTAGAGATGGACTTCCTGTGGTGCTCAACGAGCATGGAGGAGAGAGAAGAAAATAGGGGAAAAAAAACCTTTAGAAAAAAATTGATGATGTGGCACCTTCTACACTATTAATGCGTTTTTAATGAGAATGAATGGTTGAGATTAAACAAACATAATATTATCATGTTAGGTGGTAACATGACTAAATCAAAAAGACTGGATCCAAGTCTGTTGATTTGGAATCTTTTATCGCTTAAAAAAAGAAGTTAATTTAATATGTATCTAAAAATAAAAAAAATTAACTAAAAATAGAAAACTAACCGTGGAAAGTGAAAACTGAAAGCTGATTTGAATCAAGTCTTTTGTGAATTTGCAGAAAGTCTTGTCTAGTGGCAATGAAAGTTGGCTGCATAGGAGTTTAATTTTAGGTTAGATTCTAGAATATTGCTCATGGCTGCACTTGAGACGGTGACACGGTGGACTTTTTCTTTATAATTAATTATATGAAAAAATTAAAAGAAGTAAATGGAGCCCTTGCTGTGACATTATGATTTATTTGTTTACTAAGTCATGGATAGTTGTCAGTGTCAGATACTACTATTGGTGAAAATTGAAGTCTATTTATAATTCCTTTTAAATTTATGTGACGTTTGTTAAAACGAAAGGAATTATAAGATATATAAAGATAAAAAATAATATTATTATTCTTTTTTATTCAAATTAATTTTCAGTCAAGTTTGAATCAATTTTCTTTTAAATTTCTTATTGGCTAGAACACCACTTAGCCATAAAAGATGAGCCGAAAAATAACTTTAGTCATTCTTTATCTAAAACCCAAAAAATCATATTTCTAATAAAGATAACTTATGTCTTTTAAAACTTATTCTAATTAATATTTCACATTAATTTTATAAAATTATCGAATGACCGTTCCAGTATCATTCCTATTTCTATTCTAATTTTATGATTTTTATTATCCGTACAAACAAGCCATAATAAATTGAGTGTACCCGATCAACTAGTCATGTCTCCCTCCCAATTGTTTGGACTCTTTATAGACTTTGTACCCATTACATTTTTAAATGGCTGGTTGGGTTTTATTAAGTTGGCACTTGGCATATCATTCTAAGAAATTTCAAAGGAAGAAATTTCAATTGTACATACGAGCCCAAGAAAAAAATAAGATTATCCTTCAGTTCTTCACCCTTGTCATTGACCTAGTGAATCTTTTGTTTTGTTTTGTTTCTGTTTTTTATTTTTGTTTTTACATGAAGGTACTCTGATCTTTTACAAAGTACAAACTACATAAATTCATCACTTCACCTACTTCGTTTTTACCAAGTCAATTCAAGTCTACTAACGGTGGCCCAAATATAAATCCTTTTAAATTTATGTGACTTTTGTTAAAATGATAGGAATTATAAGATATATAATTGTTGAGTGGGTTTTACATCCACTCTTTGGATATATTTCACTTAATTATTTAGTTGTTCTTTGAGATTTGTTGCCATCTAATGCATTATTTTTGTTAAATTGTAGGTTTAAATAAAAGTTCATAGGTTTCATGGTTTGAAGTGAAGAAATGAAAGGTTTTGATAGAATTCAAGAGCCATGGCGCTAGAAATCAAGAGCTGGGGTACTCATAATTGATTTTCAGCCTTCAATTCCCGAGAGGAAGGGCCACGACGCCCAAAAATCAGAGTTGCGGTGCTCATTTTCGACAAAATTGGTGTTTTCGTATAGTGCACGAGGGCCGCGGTGCCCAAAAATTAGAGCCGCGACGCTCGTGCCAGATTTCTACAGACGTGTTTTTTTTCCTATGTTTCCTTAGGACTTTTACTTAGGGGTATAAATAGAGACTTTTAGCAATTTTTTAGAGGATTCTTTTTTGGACTTTTTGGAGGCAAGAAGGAGAGCAAAAACAAGGATTGAAGAAGGGCACAAGAAGATTGGGGCTTCTCTTCAGATTTTTTATTTTTTCTCCCTTTGAACCATGTCTAGATTTAATTTTATCATGTTTTTTTCTTTTGCTATGAACTAAATTCCCTTCTAGGGCTATGATGTAGCCTAGCTAGGATGATTTTGTGATTTTCTATTTCTTTAATTCAAGAACTCCTTTATTAAATTGTCTTCTTCTTCTCAAAGCTTCATGCTTCTAATTGCTTGATCACCAATTAGTTGATTAGATAATTACAATGAGACTAGGAGGTAATTTGTAATTAAAGATCATAGAGATTAAGAACATAAGTTGCATGTAGGATAGGAATATACCTCCATGGCCTGTGTAGCTATTTAAAAAGAACTATAGAATTAAGTGAATTTCTAGGTTGTTCGCAATTCACATAGGAATATCGTGGGTTCATAACTTAGAAATACTTTTGTTTGACCTTCGGAAAGACTAATAAATAATTTAGGGTTCTTGGCTAGCAATTAGGAAGATTGTTCTTGGTCAATGAATTAGGAATAGCAAATCAGAATAGCTATGGTGAAATCAAAAGTCCTAAATATTTTTCTCTCTTGATAATTCTATCACTTTTTCTGGTTTAATTTACTATTTTTCTGGTTTACTTGTTTTTATTCTATTTTAAGTTGTTTCATTGAAATCTCTCCATATCGATTGATTAGATAAAGTTAAGGTTAACCCTCTTTCGGTAGTTGGTACATTAGTCCTCGTGGGAATGATAAATCTTATTCATCTTATTACTTGCAAAACGATAACGTACACTTGCGTTAGGTTTTTACACAACAATAATGATAATAACAATATTATATATGCTGACCTATGTACAATGCGATATGGTTGTAGGAGAACTTGTGGTAGAAGAAGATTGTGAGGAAAATGATAAAGATTAGGAATAGAAAAGCTAGACGCAGAATTCCACTGAGGATTAATTGTTGGAGGTGGTGATAGTGGTGGCTCGGTGAGGTAGAAGATGAACCCGCTGGTGGAAGTGGTGGAGAATAGGGAGAATGAGAAAGAACAAAGGGGGAAGCAGAATTTTGAAACACAAATATGCTTATAACAAGGAAATATTCAGGTGTGTTTGAAAGAAAAGAAAAGATGGAGAAAGAGAACAGGAAGAACGGATATGAAGATGAAGACAGAGAGAGATACCGAGAAGAGAGAAATTGCATAACACATGAACGAGGGAGAAGACAAATTAAAATGGTGTCATTTTTCTCACCTTCCACCTACTAGACTTGCCACAGAAATAATTAACAATACACGTTAGCATTTAACCGCTACATGTGAGGTTCCATCAAGTTTCACGAACAAAGACCTAACGGTAGACTGATTTAATGGATGGAATAAACTTTTGAGGACTCAAGTGATACACAAAACTTTTCAAGGACTCAAGTAATTTTTGTTGTAGTTTTTAAGGACCAAAATGACCTTTCATTTGAGTTTTAAATACTACTACCTTTTCAAATTAGCTGTGTAGATAAAAAAGAAGAAGAGAGAGAATGAATATAATGTCTAATTAGCTAATTTTAAATATTACAGTAGTATTGAAAACTCAGTACTACATTAATTAGTACTAAAAATGCTCTCGTTTTGGCCTTTAAGATATCCTTATTAACTCTTGTTTGCTCATATATTCGGATACATACAGTGGCTATGTCAAGATGGACCATATACTTCAAAATGAATTCTTTATTCTTCTTTTCACTTAAATTAGATAGACATAGAGAGATTATAATACACAGTAGAAGTTATAAAAGTGAAAATTTTATTTACACTATAAACTAGATGTTAAATAAGTAGGTTTTAGATAATTAAAGTGCACATTACAATTTAGAGATTAAAGTAGGTGTTAAATACATATACAGGTGGCAGAGATTAAGAGATCAATTGCTGATGAAAAATAAACAATTTTGATACTAATTAATAAAGTACAAGCGCCTGGATAATGCATGGTTCTATAGATTTTTTAAAACCTACTCCCTTAATTTTTTTATTAGTGGTTATCTCAATATACTTCACACTTAAAAGGAAGGATCGAAATCCAAAAAAATGTATATCTCAAATTAAACTTACCCAGATAAGAAAGGCTTCCTTTTATACATTTTATAATATCCAGGTAAAGAGAGGAACCCATAGTAGCACATATAACATATTGGGTATCACATCAATCTAAATTTTCATCCAACCAGCCAAAAGATCAGATACTACTATATATACTCCTCATATTTTTGAAGATTTTTTGTTTTATTTATTTTCTTTATGTTCAGTTGTAGGATTGTTATTCTATTCTCGCTAGAATTTGGTAGAAGGAGCATATGCATCATCGAATTGATATCACCATTGACATTGAACCAATGCTAGCCAGAATCCTAACTCACAAAGATGGATTGCAGAATCCTTATTGGAAATCAGAAATAATTAACAGGGGATGTTCTTGGAGGTTGAACTAAAGTCCAGGAAAGTATATATTGTGTATTAAATTGTCCAGTGGCTCCAGAAAAATTAACTCTAAGCCATTCTTATAATGCACACCATTCGGCCAAGTTAAAATGACTCTTAAGATATTGGAGAAGGGATCACACTTTATGTTAACAGTGGCTGTTTGAGGATTTAGATTCAGTCACGTTGTCTCTTAACATGACAATATCATATTAGCATTGCCTAGAATTGCCGAGAGATAAGGCAATATCTTATGGTACCAAAGATACCACAGCCACCATCAAAGAGATAAGGCAATAGCTTGAAGGTTGCATATACCAGACTCGGTTTGTGAGAGTATTGCCGAGAATCAAGGACTGGAGATGGACTTCCTGTGGTGCTAAACGAGCATGGAGGAGAGAGAAGAAAAGAGGGGAAAAAAACCTTTAGAAAAAAAATTGATGATGTGGCACCTTCTAGACTATTAATGTATTTTTAATGAGAATGACTGGTTGAGATTAAAGAAACATGATATTATCATGTTAGGTGGTAACATAACTAAATAAAAAAGACTGGATCCAAGTCAATTGATTTGAAATTCTTTATCGCACAAAAAAAGAAGTTATTTTAATATGTATCTAAAAATAAAAAATATTAACTAAAAATAGAAAACTAATCTTGGAAAGTGAAAACTGAAAGCTGATTTGAATCAAGTCTTTTATGAATTTGCAGAAAGTCTTGTCTAGTGGCAATGAAAGTTGGCTGCATAGGAGTGTAATTTTAGGTTAGATTCTAGAATATTGCTCATGGCTGCACTTGAGACGGTGACACGGTGGAATTTTTCTTTATAATTAATTATATGAAAAAATTAAAACAGTAAATGGAGTCCTTTCTGTGACGTTATGATTTATTTGTTTACTAAGTCATGGATAGTTGTCAGTGTATAGTTCACTATTGGTGAAAATTGAAGTCTATTTATAAATCTTTTTAAATTTATGTGACGTTTGTTAAAACGAAAGGACTTATAAGATATATAATGATAAAAACAATATTATTATTCTTTTTTATTCAAATTAATTTTCAGTCAAGTTTGAATCAATTTACTTTTATATTTCTCATTCGCTAGAACACCACTTAACCATAAAAGATGAGCCGAAAAATAACTTTAGTCATTCTTTATCTAAAACCCAAAAAATCATTTTTCTAATAAAGATAACTTATGTCTTTTAAAACTTATTCTAATTAATATTTGACATTAATTTTATAAAATTATAAAATAACCATTCCAATATCATTCCTATTTCTATTCTAATTTTATGATTTTCATTGTCCATACAAACAAGCCATAATAAATTAAGTGTACCCGATCAACTAGTCATGTCTTCCTCCTAATTGTCTGCACTCTTCATAAACTTTGTACCCATTACATTTTTAAATGGCTGGTTGAGTTTTATTAAGTTGGCACTTGGCATATCATTCTAAGCAATTTCAAAGGAAGAAATTTCAATTGTAAATAGGAGCCCAAGAAAAAAAAAAAAGATTACTCTTCAGTTCTTCACCCTAGTCATTGACCTAGTGAATCTTTTGTTTTGTTTTTGTTTTTTGTTTTTGTTTTTACATGAAGGTATTCTGATCTTTTACAAAGTACAAACTATATAAATTCATCACTTCACCTACTTCGTTTTTACCAAGTCAACCTAAGGATTTACATGGGACTTCCACAATGCCTATAAAATGGCTCACAAGCTTCACTTGTTCTCCATGCATGCTCCAAAATCCCTCTTAAATTCTTTCACCTGCAAAATCAAGCTAACCAGAAATGGGTTTCAATAGAATGTCTATGCAACTCTCGTTGCTGGTTTGCTTAATGATAGCAATAGTTGCAGCCCAAACGAAGCCTGGTTGCAGAAGCACTTGTGGGGATCTCAACATCCCCTACCCCTTTGGTACAAATGAAGGCTGCTATAAAGATGAAAATTTTAAAATTAGTTGCTACGATTTGCCAGATGGCACTCATATCGCAAATTATTCCACAGGTGATATCCCAGTCCTGAATATCTCTCTTAACGGTGAACTGCACCTCTCATCTTGGGTTGCCTCCTTGTGTTATGATCCCTCTGGTAGTTATGTTTCCGGCGATGACGTATTTTTTGTGCTTAACGAGTTCACCATTTCTAGTTCCAAGAACAAGCTCTTTGTGGTGGGCTGTGACACCTACGCTGACATTGACGACTATTGGGGAACAATTTCTACTGGATGCTCTACAACTTGCACGAGCATTTCAGATGTTACCAATGGCTCTTGCTCGGGTAGCGGTTGCTGTCAAAGCGGCTTTGCCACAGGATATTCGGGCTTTAATATTACCCTCAATACCTATAACAACAACACCGATGTGTCCGAATTCAACCCTTGCAACTATGCGTTTGTTGCTGAGGATGGCGCTTTCAATTTCTCCTCTCTAGACCTCCAAGATCTGCGGAACAGGAAGGAGTTTCCTGTGGTTGTGAATTGGGCTATTACATATGAAAGTTGTGCGGAAGCTAAGAAAAATACGTCTTTTTATGCTTGCAAGGAGCATAGCATCTGCGTTGACTCTGAAGAAGGCTACAGGTGCAGTTGTATAGACGGGTTTCAAGGGAACCCTTACCTTTCTAATAGCTGCCAAGGTGAGTTTCAATCACGCTAATTATACATATATATGATACCAAGTACCTCTTTAATCTAGCTCTTAGTTTTTCTCACTCTACTCTATTTTTTTATGAACTGAAACGTATTCTATTACTCATTGACATAGGAACCAAAAGCAAGTGTTTCCTCAACCTAATACGCCTTACAATCTATCCCAATGCTTAAATTATATGCCTAAGTGATGAGTAAAGAATGAACATATGCTTAAATCATACCAACCTTTGAAACATCCAGAACACCATTTGCTAGTCTCAAAGGTAGCCGTTGACAATTTGTTTCCACCACCAAATCTAGAAAAGTAGATTGCAATGCCACAAGCAAAGCTTTTATAACCAAAGTGGAATCACATAAGCCTGATAGTACTACTGCTGCAGTCACCTAAATGATCTTTAGTAATCTAACCAAAGGCACCACTAGACTCATCCACCTTAAGACTCCTCAATTTTTCAATTTTAGTATCTTACTTACCACTTTATAGTTTCTCTTCTCTTATTTCTATTATATTTTGTCTTAGCATAATTCTTTTAGAAAATCTTTTCCCTTCTAGACACATGCAAACTTTAGTAAAAAGACAAAAATCATTTTCTGTGTGTTATATAAAATTTATTTTCAATTGCTCTTTATTCTTTGTTTCTTTAAAAAACTTAAAAAATTACAATTATGTTTATGTGATATATTGGTTGAGTTGATATTGTCTTTTTTTTTCATAGATATTAAAATCTCTAGGTAACTGTTATATAATTAAAAAAAATAAATTTCTACACATTAAGTAAATTTATAATATTTTTCTTAAATATTTATATTTTTAAATTAATTTGAAAAATATATAATGTCTTTACTACTAAAATATAATGTCATATTTTTAAAAGTTAATATAAATATTTTAATATGTATTATCTTATGTATGTTTTGCTCCCATTAATAAAAATTTATGGATCCTCCATCTTATACCCATAGGATGCCAAACTTGTTGAGTAAACATACAAGATTACAAAATATGCCTTAGAATTTACATACAACCAAAAAAACTACAAAAGATCATTTTGTTTTAGATTAATTGAGAAAGTGGGGGTAATAGGGACCAGGGATTGATCTTTGGATCAATTCCTCAAAAAGACTTTGATACCATATCAAAAGTCTATTAATCTCACAAGAATAAATTATTAGGTTAAAGTTCATGAATGATTTTTTATTCAACAAAAGAAACTTTAACTAATTAGACACATTAATCTTCCAAACATAGGGCCACAAAGATTCCAAGTTTGCAGAGGAGTTGCAATTGAAATTCTGTCCAGTTGAAAACTCTCTCTGCTGTTAAATATAAAATTATTCATGGGTCTTCACCTAATAATTTAAGCTTTTGGGTTAAACAAATTCTTGACACACTACAAATGAAGAATTGGTCATCCTTTTCAAAACGCCAACACCAAAAATCATCTAGTTGATGGCAACTAAGGGCAATACTCTTGATGATCTGATATTAACATGAAGCAAGAATTGAGTAAACAAATCTATTTTTTTTTTTTTCTTTTCCTTCTCTATTTAACTCCCCTCAATTTGTTTTCTGAGTATTTAAGAAGACGTATTATGCAAATTATTCTAAATGATTAATTGTACTATATATGCTTTCACAGATGTTGATGAGTGCAAAACGATGAATCCTTGCAATATGACATGCCACAATTTTGATGGGGGTTATAATTGCTCTTGTCCACAAGGTTATCAAGGAGACGGCAAGAAAAGTGGATCTGGCTGCTTTTCAGAGGTTAAACCTAATAAAGATCTTATCATTGAAATAGCACTAGGTAAATACACTATCACTAGGTTATGATCCATCCAGCAAAATTTAATGTCAAAACATTCAATTACTTCAAATAACATCTTAAATTATATTAAATTTCTTGCAGGCATCAGCATAGGCTTGTTGGTTCTTATTATTTTGACGTTCTCGTTATGTTGGGTACACAAACAAAGAACACTTAAACAACTTAGGGAAAAATGCTTTGAGCAAAATGGAGGGTTTCTGCTGCAAGAGAAACTTTCTGAACTACAAAGACAATGTGAAAGAACCAAGATATTTACAGAAGTTGAGCTTACCAAGGCCACAAACAACTTCCACGAGAGCCGAATCCTTGGCCGTGGAGGACAAGGGATAGTTTACAAGGGTATATTCCCAAATAACCAAGTAGTTGCCATCAAGAAGTCGAGAATAGTAGGAGACCAGAGACAAGTTAAAGATTTTATCAATGAGATGGTTGTGCTTTCCCAAATCAACAACAGGAATGTGGTGAAACTTTTGGGATGTTGTCTAGAAACAGAGGCCCCCCTATTAGTTTATGAATTTGTGTCCAATGGCAACCTTTTTGACCGTATTGACCCAGCAAAGAATGCACCTTCTCTTCCATGGGAGACTAGGTTAAGCATAGCTGCAGAAACAGCTGAGGCTGTTTCATATTTGCACTCCGTTGCTTCTATTCCAATTATTCATAGGGATATAAAATCTAGTAACATACTTTTAGACAACAATGACAAAGCAAAAGTGTCTGATTTTGGAGCTTCAAGGTTGGTACCTCTAGATGAAACTCAAGTTTCCACTATTGTGCAAGGCACTCCGGGATACTTAGACCCAGAGTACCTCCAGACAGGTCAATTGAATGAGAAGAGTGATGTTTATAGTTTCGGAGTTGTGCTTATTGAGCTACTCAGCGGAAGGAAAGCTGTTCAGTTTGGTCGGACCGAGCAGGAGAGAACATTGGTTGTGCACTTTGTGTCATCAATGAAAGAAGACCGTTTGATGGAAGTTCTTGACCAACGAGTAGTGAACCAGAGTAATGTAGAGCAGGTTAAGGAAGTTGCTTCATTGGCAAGGAGGTGTGTAAGAGTATTAGGAGAGGAAAGGCCAACCATGAATGAAGTAGCAATGGAATTGAAAGGTGTCATTGCCACGCAGAAACATCCATGGGTCAAAGGTGAAGTGAAATCAGAAGAAAATGAATATTTACTTGGTCATTTGGCTAATGCATATGGTGCTGATGGTACTAGCATTTCTGCTTCTTATGATAGCACTCAGAACCAAATAGCATTTGAAATTGAGGATGGTCGGTGATCCTTCAGTGCTTTTATGTTTCTCTTCTTCTTTGTTGTTGTTGTTGTTGTTGTTGTTGTTGTTGTTTTTTTTTTTTTTTCTGTTCCTGCTTTTGTTTTACTTGTATTTATGTTGGCAAAAAATGCTAGGCAGCCACAGTTTAATTGTCGGAATTACTGCTAGATGTACAGTTATAACTACTGTTGAATAAATATGTCGTTTTATCATCTTGTATTATCAAATAATCACATTTGACTTCAGAAAAAAAATTATGTCAAATCTTTTTATAGCTAATTAGCATTAATTGAACAAACACATAAAAAACATTGTGTCTTACACCAAGAGAGTGGACTAATTGCCCTCTATGATGTAAGATAATTATGCATAACAGTCATAAACTTCAACCCCGATTTTAAATGAAAATACATAACATATATTGGATATACAACAATGAAAAAGGTATTTAGAATAATCGGCATATAAACATTTTCAGCCCTGATTTTAAATGTATTTTTTGAGATATATAATGTATTTTGGAATAAAGTTTAGTCATCTATGACCATAATAAGACATATCCACAAAGTTATTGGAAAAATACAGGGGGTATAACTATTGTAATTCATTTGTGATCTCTCGAGCTAATTGTACATATAAACAACCAAAGACAGTGGAGAAACAAGTAGAAATTACAAGTTAAGATGGGGGAATTAAGAAGAAATAAAGTAGGTAAAAGCAAGCAAAAGGGAGTGATGAACACAATATTATGGTTGGTTTTCTGCAATCATGATAACTTAAACCTTTTGTGCAATAATTCTGAAAAAAATTGTGTCACTATTGTTCTCGATACTCACAATGAAAATTGTAAATTTGTAATGACTTTATATCCAAAAAAAAAAAAAAAAACACAAAAGTTCTTTGTTTGATGGAATCAAGGCAATGGAAATTCTTTGTATGATGTTTATTATTTTTGTTGATCCTTGTGTACAATTTATTGATCTGCCCATGAAAATATATTTGAAGTAGCTATAAGCTTCTTAGGATTTACTTTTATAATTGATCAAACAACTCTAAAACTAAGAAGTAAAAAACAATCTGCATAAATGGGATATATAGTGGATAATCCTTACTCAGACATGAAATGTGCGATAAGAAGTCAAACTCCTCTTATTTTATTCATCATAATTTTGGAAAAATTTTCTCCTGTAGTATTGAGTTCTCAGTATTACTGCCATTTGAAATCAGCCATGTGAACAAAAAGAGAACAGAGAGAATGATTAGGTTAAAAGAGAGAATGAGTGGAATGAGTATAATGTCCACTTGGCTTATTTTAAATGACAGTAGTACTGAAAATGTTCTCATTTTTGCCTTTAAAATAACCTTATTAACTCTTGTTTGCTCAAATTCTGAAGGGTCAGAGAAGTGCGGTTGTATCTCTTAACTGTTGGATATGGGGGGACGAGGTTGTTCTCTGGCTCTATGGATAAAACCATTAGCTTTTGGGACCTTGATAGATTGGTATGCATTGACGCACTGGTTGGGCATATTGATGTGGTTATGTCCCTTCTGTTAGAAGTAAGAAGATTGAGGTCTTTGATGGTAGTTAGGCATTGTTAGTTAACTGTGGTTAGGCAGTTAGTTGACTATAGTTAATGTAACTCAGGTGGTTATCCAGCTAAGCATGGTTAGCCAGCTAAGTAGATTATTTTAGAAAGTTAGTTAGTTAATTCAACTGCTTTGCTGAGCTGGCAGTGGCTATATATGTGTGATACACGTGAATGAGAAATCAACTATTCAGAGTATTCATTTTTTACTCTTTCTTCCACTGAAGCTTTCCCGTCCTCTTCTCTCTCTCGTATCTCATTTTCTTGCTTAAGCTCTCTGCTTTCTGATATGGTTTCTGTTGCATAATCTCTCTGCAGAATCCATATCTTCATGATTTTTGCTTCTGCAGCTTACAAACTCTAACATGGTATCAGAGCTTTGAAAATGGCAGAACACACTTCATCCTCTGTGTCTCCATCAATGGAAACTCTGAATTCCAGAAATATTTCTTTACCTACATTTGGTCAAACCCTCACTATCAAGTTAGATCGTAGTAACTATCTGATATGGAGGAATCAATTACTTAACATAGTAATTGCAAATGGGTATGAAGATATCTTGAATGGATCTCAGGTATGTCCGGAGAAATTTCATCAAGATTCAACCACTGGAAGTCTCATTCTGAACCTAGACTTTGTCCTTTGGTAGAGGCAAAACAGGTTAGTAATGAGTTGGATTTATGCTTCTCTTACTGAGCAACTTATGGCTCAAATTATGGGCTACAATACAGCATATGAGATATGGAAATCTCTGGGAGACAGCTTTGCCTGTTCATCTCGTGCTCGCATCATGGAGTTAAGACTCCAATTGCAGACTATTCGCAAAGGAAATCTTGGTGTGTGGGATTATATGGTCAAGATCAGAGGCATTTGTGACAATCTACGAGCAGTAGGTGAAAATGTTAGTCAAAATGATTAAATAATGGCAATCTTAGCTGGACTAGGGCCTGAATACAATCCAGTTATAGCATATGTCAGTTTTGAGTGCATATCAGTGGAAATCTTGCAAAGTCATTTGCTTGCGTTTGAAAGCAGGCTTGATAGACAGAAGTCAGTTGATGAGCAAATCTTGATTCAAGCAAATGCAGCTCAGTTTGGTCCCTTCAAAGGTAAGAAGAAGTTTAATGCTAATTCTCAGAATAATTTCTATCATGGTAACACCAATATTGCACCAAATTCTTTCTCTGGTACTGGTCATCGTAATCAGTCTAACAATCAATCTGGTAAGTCAAGATTTGGTAATTTTGGTGGAGCTAGTCAAAAACCACAGTGTCAAATTTGTCATAAGATGGGACATTCTGCATCTGCTTGTTGGCATCGATTTGATAATGACTTTCAACCCAAAGCTTCAACTGGGAATCCTTCTCATCAACAAGCTTCTCAGGCATTGATGGCTACCACTGGTCAGATGGAAGACACTCCTTGGTTTCTTGATACTGGGGCTACGCACCATGTCACTGCTGACTTGGGCAATTTGTCTCTTCATAATCCATTTGCTGGGGATGAGAAAGTCACAGTTGGCAATGGTAAGCAACTTCCTGTTATGCATACTAGTAGTACTTCCATTCCTACTGCTAGGAGACCTTTATTACTTAATCAAGCCTTACATGTGTCTAAGATAAGTGCAAATTTGGTTAGTGTTCAGAAATTATGTCGAGATAATAGCATCTATGTTGAGTTTTATCCTGATTATTTTCTTGTGAAGGATCAGAAAACCAAAGAGGTACTGCTGCAAGGAACTCTTAAGCAAGGACTCTACAAGGTTATGACTTCCTACGTTCCTGTTAGTTCTTCATCTGCTCCTTCTATAGCAGCCTATCAAACATTTGTTTCCTCTCCACAGAACTCCAATTCTGTTCTACAACTTTGGCACAATAGATTAGGTCATCCTTCTATTGATGTACTAAATAAAATCATGTCTGCACATGGTTTAGCTCGTTTTACTGTCAATAAACATACCATTTGTAGTTCTTGTCAGTTGGCTAAAAGCCATAAATTGCCTTTTGTACAGTCACATTCTAAAGCAATAAAGCCTTTTGACTTAGTGCATGCTGATCTCTGGGGTTCTACCTCTTATAGTTCAGTTAATGGTGCCTGCTATTTCTTATTGTTGATTGATGATTGTACTAGATATTCTTGGATTTATTTACTACAGTCCAAGAGTGATACTCTTGACATGTTTCTGAGGTTTCAAGCTATGGTTAAGACTCAATTTGAGGCCAATATTAAAGTCATTCAGTCAGATTTTGGGGGGGGAATTTACAGCTTTTGACCAGATGGTTAAGGCATCAGGTATCCATCATAGGTTCTCCTGCCCCCATACTCCACAGCAAAATGGTCAAGTTGAAAGAAAAAATCGCCACATCGTGGAGACAGGATTATCCTTATTGATTACTGCAGGAATGCTTGCTAAGTACTGGACTTTTGCTTTTCAAACAGTAGTTCAGCTTATTAATAGGATGCCTACAGCAGTCCTTCAATTTCAATCTCCCTATGAACTACTGTATCATAAACCTCCTGATCTCACTCAAGTCAAGACCTTTGGTTGTCTATGCTTCCCCTATCTTAAACCCTATCGAGCTCATAAGCTTGAGAACAGATCAGCTACTTGTTGTTTTCTGGGACACAGTAATAAACACAAGGGTTTTCTGTGTATGGACACTAGCACTAAGAGGATTTATATTTCTCGCCATGTAGTGTTTGTAGAGACTGTGTTTCCTTTCAAATCTCCAGTCTCTTAACCCTCTCAGTCCATGGTTTCAGACTGCTCCATTCCTGTCTCATTGCCTTCTACTCTTGCATGGCATTCTCCATCTGTTACTTCTGATAGGCCTATTGTCTCTACTCAGTGTACTTCAACTTCAGAGTCACTTGTCTCTTCTGGTTCTGCATCTCCTGCTTCTCTTAAGTCACATGATTCTGTGTTTGAGGCACCTCAGGATATTCCAGATGTGCCTCTTCCTTCAAGCATGGTTACTAGGAGTCAGAATGACATTTTTAAACCAAATGCTTATACCACTCAACATCCATTTCTCTCTGCAAACCCTCTACTTATAAGCAGGCACTTCAGTTTCCTTGCTGGGTGGATGCCATGACAGCTGAAATCAAGGCCTTACATCTCAATCACACTTGGGATTTGGTGCCTTGGCCTACTCATAAGAATATTGTGGGCTGTAGATGGATTTACAAGGTCAAGTATAAGGCAGATGGCAGTATTGAAAGATACAAGGCCAGGTTAGTTGCTCAAGGGTTTACACAGTCATATGGGGTGGATTATTTTGACACTTTCAGTCCTGTGGTTAAACTTGCAACCATTTGTATTATTCTTACCCTAGCCTTGGCTTATAATTGGCATATTCAACAGTTAGATGTCAATAATGCTTTCCTTAATGGTGACTTACATGAGGAAGTCTACATGAGGCAGCCTTCTGGCTTTGAAGATGCTCAATATCCGCAGCATGTCTGCAAATTAAAAAAGGCTTTGTATGGTTTAAAGCAGGCTCCTCGAGCTTGGTTCACCAAGTTGAAAACAACTCTACTGGCTTGGGGTTTTCTCTGCACTTACTCAGATAATTCCCTCTTTATGCTTCGTTTTGCAGGTCATGTGGTATTTCTGTTAGTCTATGTTGATGATATCATCATCACTGGCTCCAATGTCCTCTTTATTCGCAAATTGATTAAAGAACTTAATCACATGTTTGCTTTAAAGGACTTAGGCTAATTACACTATTTTCTGGGGATTGAAACAACTTGGTCTCCTCAGCATCTTCACCTGTCTCAGTCTAAGTACATTCTAGACTTGCTGCAGAAGACAAGTCTTCGTGATGCCAAGCTTGTAGCCACTCCTATGGTGAGCTCACATATCCTCTCTAAGAGTGAAGGTATCTCACTCAAGGATCCTACCACTTACAGAAGCATTGTTGGTGCCTTACAATACTGCACCATTACTAGACCAGATATAGCTTACACTGTCAATAAACTTTGTCAGTTTATGAGTGTGCCTACTGATGTCCACTTGCAAGCTGCTAAAAGACTACTGCGTTATCTCAAAGGCACTCTCTCCTATGGTATTACTCTTTCCAGAACTGCTTAACCCACCTTGCTTGCCTTCTCAGATTCAGATTGGGCAGGGTGTCCAGATGATAGGAAGAGTACCAGTGGACATGTTGTCTTTCTTGGGGCTAGTCTTGTTTCCTGGTGTTCTAGCAAGCAGAAAGTTGTTGCCAGGTCCAGTACAGAGGTTGAGTATCGTGCCTTAGCCAATGCCACTGCAGAACTTCAGTGGATTCAGTCTTTGCTTAAGGAATTGCATGTTGGCTTGCCTCGCCCTCCAATGCTGTTGTGTGATAACTTGAGTGCTACTTTTCTGGCCTCCAATCCTGTGTT